>CM034155.1:512172325-512691895 GCA_019776745.2 Taxus chinensis
GCGCATGAAATTGCTTTGTAACACCAACTTTTGGTGCGCCCCCTTTAAAACCTTTGGCGCATGATTTTCAGTGTCAACACACCTTTTGGTGCGCCAAAGAATGTTGAGCCTTCTCTGCGTGCGCCAAGGCACATGCGCCTTTGTGTTGGCACAACGTTTGTTGCGCCACTTTTTGGTGCGCCAAAGGGCGCACATAACTTCTTGTTAACACAACTTTTGGTGTGCCAAAGGGCGCACATAACTTCATGTCGACATAGCTTTTGGTGCGCCAAAGGCGCGCTTAATTTCCTGCTGGCAAACGTTTTCATGCGCCAAAGGGCGCACGCTTTTCCCTGTCGACAGCAACTCTCATGCGCCCTTTAAAAAGTGGGTGGCGCATTTATGACCAGCTCACCTATATATATATATATGTGTTTGCGCGCCCAAATGTCATTTTCACTATTCGCAGAGCACGTGATTTCCTTTCTCTGAGCCTGTCAGCCCCTGCCTCGTCGTTTTCAACACGTTGTGGACCCGTTCTCAAGATTTTCTCTATTTATCCGGGTAAGTGCTCTCGTCTCTTCCATGTGTTTTTGTTTCTGGTGCTTCTTGCTTGCTGGTTTGGTTTTTGATATGCATGTGTTGAGCTTTTTTTCCCCCCGCATGTTGTCTTTCCTTACCTTCCTCTTTCCAGATCTGCTGGAGGAGGACGTTATCTTGAAACAATGGTTTGTAACCCTCCTGGTTTCAACCATTTCATTTACCCAAATGACCTGTCAAAAAGGAAAAAGAGGAGAAGAAGAGATCTGAACCATGTAAAAACCCCTTTGAGAGTGATTTAGTTCACTGTTTCTCTCTTGCCTTCGGCGCATCTGTCACCCCTGCAACATGAACAAAACCCGCGCCAATGGCGCACCTATCATGCTTGTTGCATCAAGTTTTCATGCGCCCTCAAGGCGCGCCTCTTTCACATGCTGCAAGTGCTAAACTTGCGCCCCTTTGGCGCACCATCCTTCTGTGCTGCATCACATTTCCATGCGCCAATGGCGCACCCAGCATCCATGCAACACAAGCTTTATCTGCGCTAAGTACAAGTCTTTGAAGGCGCAGGCGCATCCCCAATTACAATAACATCATGTTGTGTAAACCTTTCGTGCGCCGCGCCATGCTCCCTTTGGCGCACGAAAAGTTCTTGTTACACGAACCATCCATGCGCCAAAGGGCGCACCAAATCCCAATGCAACATGAAAATTCCATGCGCCAAAGGGCGCATCCTGTCACTATGTAACACGCACTTTTCATGCGCCCTTTATAAAATGCAATCTGCAGTATGCATGCGCCATGCGCCTTTGGCGCCAGTTTTATCCTTGCAACACCCTCTTCCTGTGTGCCTTACCTATTTAGCCCTGTAAGCTGTAATTTTCATGCGCCCTGCGCCCTGAGCCTGAAAATAACTAACTCTTTCTTCTGTTAGCACTTCAATGGGAAATCAAATGACTGATACAACCTTTCTACGTTGGGTTTCGCTTCTTCTTCATGCAGATCAGCAGATAAACTTAGAAGAACATATGTCAACATCCAGCAAAAGACCTATCAAATTGAAAGGAAAGGCTAAGCTTACGGAGGAAGAAATGAAATACAAATATCAGAGGGTCAGAATGCCCGAGTCACAGGCCGAATGCAGCATGGACGTCAGAGACTCAGAATTGGGGCATATCGACATGGAGGAATTCTGGGCCAGAACTCAGAAAGTTACTAGGAGTCCATGGATGGACAAACTAATAGGCAGTGCCCTGCACTTCGCCGGAGGAATCCCCGTCAGCGCCGTCAACAATGAATTTATGATGGTGGTTGCCCAGTCTTACAACAAAGACACAAGGTGTGTCGAAAACAGCAAGGGCGAGGTAGTCATTAACCTCACTGCCCGTCATTTTGAGATCATACTCGGCATCCCTCACCACCGGCACTTTGTGGCCGTTAGCCAAGCAGAGTGCATCAAGGCCTGGGAAGACAATGAAGACCAATGTATGCAGCTAATGAACGAAGTATACTTGAAAAACAAGAAGGTAGTAACCCGGTGGCCCCAAATCATCCACCGCAGTGACTTCTCAGAAGAGCTCAGCGATACCATTACCTTCCTGAGCAGGGTCTTCGGGCTTTCTGACGCCCATTACTTCCATAAATGGATGCTGCGCTACTTGGAAACAATGAACAAGAATTTTCCTGATCAGCGCTTTTGCTGGGGGGAAATTATAAGCAGCACCATCTCCGAGCAGCTACAACAATTCAGCACAACGGGAGTATTCCATATGAACTCCTACGTGGTCTACGCTGCAGCGTCAGAGAGGGATTATCCAGGCCTAACACGAAGTGGAGTTTGGCCTCAGGTCAAAATATATGAATATTATCCAGAACTGAGGCTGGAGAATAGCATCGCCCAATTCACCAAAATCAACGATGCATTCTTTTATCACATCATCTGCCTGTTGAGGCCGAATCTGACTCATGGTCGTACGACCAAAAACATAGTGGCAGCCACGGAGAAATGGGGGGCCCTGTTCACCCAATTTCCCACATTCACCTATCTGAGGGCTGTCAACTTTTTGGGAGAGCCAACCAGGCTACCGAGGTATGCTGGGCCTAAACTGATTCTACTAGAGCTATCAAGGCAGCTGGTCACATACCACGAAAAATGCCTTAAGAGAAAGAAGGGTGGAACTCCTTTCCCCCTCACAGTGGGCCGATACACATGCTCCACCCATCACAAGGCGAAGGAAATGTTCGCAGAGCTGGAGTTACTTAATTTGAAGCATGACTTCCCAGCCAAGCCTACCTTCGACCCAAGGAGCTGCCTGCCAAGAGCGAAGCTTGATCCAATCCATGTTCCTCAGATTGAGGATATTTATATTGACGTCCTCCATGAGGTAGAGCTCAGAAGAAAGGATCATTCTCGCCTAGCATTGGCAGAAATCATCCAGTACGGGATAGCCATTGTCCCCAAAGGCTTCCAAACTACGGAAGATGAAGTAGACAAAGTATATAATGACACAGATGGGGACGATTGGCCCTTCCCGGCCATTGACAGAAACAAGGCTCCTCATACAATTGAGGAGAGGGTCAAGGAAACTCTGCGTAGGACAGAGCACTGGTGCCGAATGAATGGGCTGATCTACCTCGGGGTAGATTTCACAACCTCCCCATTGGGCAACGCACCTTCACGATCCAAAAAGTAGCTTAAAGGCAAAGGTGTAGAAGGTGAATCCAGCACCATTCAGGAAGAAGCCCCTGAAAGTCCTCCTTCCACAGCGCCAGAACAAGTCATAACTCTGGAGGAAGAAATAACAGAGGATAGTCCCATAGGCCCATCCACTCAGGATGTCGGCATTGCTACCACAACAGAGGTCCCTTCTATCCCTTCTTCTTCTCTTCCTTCCCCTCCTCGAGTGACTCAAGCGACCATCCCTTTGGTCGTGTCCTCTGCCCCTTCTTCTACTCTTTCCCCTGCTTCTTCGTCTATCTTCTCCTCCCTCACTGATCTGTCCTCTTCTATTTCTTCCCTCATCTCCGGGCTCCCTTCCCTTCCTATGTCTTCTGCAGCTACAGTTTCCCTTCCTCCCGTGGACACTTCTTCGGCTATTCTCTCAATGCCGCCGCCGCGTGTCTCCACGTTTTTCCCCTCTTCTACTGTAGCTGCCTCCTCCTCTGTCTCTGGTCCTTCTTCCATAGGACCAGCCTGGATCTCTCAGCAGCTGAGCCAGCAAAAGAGGAAAGTTCCCATCGCTCCGATGGACTTTTCAGTGATTCCAGCCAAAGGGGCGAAGAAGCAGAAGCCTGTTACACGCTTCTCTAAAAGTGCTGCAGGTGAGAGAATCATGGAAATAGCATACCCCGATCCCCTCAAAGAGAAAAAGGATCTGTCTCCGACAGATTTTACTGTGACCCAAGTCACAATGGGGACATCTTCTGAAAGTCTCCAGGGGGAAGCTCTTTCCGCAGTTGATGCCCTCTGCAAAAAGCTTCAAGAAACGAAAGAAGAGAAAAGGCTACTGAAGGAGCAGAACAAATATCTGCTTCAAGCCTTACAGAAGATGGGTAGTGCGCCTCCCACAACTGCCGCCGAGACTTCTGAGCTTCTCAGCCAGGAGAAAATCAACGAATATGCAAAGATCGGTGAGCAGGGTATGGCCGTTTCTGCTTGGAGGAGCCAGATCCTCAAGGACAGTGAAAGAGTGATCGCCGAGTTTGTCAATTTGTATCTAAACATCGGAAAGGCGAACAAGGAACTCCAAGCATTAGCGGGGCCCATATCAGAAGAGCTAGAACATGCTAGACTCCAACACGAGACCTTTCAACAAATGTTCGACTGTTCAGTCGAAGATCTGGTCAAGTTCGGTGTCTTCGGCCATCCAAGGGCCCTCAACAAAACCATGTCCACTCTGGACTATCGGATAGATCAGCTTGAATTTGTTCTGGAAAAAATCGACAAGGTAAAGGAAGAGGCCCTGGATGCAATGCATCAAATGGAGCGAATTGTTCTCAACATGTCTCCAGGGTTGCTCACTCCTTCCTTTACCTTAAGGTCAGCTGATGAAACCATCCGGATCTTCAAGGAGATCGCTTCTCAAGGAACAGGGCCAGAGGTCACATTTGACACTGAATCTATTAACAACCTGCTGGCCTGTAGGGACTTCATCGGGTTCCTCATTGAGGCGGAGAAGGACTATTCCAAACTCCCAGAAAAGCTCATAGACGAGCGGGAGACTTGTGAAGCGATCAGCGAGCGGCACAAGGATCCTTCCCAGGATCAATTTGGGCCAATGATTAACAAGTTTTTGGAATACCGCGCTCAGTTCCATATCTCGTCACCTGAGCAACATCAAAAGCAGGCTACCCCCTTTCGGCCGCAGGATGATGACGACGAGTAGCTGCTCCTTCTTCTTCTTCTTCTTCTTCTTCTTCTCTCTCTTCTCCGACTTTCTTGTTGGAATGTCTAAAGTATGTTGGCACAAATGATGACATCATCCATGTTGCATCATGGGATGATGTCATCCATCAAGTTGTCAAAAGTCAACATGACTTTTAGATATTTTGTAAATATCTTTGTAAATAGGTGGTTGGCTCCTTTTTGCCTTCTTTCCTTCTCCTCTCTTCTATATATATTGGAATACTTGTTGTATTCAGGGTGGACATTTTTTAGATGAAAATAGAAGTGAGGAGAGAAAGACTTTGAGCTTTCTTGTAACAGAAGAAAAACAGTAATACAAATATTGAGACTTTGTGCTGAATAGCTGTGTTATGCATCAGACCTTTCTTATGTTAGATCTGTATGTGTTTAATCTGTTAGATTCATATCTACTTTTCTGTCATTTGCTCATCAGTATTGCTTTGTTTATTTATGCAAGTAGGTTTGGCTCTGTTTACTACCAACCCAAAAACATAAATCTTCCTGACCTTTCTGCTTTGGAATTCATTTCTTTTCTCCCTTCGGACCTGTTCTTTCTTCCTCCTCTCTTTCATTCCTTTCTCTTCGCAGTCTGAAATAAATCTACTGGGATGAGATCCCAACCCCCGAAGGCAGAATACTGTGAGATTTGCACAAGATTCCTGCTGGTAGAATAGCAATAAACCAGTTTCGCTTTGCTGACTCAAAGAGGGGCTATGCCCTGCACACTGTTGGCTCGTCTATCCATAGATCTGTCCAGGCGACAGATTTTCGGACCAACAGTTTTTGGCGACTCCGCTGGGGATCGAACGGATCTATCGGATCTATGAAGCTGGTAAGATAGAAAATCAGAAGAAATCAGAAAAATCACTACCTGTTTGCAAACTTGAACTTTTTGTTAAAAATCCAAAATTTTGCAAAAAATGCTCCAAATTGAAAATTTTCTTCTAAGATCCATAGATCGAGCCTAGTTAAAGAGCTTTAGTTCGCTGAGTTTTTATAAAAATCAGTATTTTTCCGTAGATCTGAATTTTTGACTGTTTACCAAAAGTTTGAAACCCTCTGAAAAAGTCAAAACCAGATCTGAAAATCAGCTTGCTAATCTTCTCTGTCGTTTTATCCTCGCTGTTATTTGTCATTAACCGCAATCGGTTTTCTGAAGAGGATAGTTTTTAAATATTTAGAAAAGTACATGCTGCTGGTTTTTGACAGAAAAACCAGAAAATCAGCAAGTACAGCCAAAAAGAAATTTTAAAATCTGCGCTACAATATCGCAGATCAGGAAGGTACACTGGCAGGTGAACCTTTTACACGCAGCCGGAAAGCTCACGGAGAAACTGATCCGACTTTTGATCTGCTTCAAAGGCACAATTTCAGCGTAACGCCGGCACGTTTTTCAACGCTAAGCTCGGCTGACCGGTCATCCAGGAGCGTCTCACCTCCACGGAGGAAGAATCTTTCACAAGGGGCATCCACGTCCCTTTGTAGCGTTTTGCTGCTCAGTGGAACCACCCTTCCAGCCCTCGTTCTCTTTCCAGCCTTTCAAATGGCAGTACCATGGGGAAATGCCATGGGTCCTCTCGCACTGCCACATCCAGTTCACGCGCTCCCTCACGGAAACCGAAAGAATTTTCCCAAATTCGATGGGAGCGGAAATCAAAGCACGGATTCCCACATATCTGCATTCATCATTTCATGCAGTATTTTGGATGTGACTCACGAAGATGTGTCGGTTCACCTTTTTCTGGAAACTCTACAAGGGCCTGCAGCTGAATGGTTTCAGCATTTGCCGGCCGGATCTATCACCAGTTGGGCCACCTTGCGGGAGGCTTTTGAAGACAGATACAAGCCTTCAGAGGATGCGTTTGCATTATTATCACGGATCACTCACCTGAAGAAGGAGGCCAATGAGACCATGCGCGATTTTATCACCCGGTTCAATGCACTAATCAACCGTGTTCCTGTTGCCATGCTTCCAACACCGGAAAATCAGAAGTGTTTCTTCGTGAAACGCATGAGCTCAAAAGTTAGTTTCTTGCTCCTTCAAGAGCGAGTAGCTACCTTAGTTCTCACTCAGGCTGCTGCCATTCGAATAGAAGATAATTTGATAATATCTGGCGAGTTGAAAAAGGAATCATCCAAGTCCAAATCTTCAGACCCTTCGCCTACTACTTCGTCTGATCCAGCATTCCAAAAGATGGCGAACGATTTGCTCGCATTAAAGAAGCAGTTGGCCCAGGCTCCTAGTTCCTCATACCGGGATGTTCCACGAAGGAGTTTCGTTCCCAATAATGTTTCACAAAGGCCGCGCCTACCTGCAACTGCTCCACGGTTGGCGCTTGAAGCTCCTCCGGTCAATGCTCTGGCCGAGATTGAAGAAGAAGAGCAGTACTATGAAGAACCTTCGTCTCAAGGCGAAGATGATCAAGATGTCGGTGAGCCGACTGGCGACTCTACTATTGGATATATGGAATTTAATGAGGAAGAATCTGATGAAGAAGAGGGTACTCAGGGCTATGCAAGCAGACAATCATATGTTGTTTTTACCCGCTCGCAAGGAAAAGAAGCAGAAGTGGCTGCCCATGTGCAGAAGGAGAAGGCCGTGTCAAACGTGCCTCCAACCATTGCTAAAAGAGGTAATCCTCTTCCTACTCAACTCCCTGTTAAGTCTTTTACAAAGAAATCTTTTCCCCCCATCTCTCCTCCAAATCAGCCCCCTCATATTCCTATCAAGATCAGTAACCCTGTTCCACCATCGCGAGGAGAGGGACTCATTCCCTCACCAGCGCAACCCTTGGCCGCGTTTGATATCATAGATCATGCTAAAAAGACCAAGATCCAAATGTCTGAAGCTGAGTACCTTCAGTCAAATCCCGAACAGCTTGTAAGATTGACTAAATATATTCAGAGTCAAGCTGTTATATCTAAGCAGGTTTCCCCGAAAGGAATTCTTTCCACTCCTCCTGAATCCCGCATAAATGTTGCCTCAACATCTGCATCAGGCAAGATAGAGCCTTTCTATCTCTCCCTCCTAATCAATGGCCATAAGTTGAGTAACTGCATAATTGATTCCGGAGCTTCGGATAACGTCATGCCGGCAAAAGTCACCCATGCTTTGGGCCTCACCCTTACCAAGCCTTTTGGCAGATGTTATTCCTTGGAAACCAAGCAGGTGCCGTTGATTGGTCAAATCAAAGACGCGCAATTTGCATTTGCGGCATTCCCTGATAAGAGGGTAAAGATGACCGTCCTTGTCGCTGACATTCCAGCAGCCTATGGAATTCTGCTGGGAAGAAGTTTTTGCAGCGAAGTTGGTGGGGAAATTCATATGGACTGGTCTAAAGCTAAAATTCCCGTCAAAGGTGTAATGCAGACATTAGAGCCAGAATCACAAAAGAAATACTTGGTTACTAGCTCCGAAGACCCCAAAGCCCAAATCCTTTTTGAATCATCAGGGATGGGGAACTACTTCTTGTCTACTGAGATGGATAAAACGGGTGTTCTCATTCAGGAAAAGGATCTTAATGAGATCTGGACCTTGCAGTTTGATGGCAGTTGCGCAACTAGTGGATGTGGCGCCGGGGCTGTGCTGATATCTCCCGAAGAGGAGGTAATTCCTCTCTCTTTCAAATTACAGTTTTTCAACACTAACAATACTGCTGAGTATGAATCTCTGTTACTCGGTATGCAAGCTGCAAAAGAAAGAGGAATTAAAAATCTAAAAGTGCAAGGTGATGCAGAGTTGGTTGTAAACCAAGTCAAGAGGATATATCAAGTAAAAAATGAGAGGCTCAGGCACTACCGTAATGCAGTATGGGACAGCATCGAAGAATTTGATGCTTTTTCAATAGAGGCAATTCCAAGAGCTCAAAATGACATGGCCGATTCATTGGCCGTTTCAGCATCTCTCATGCTCCCACACCCAGGTTTGAAAACAGACAAATACACCATTGAGGTGGTTTTCCGCCCAAGTGTGCCAGACAATTCTCAGCACTGGCAATTTTTCAATGATGACAATCAACTCATTGCCTTTCTGGAAAAATCGAAAAATTTTGAGGAGTTGTATTTTGAAGGATCCACTTCTACATGCCGTGAATCAATCACCGGTCAAAACCATGAATCAAAAGAGAACGACGACATATGTCAGCTCAAAGGAAATAAAATTCCGAAGGGCCTGGTTTCTCTCGAATGGTTGTTCGACAGGCATGATCATTTTGTGAAAAAGAAGAGGCGAGATGATCCTGACTCATCCCCAGAGACCGAACCAGTCAATATAGGTTCGGAGACACATCCGCAATTTGTGAACATTGGAAAATGTTGCACGCCAGAAGAGAAGCGGAAATTTGTCAAGTTGCTGAAGAAATACATGGATGTATTGGCATGGTCCTATGCCGATTTAAAGTCCTTCAAGCCAAAGGACGTTCAGCATGATATCCCATTGAAAGAAGACGTCAAAGCCTTTCGCCAGAAGCAGAGGCTATATAATCCTAAGATCTCAGGCACTATCCAGGCCGAAATTCAGAAAATGCTGGATGCGAGAATCATCTTCCCGATCCATCACAGTACTTGGGTAGCAAACATTGTGCCAGTACGCAAGAAGAACGGTGAAATACGCATATGCGTAGATTTTCGAAACTTGAATCAGGCGTCCTTAAAAGACAACTACCCACTTCCAATAATGGATCAAGTTCTGCAAGCAGTAACTGGATCAGAGATGTTGTCCATGCTTGATGGTTTTTCAGGCTACAATCAGATTGAGGTCTCGCCTGAAGATCAATTCAAAACAGCATTCACTACTCCCTGGGGTACATTCACCTACAGCAGAATGCCTTTCGGTTTAACCAATGCTGGTGCCACTTTTCAGCGGGCCATGGACCTGGCATTCAAAGGTATGATGGGAAAGGTCATTGTGGTTTATCTAGATGACTTAACTGTGTTCTCTAAAAAACGAAGTGATCATTGTGATCATTTGGAGCAAGTATTGGCCAGATGCCGAGAGCATGGGATTTCCCTAAACCCAAAAAAGTCTGTTTTTGGAGTCACAGAAGGAAAGCTTCTGGGGCATGTCGTTAGCAAGGAAGGAACAAGGATAGATACTGAAAGAGTTAAGGCTATTCAGAGCCTTACTTTGCCTACAAGAAAGACTGGCGTTCATTCTTTCTTTGGAAAGGTGAACTTCCTTAGGCGTTTTGTTCCCGACTTTGCTGAGAAGACTCGTCACATATTGAACATGATGAAGGGGACACCAACTTTCAGATGGAGTGAAGAGGGGAAAAGGTCGTTTGAAGAAATAAAAGCTTCTGTTGCTCATGCACCGGTCCTGGTATGTCCCGATTTCTCCAAAGATTTTATCATGTATAGTTATGCATCTGAGCATACTGTGTCTGCAATATTAATGCAAAAGAATTCAGATGACGTCGAATCTCCGATCGCGTTCATGAGTTCTCCTCTCAAGCCTCACAAACTAAAAATGACTCAATTGGAAAAGCATGCCTTTGCCATTGTCAAATCAGTTAAGAGTTTCAGGTACTATATTTTAAATTCTCATACAGTAGTACTGGTTCCCGACACAGCAGTGAAGTCAATCCTAACTCAACAGGAGTTAGGGAGCTTGCGAGGAAATTGGATTGCAAAGGTCCAGGAGTACGATCTGGATATAAAACCAACCAAGCTGGTGAGAGGCAAGGGCCTATGTCAGCTTATGGCTGAAAACAAAGTTTTAGAAAGCCCTAAGGAAAAAGATGACTGTACCAATGAAGCGCAAAGCCCTCTGGAGGAAACCCATTCTCTACCTCTGGTCCTATTTGTTGCAACCAGCGATGAATGGTATTCAGATATTGCTTTCTTTCTCACCTACGGTGAATGTCCAACTCACCTAACCGCAAAGGAGAAGTGCACTACAAAGCTCAGGGCGGCCAAGTATGTCATCTGGGATGACGGTTTATACAAGCGCGGAATAGATGGTGTCTTCTTGCGATGTGTCGACAAACCCCAGCAGGTAAAACTACTCGAAAGTTTTCATAATTCAGCCTGTGGGGGCCATTTCTCTTCCTCCGTAACTGCACACAAGATCATTCGAGCCAGGTACTATTGGCCGACGCTCTTCCAAGATACAGCTACCTGGGTAGCAAAGTGTGAACCTTGCCAGCAGTTCGTCGGCAAGCCCAAGTTGGCTGCCTTTCCCCTAAGGCCGGTTATTATCAACGAACCATTCAGGCAGTGGGGAATTGATTTTATTGGTGCACTCAACCCCCAATCAAGTGCCGGACATAGTTATGTCCTGACAGCAACAGATTACTTCACTAAATGGGTGGAAGCCATACCTGTCAAACATGCCACTTCTGAGGTTGTTTGTAATTTCATTAAAGAAAATATTATTGTCAGGTTCGGCGTGCCCAACAAGATTGTTGCTGATAATGCTTCTAACTTCTCCTCACGAGAAGTTATTAGTTTTTGTTATGAATATGGAATAACTTTGGCTCATGCCTCAGATTATTACCCTCAAGGAAATGGTCAAGCAGAATCCAGCAATAAAAACTTGGTGACCATCATACGAAAACTGGTGGAAGCAAATCAACGAATGTGGCACAAGTCCTTATACGACGCTTTGTGGGCAGACCGCATTACTCCTAAGAGGTCTCTCGGTATGTCACCTTTTCAAGTGTTATATGGCACTGATGCCGAGCTTCCCATTTCTGTTGAACTCCCTGCTCTGCGCTTGGCACGAGCTATAGAAGATGAAACTTTCTAGAATTCTCTAGAAAAAAGGATCATGTATCTGGCAGAACTTGAAGAAAAGAGAGTAAGGGTGGTCGACAGGATCACCAAACATCAGAATCAAGTCAAGAGACTGTTCGATAAGAAAGCCAAGCAGAGGGATTTTCAAGTGGGAGATCTCGTCCTCTTGTGGGACAAGCGAAGAGAGCCAAAGGGCATGCACGGAAAGTTGGATTCCCTATGGAGAGGGCCCTTCAAGATCAAGCAGCTCAACGGAGAGAATAGTTTCTATCTCTCATATCTGGATGGGACCGAACTCCCGCTTCCCTATAGCGGGCAGCATCTGAAGATCTTCAGGAAGTAGAGCTTGCTCTCTTCTTTGTACAGTTTGCTTTAAGTTGTGTGTTTGCTTTCGTCGTGTGTTTGCTTTCGGTTTGTTGTGTGTTTCCTTTGTTCTCCCTCCGGTCCCCCTTGTTTTTGACTCTGTTACCCAATGGATAGGCACAAGTGATCTGGGATTCTCTACCCCCGAGTTTTCTCAGGGATAGTCCCCAGAAAGAGCCAGTTGTTATCCCGTAAAATTGACAAGGGAAATTTTACCGATAACCATACCGAAATTTTGTTCCGATCCCTCGTTAGGGATCCCTTGCGTTCGAAACGTTGTAAAATCCCTTCCCGGGAAATCTGGTTTTTCGAACTTAGTCTTTTGAGCCTTTTTTGGCTGGGCGCATGAAATTGCTATGTAACACTAACTTTTGGTGCGCCCCCTTTAAAGCCTTTGGCGCATACTTTTCAGTGTCAACACACCTTTTGGTGCGCCAAAGAATGTTGAGCCTTCCCTGCGTGCGCCAAGGCGCATGCGCCTTTGTGTTGACACAACGTTTGTTATGCCACTTTTTGGTGCACCAAAGGGCGCACATAATCTTATTGTAACACAATGTTTTGGTGCGCCAAAGGGCACACATAACTTCATGTCGACATAGCTTTTGGTGCGCCAAAGGCGCGCTTAATTTCCTGCTGGCAAATGTTTTCATGCGCCAAAGGGCGCATGCTTTTCCCTGTCGACAGCAACTTTCATGCGCCCTTTAAAAAGTGGGTGGCGCATTTATGACCAGCTCACCTATATATATACATGTTTGCGCACCCAAATGTCATTTTCACTATTCACAGAGCACGTGATTTCCTTTCTCTGAGCCTGTCAGCCCCTGCCTCGTCGTTTTCAACACATTGTGGACCCGTTCTCAAGATTTTCTCTATTTATCCGGGTAAGTGTTCTCGTCTCTCTCGTGTGTTTTGTTTCTGTTTCTTCTTGCTTGCTGGTTGGTTTTTGAGTATTGCATGTGTTGATGTTGGCCTAGCCCCCCTTTTGCTGTCTTTCCCTATCCCTTCCTCTTTCCAGATCTGCTGGAGGGGACGTTATCTAAAAACATGGTTTGTACCTTCCTGGTTTGATAACCATTTCATTTACCCAACTAAACCTGTCAAAAAGGAAAAGAGGAGAAGAAGAATCTAAACCATGTAAAACCCCTTTGAGAGTGATTTAGTTCACTGTTTCTCTCTTGCCTTTGGCGCATCTGTCACCCCTGCAACATGAACAAAACCCGCGCCAATGGCACACCCATCATGCTTGTTGCATCAAGTTTTCATGCGCCCTCAAGGCGCGCCTCTTTCACATGCTGCAAGTGCTAAACTTGCGCCCCTTTGGCGCACCATCCTTCCTTGCTGCATCACATTTCCATGCGCCAATGGCGCACCCAGCATCCATGCAACACAAGCTTTATCTGCGCTAAGTAGAAGTCTTTGAAGGCGCAAGCGCATCCCCGATTACAATAACATCATGTTGTGTAAGCCTTCGTGCGCCACGCCATATTCCCTTTGGCGCACGAAAAGTTCTTGTTACACGAACCATCCATGCGCCAAAGGGCGCACCAAATCCCAATGCAACATGAAAATTCCATGCGCCAAAGGGCGCATCCTGTCACTATGTAACACGCAATTTTCATGCGCCCTTTATAAAATGCAATCTGCAGTATGCATGCGCCATGCGCCTTTGGCGCCAGTTTTATCCTTGCAACACCCTCTTCCTGTGCGCCTTACCTATTTAGCCCTGTAAGCTGCAATTTTCATGCGCCCTGCGCCCTGAGCCTAAAAATAACTAACTCTTTCTTCTGTTAGCACTTCAATGGGAAATCAAATGACTGATACAACCTTTCTACGTTGGGTTTCGCTTCTTCTTCATGCAGATCAGCAAATAAACTTGGAAGAACATATGTCAACATCCAGCAAGAGACCTATGAAATCGAAAGGAAAGGCTAAGCCTACAGAGGAAGAAATGAAATACAAATATCAGAGGGTCAGAATGCCCGAGTCACAAGCCGAATGCAGCATGGACGTCAGAGACTCAGAATTGGGGTATATCGACATGAAGGAATTCTGGGCCAGAACTCAGAAAGTTACAAGGAGTCCATGGATGGACAAACTGATCAGGCAGTGCCCTGCACTTCACCGGAGGAATCCCCGTCAGCGCCGTCAACAATGAATTCATGATGGTGGTTGCCCAGTCTTACAACAAAGACACAAGGTGTGTCGAAAACAACAAGGGCGAGGTAGTCATTAACCTCACTGCCCGTCATTTTGAGATCATACTCGGCATCCCTCACCACCGGCACTTTGTGGCCGTCAGTCAAGCAGAATGCATCAAGGCCTGGGATGACAATGAAGATCAATGTATGCAACTAATGAATGAAGTCTATCTGAAAAACAAGAAGGTAGTAACCCGGTGGCCCCAAATCATCCACCGCAGTGACTTCTCAGAAGAGCTCAGCGATACCATTACCTTCCTGAGCAGGGTCTTCGGGATTTCTGACGCCCATTACTTCCATAAATGGATGCTGAGGTACTTGGAAATGATGAACAAGAATATCCCTGATCAGCGCTTTTGCTGGGGGGAAATTATAAGCAGCACCATCTCCGAGCAGCTACAACAATTCAGCACAACGGGGGTATTCCATATGAACTCTTACGTGGTCTATGCTGCAGCATCAGAGAGGGATTATCCAGGCCTAACACGGAGTGGAGTTTGGCCTCAGGTCAAAATATATGAGTATTATCCAGAATTGAGGCTGGAGAATAGCATCGCCCAATTCACCAAAATCAACGATGCATTCTTTTACCATGTCATCTGCCTGTTGAGGCCGAATATGACTTATGGTCGTACGACCAAAAGTATAGTGGCAGCCACGGAGAAATGGGGGGCCCTGTTCACCCAGTTTCCCACATTTACCTATTTAAGGGCTGTCAACTCTTTGGGAGAGCCAACCAGGCTACCGAGGTATGCTGGGCCTAAACTGATTCTGCTGGAGCTATCAAGGCAGCTGGTCACATAACACAAAAAATGCCTTAAGAGAAAGAAGGGTGGAACTCCTTTCCCCCTCACAGTAGGCCGATACACATGCTCTACCCACCACAAGGTGAAGGAAATGTTTGCAGAGCTGGAGTTACTCAATTTGAAACATGATTTCCCAGCCAGGCCTACCTTCGAGCCAAGGGGCTTTCTGCCAAGAGCAAAGCTTGATCCAATCCATGTCCCTCAGATTGAGGACATTTACATTGATATCCTCCATGAGGTGGAGCTCAGAAGGAAGGATCATTCTCGCCTAGCATTGGCAGAAATCATTCAATACGGGATAGCCATTGTCCCCAAAGGCTTCCAAACTACGGAAGATGAAGTAGACAAAGTATATAATGACACAGATGGGGACAATTGGCCCTTCCCGGCCATTGATCGAACAAAAGCTCCTCAGACAATTGAGGAGAGGGTCAAGGAAACTCTGCGTAGGACAGAGCACTGGTGCCGAATGAACGGGCTAATCTACCTCAGGGTAGATTTCATAACCTCCCCATTGGGCAACGCACCTCCACGATCCAAAAAGTAGCTTAAAGGCAAAGGTGTAGAAGGTGAATCCAGCACCATTCAGGAAGAAGCCCCTGAAAGTCCTCCTTCCACGGCGCCAGAACAAGTCATAACTCTGGAGGAAGAAATAACAGAGGATAGTCCCATAGGCCCATCCACTCAGGATGTCGGCATTGCTACCACAACAGAGGTCCCTTCTATCCCTTCTTCCTCTCTTCCTTCCCTTCCTCATGTGACTCAGGTGACCATCCCTTTGGTCGTGTCTTCTGTCCCTTCTTCTACTCTTTCCCCCGCTTCTTCGTCTATCTTCTCTTCCCTCGCTGATCTGTCCTCCTCCATTTCTTCCCTCATCTCCGGGCTCCCTTCCCTTCCTATGTCTTCTGCAGCTGCAGTTTCCCTTCCTCCCGTGGACACTTCTTCGGCTATTCTCTCAATGCCGCCGCCACGTGTTTCCACGTTTTTCCCCTCTTCTACTGTAGCTGCCTCCTCCTCTGTCTCTGGTCCTTCTTCCATAGGACCAGCCTGGATCTCTCAGCAGCTGAGCCAGCAAAAGAGGAAAGTTCCCATCGCTCCGATGGACTTTTCAGTGATCCCAGCCAAAGGGGCGAAGAAGCAGAAGCCTGTTACACGCTTCTCTAAAAGTGCTGCAGGTGAGAGAATCATGGAAATAGCATACCCCGATCCCCTCAAAGAGAAAAAGGATCTGTCTCCGACAGATTTTACTGTGACCCAAGTCACAATGGGGACATCTTCTGAAAGTCTCCAGGGGGAAGCTCTTTCCGCAGTTGACGCCCTCTGCAAAAAGCTTCAAGAAACAAAAGAAGAGAAAAGGATACTGAAGGAGCAAAACAAATATTTTCTCCAAGCCTTACAGAAGATGGGTAGTGCGCCTCCCACAACTGCCGCCGAGACTTCTGAGCTTCTCAGCCAGGAGAAAATCAACGAATATGCAAAGATCGGTGAGCAGGGTATGGTCGTTTCTGCTTGGAGGAGTCAAATCCTCAAGGACAGTGAAAGAGTGATCGCCGAGTTTCTGATTTGTATCTGAACATCAGAAAGGCGAACAAGGAGCTCCAAGCGTTAGCGGGCCCATATCAGAAGAGTTGGAACATGCTAGATTGCAACACGAGACCTTTCAACAAATGTTCGACTGTTCAGTCGAAGATCTGGTCAAGTTCGGCGTCTTCGGCCATCCAAGGGCCCTCAACAAAACCATGTCCACTCTGGACTATCGGGTGGATCAGCTTGAATTTGTTCTGGAAAAGATTTACAAGGTAAAGGAAGAGGCCCTAGATGCAATGCATTAAATGGAGCGAATTGTTCTCAACATGTCTCCAGGGTTACTCACTCCTTCCTTTACTTTAAGGTCAGCTGATGAAACCATCCGGATCTTCAAGGAGATCGCTTCTCAAGGAACGGGGCCAGAGGTCACATTTGACACTGAATCTATCAACAACCTGCTGGCCTGTAGGGACTTCATCGGGTTCCTCATTGAGGCGGAGAAGGACTATTCCAAACTCCCCGAAAAGCTCATAGATGAGCGGGAGACTTGTGAAGCGATCAGCGAGCGGCACAAGGATCCTTCCCAGGATCAATTTGCGCCAATGATCAACAAGTTTTTGGAATACCGCGCTCAGTTCCATATCTCATCACCTGAGCAGCATCAAAAGCAGGCTACCCCCTTTCGGCCGCAGGATGATGACGACGAGTAGCTGTTTCTTCTTCTTCTTCTTCTTCTTCTTCTTCTCCTTCTCTCTTCTCCGACTTTCTTGTTGGAATGTCTAAAGTATGTTGGCACAAATGATGACATCATCCATGTTGCATCATGGGATGATGTCATCCATCAAGTTGTCAAAAGTCAACATGACTTTTAGATATTTTGTAAATATCTTTGTAAATAGGTGGTTGGCTCCTTTTTGCCTTCTTTCCTTCTCCTCTTCTATATATATTGGAATACTTGTTGTATTCAAGGGTGGACATTTTTTAGATGAAAATAGAAGTGAGGAGAGAAAGACTTTGAGCTTTCTTGTAACAGAAGAAAACAGTAATACAAATATTGAGACTTTGTGCTGAATAGCTGTGTTATGCATCAGACCTTTCTTATGTTAGATCTGTATGTGTTTAATCTGTTAGATTCATATCTACTTTTCTGTCATTTGCTCATCAGTATTGCTTTGTTTATTTATGCAAGTAGGTTTGGCTCTGTTTACTACCAACCCAAAAACATAAATCTTCTGACCTTTCTGCTTTGGAATTCATTTCTTTTCTCCCTTCGGACCTGTTCTTTCTTCCTCCTCTCTTTCATTCCTTTCTCTTCGCAGCCGGAAATAAATCTACTGGGATGAGATCCCAACCCCCGAAGGCAGAATACTGTGAGATTTGCACAAGATTCCTGCTGGTAGAATAGCAATAAACCAGTTTCGCTTTGCTGACTCAAAGAGGGGCTATGCCCTGCACACTGTTGGCTCGTCTATCCATAGATCTGTCCAGGCGACAGATTTTCGGAAAGAAGAACTAGTAGAAATGAGAATACTATTAGTGAAAAGTCCTCGGGAAGATGTAATAGAAGAAAAGAAACCATCCATATAGAAGTAAGAACTAAATAAGTAGAATGAAAAAAATCCTGAAAAATGTAAACAATAATCAATATAAAAATACTAAGAATGGGACTAGTTACTTGTGGACTTGTGGCTGTCCTAATAGTCCTTGTAGGGATTTTACTTTGTATTTTGGGAGAAGGAGAAAAATGAGAAGCACAAGAATTTTATTTTAATGGTGGAGGGACAAAAAAATAATCTTTTGAAGGTGACTTGGATATGTACCTTTGTTATATGAATTTTTTTCCTCTTCTTCACTCTCTAGTAGTTCTTGTCTTGGCCTAACTTGCATTCCACCAACTCTGACTTTTAAATAAGCTCTAAACATGGATTTAGACTGAGCTTTAGCCTGATAACCAAAATATTCATATGATACCTTAAATGAAGCTCTGGACTAAGCTTAGAATTGGGCTTTAGAGTGAGATCTAGACTATAATTATGCTAAATGTATAATTGTAGCCTAATCTAAATGATATGGTAACAGTAAATAAATAAGTAATGAAATGCATAAATTAATCCAAGAAAATAAGAAATAAAATTATGAAAATATAAGTACAAAGAGGGTTAGAAGAGGCTTAGCTTATTCACACAAATTTATAGAATGTGTTGTAGTGGTTACTAGCTGAAAAGACATGGAAGACCATTGTACAAAAGTTTGGAAAAGTACAGATCTGGAGGATTTGATAGGAATGGGTCACCTAGAGAGGGATGGGGGCATCTGTCGACACCCTATTTTTTAATATGGGTGCTTGGTATGTGTATACGCTTAGAAAGCCTCCTATGAATTTTCAAAATAAGTTCATAGTTGTTCTCGTTTAACAACTTTTATGTAACACTTGGATCATTGAGGTCATTGTAAAACCTGAAACAAAGGAGGCACCTATAAAACCCTTAAATAGACATCAAATCCTAAAGAATAAATATGAAAAACGACGGTTTAGATTATCCTCAGCCACCATAATGATGTACTTGCTACGAAGTGTTACACTACATCTTAGACCCATTTTATTTCTTTATGTGTGTGTATAGAATGTGCTCTGGGTTGCTTTTGTGTGTGTCACACTTTGTGAGAAGAGAGCAAATAGCTGGATGTAGAATATAATCAATGTGTTCTTGGAAACAATAGATTCCCCTCCTATGAAGTTTGATGTAGAAGAACCAACCTTTTTCCATTTTGATGGAGATATATGGATGCAAATGGAGTTGTAGATGATTTTATGGATAGAACCTTAGGTGGTGATAGATAGTGCTTAGTGCTTTGTCCTTTATTATGATCACATAGATTTATATTTATGTGATTATTTCTCTTGAATTTCGTCCTTAACCATAAAAAGGCCTATCATAAATAGATAAGATGTTCAAACGGATAGAAAGGACCAATTTTTTTTTACCAAAGTACAAAGGGGACAAGGGCGCACAGAGGGAAAAACAATGCCTAGTGTTAGCATCCTTATTAGGATCTGATGTCTAGAATGACAAATGTCAAAAGGTGAAAAGATATACTAGGAAAGTAATAGGGAAAGAATAAAATCAAAAGCATAAATAAAAGAAAGGTGACTAAAGACATGGGTTAGTCGTTAATTTTCGTACTTAGTAATCACGTGAATAAAAATTTTTAATTAGAAATAAATAATTACACAGAATGTGTGATTTTGTGTTTACATTTTCCCCCACATTATGTTGGTGAGAAGAATAATCAGTATCATAAAGTAGATACATATGCATAATTGATATCCATGTAGATTGATGCAAAAATCATGACAAAGGACTAGATAAAGTATGGAGTGATAAAAAGATAGCGCATGGACACTAAATATGAGAAATTGTAAAAAGTGATGAGAATGAACCTACGATGGAAAGAAATGTGTGCATGTGGTCTTGTACTTGTTGTTTGTGTTGATATGTGTGATGTTGTTGTTGATGTTAACTATCTTATTCCCATATAGATGGACCTGCAAAAGATAAAATTATCAAGTAGTCAAATACACATGTATATGTATAGAAAACATGTAAGGAAGTATGGAAATGAAAATACTGAAAATGTGAAAAAGGGACATTTATACTTGATCAATGATGAAAAAGAGTGTAGAGAGGAGCCTAATGATGATGTGAATGCATGCGATTTGTTTGGGAAATATCACATGAATGTAATGGAAGAATTGTAGGGTGAAACTATCTGGTGTCATCCTCCAACATTTAATTACTTCCCACAGTATAAAACACCACTATAGATGATGTGCACAAGTGTTAAGTACTGTCTTCCCTATAAAATCCATTGGGTATAGAGTTTTGTAGCCCATATTGAACTACCAATTGTTGTGTGATATGCCACTTGGTCTTAGGTAATCACAGAAAGGTTGTTGTGTGATATTCCCCTTAGTCTTAGGAAATCTAGAGAACGACACTCTGTCATGGATGCAATCCTGATTCTGAGCCTCAAAATCTTAAAATTGTATTGTATCGGTACTGTGTTATGTTGTGTATACTCTGGATGAGGTGATTGATTCATCCAAATGTTACCATTGATCATTTAGAATGCATTCAATGTTGCTAAAGGAGTATGTGACCAAAATAAGGACAAACCAATGAACTATTTCTTATAGGGGAAGGGGATGTGCTTCGTAGAAACCAATGGACATGCACACTAGTGGCTGCGAGACAAGTGTTAGTACAAGATAAAACAAGAATGCATGTATAAGATAATTTGTAATCTAAATGAAAAATGTGCAAGCTAAGATGTAAGAAGAAGAGAATGTAGATAACGAAAGGTGGGTTAAAAACGTGGGACTTTTGTCTCTTAGAAGTGCACCCTTGTTGAGGGTTCAAAGATTTGATAAACTTTAATTCTGAAAAACTTCTGCAGATATAATTGAGACACCTCATGGGCTGTGGGTCTCCCTATTGTGAGGTGAATATCTATGGTTACAAGGTTGGTTCCTTCTTTGGATGTATCCTAAACTAAACTATGGGGTTTAAGGGTTAAATAGATGGATAAAAATGGAAAAATGGGGTAATACACCAAAATTTTTGAGGGATTTAGTAAGAAACATTCACAATATACTTAAATTAAAGTGAACACACACAATCTAGAATGGGTTTTCATCTAAGCTCAAGGAAACCACTATTATGTTAAGGGAATTTTCACAATAACACAACAAATTATTGCAAACTAAAACTAGCATAATCACCTATTTGCACCAAGGTAAATAACATAAGCACGCATGATAAATTTTAGAAATAATTAAATTCACAAGAAAAGTATTGTAATACACACCACTGAAAACTATTGGAAACGTAATAAATGATTCTCATATAAGGGTGATTATGGTAAAATTTACTTCAACATTCAATACATCCAAAAGTCCTCCTTTTTCCTTGCTAGTACACACAATAAATAACAAAATTATTCACCCAATTCCACTAAAAATAGACTAAGTATAACTAATGATTTTACGATATTAATAGCCCTTAACATCATTAAATAGTAAAAGGGACTAATAATAAGCATGCAAGAATGTTATAAAGTGAAAAATTCTTAATTTCTCAAAAAATACCACAAGTCAAACTGATTTAAATATTCTCCAGCTGCATGATGTGTATGGTCTCAATTTGGAAAAATTAAGGTAAGTTGGTGAATAATTTGCTTCTATCTTTACCATTGTTTTAAGATGTAAGTCATCAATTACATGACAATTATTTGTAGTCATAAATTATATGTAAATAATTTATCTTCTTGTGCCACTTTGTCTTCTTCTACATGATTAAAATAATAATTTTTTATTTGGCACTCCGATGTGACTCTTGTGGTCTTGTGTCTTCTTTTTGCATATGCCACCTGTACTTTTCCTTTATCTCACCTTGGAAGGTACGAGGTTATTTTAGATAAAATTAAGGTAAACAACAAGATTGAGGCATATTATTTGACCTTACTTCATGGCATATAATAATTATCCATCATGTGGACCCTCTATTGGCCAATGATATATGTGAAAGTGGTGTAGATCACATGTGAATGATTTTTGTGAGGTTCAAAACCTTAATAATTTGCAAGGAAAAAATAAGGTTAAATACCTTATGATGGTTGTCGGCAATATAGTCCCATTCAAGTATGTTTCCCACTTTGCATTATTATCAAACTAAGGTAAAAAACCTTAATCATAGCTCAAAATTTTGTGGTAAATAGGTCCCCATCTCCATGAGACTGTGACCCATCATGGTACATGTCGGTGATGAAAGTTGACCCTGGTTGAGTAAGGGTTTTATGTGGTGAAGACACGTATACATTCTTGACCTTAGTTGAGTTAGTTAACTCACTAATCGAGTTAAGGGGGGTAAAATCCTTTGAAACCCTATCATTTTCATTGTTTCAAGTTCATTGGGTTGGCGAAGCCCTAAACGATTTTCTCTTGGCCACCATGAATGTGATCTCAAGCTCTCTGTAGAAGTTATTTGTTTATTTATTTTCTCTTAGTTTAGTTTTTGAGCTTGAATATTGGGTATTTTAGTGCTTGTTCCTCGAATGGCTTGATTTATTTGAGCTTTTGAGCTCTTTGGGCATGTATCTCTGTCTAGTTTCAACCATTAATGGCCGATGTGCATAACAAGGTGAGCTCATCATTTTCTTTAATTGATGCCTCCATTTACTAAAATTTTTGAGCTTCGTTACTATATCTTGCTCATTGTTAAAAATCATTATGGTTTCTTTTTGTCTTTGGCACTGTGGCACTTATTTGAGCTCAAAAATGTTTTTGGTATTTGATTCTTGATTATTGCTTCAATTATGTGATGAGGGTTTCTTTACATTTGACCAAAAATTGGTAATTTATTGTTCCATTTCAAGTTTCTTTGCAGAAATTTAATGGGTATTTACGAAAAAGGAAAAAATATTTCAAAGTGGCCTGTATCTGAGGATTTTCTCAAATTTTCTACTCTAAATATGAATGGCTATTTCCTTCTTTCTTGAAAATCACTAGATTTGGAAATTTAGCTACTTGGGTGTCTTGGTTTATGGCTTTTGAGTTGTGTTTTGTGTATTTAAATTTGTCTCCTCGCTATTCATTTGGGATTTTATTTGTTTTTCTAGATTTTGTTGCTTCAACGTATTGAATCATGCTTTTAGTATTGAAGGCTCACTTCTTGTGCATTATATCTTCTTCCCCCTTTTCAAAGTTAGCTCTCCCTGCTGGTTTTAAAAATCTGCTGAATTCATTTATCTATGCATAGATATGTTAATACCCATAAATGGATTAACACGATTTGAATCACTTTTTATGTTTGATAGGCCTGCGAATCCTTTGGAGCTTTAAACGCTTCATATTTTGTCATTTTTTCTTTGAAAACCCAGCTTAGACCTGGGTTTGTTATTTTCCATAGCCAAATCATGACATTAGTTTGATAGCTTCATGTTGTTCATTGTTAGACTCTATAATCTATAATTTATAACCTCTATCTCACTCATTGCAAAAGATAACTTTTGGGTTCATTCTCACGAGCTCTATATGGATATGTTTATCATAGATTCATTGTTCCATTTTTTTATGTGGCTTCTGTTTGATTTCCCATTTTTCATTCCCTAGACATGAATATGATCTCGGGCTGCCTCATTTTGAAATACTATCCATCCATAAGTCGATAGAGTATGTATTATGGGTTTTCATTACTTGCTCTAGGTCACTACTTTAGATGTACTTTGAATTAAACCTAAGTCATTTTAAATTTTAATGACTTGATCTGTACTCAGTGATAACTCATTTGTATGTATGTTTTACTCAACCTTGATCTGTAATTTCTAGATCTATAAATCATAAAATATGCTTCCAGAACTCTATTTGATCTTACTAAAATGCATGACTTTGACTCTATATTATGCATTTATTTTAACCAATTTGTATTTCCACCTTCATGAGATCCGTTTTGATTCAATGTGCTTAGACTATAACAATTTCACTTTGCCATTGTTTCATTTGTGAAGACTTGTCTCCATTCTAACTATTTATGGCTTCAAGATAGAAGTTGTGCTCATGGAAAATGTAAAATACTCAACATTTCTATGCTTTTGATAATTCTTAAAAACATAACACATGAAGGACTTGGTGATCTGATCCTGTAGAAGAAACTTTCTTTCCCTTATTTTGATTAGATGTAATATATACTTTTGATGATTCATTCTTTGATGAACTCCTTTTCTAAGATTAGTCTACCTTTGATAGATTTGATTAAAATATGGGTAATTGAGGAAAGATTGTGCCATGATTTGTTGTCATTTGTATAAAATTATCACTTCTGAAATACCATACAGTGATGGATTCCCCCCTTGACTTGATACTTTGGGTAACTATCAGATTCTTTGTTGTAGTTTTACAAGATGAACTTGTTCTGCTTGTGAAACTGTCTTGATATTTTTCTTCTCCATGAATGCTTTAGTGAAGATATATAATAGCTTCTCCTTGTAGCCTTAATTGTATTTCTATAAGACTTATGGACAATTTATCTCTTTCTTGAAGTTGTCCTCCTGTAATAATAAATGAACTTCATTCTCTATGAGTTTGTACCCTTATCTACAAAACTATTTTAATAGATTGCATATCAGTATTGTGCAAGATGGTTGTACACTTGTTTTTGATGTAGATCTAAAATTTTTGTATTGATTTTGAGCATTATAATATGCTTTGTTTGATTTTATTCATCATCATTTGAATCGATATGTTGTAACATTGTACTTTTTAAATATTACATGCTTCTTTAACAATATCACTCTAGCTAAAAGTGAAGATGTTTTTCTTCCAGTTGTGAGAGTATTTCATCATGGATTTGTGTTAGCTTGTTTGTCCTTTGAAAGATGTAGATCCTGAAGCTATATATATCTATACTCTTTGTTGTTCCATTTATGCAAAACTTGATCATTATCAGCTGCATGGTATGATGAGAACTTGTTCCTTCCTTTGTTTAAATATGTTGTTTTCGACATTGGAATGTAATCTCCTTCTAAAGTTATAAAATATATATTTGTAACATTTGCTGCAATCTTTCATGTACCTACAATTAAAGAAATTTGTGTTTAATAGCCATTAATTAAACCAAAATCTATACTTTTTCTCTCTTTTTCTTGTACTCTTGTACTTGTCCTTCATTCCTTATCAATCATGTTGAGATATCCTCTGTTATAAACTACAAGGATTTCTATGTTTTGTTCATAGTTTCTTTATGAGTACAGTGAAAATGTTTATTGTGAATGAGAAGAATTTATAAGCTATACTTGTACATTTTATTTTGTACATTCTTTCAATGATAATGTTGTCACTTTTATCAAAACATGTGACTATACTCTTTTGTAAGTGAAATGGATCTAAGGCATAGATCTTTGCATTGATTGAACTCTACTTTAATATTTAGCATATCTTTCTTAGCAACCTATAACATTTTCTTGATGCAATCTTATGATGAAAATACTTCCTAGAAGATTAATGATAAGTAGGAATTATGTTTCTAGAAATCTAAAAAACCTCTTGCTGTTCTGTAAGAGATGTTCACTTTTGAATGCTTCCTAGAAACAATGATGTTCTCTATGAATTAACTTCATTACTGCAATGTATTTCAATGTCATTCAAAAATTACTTCACTTCATGTACCTTCACACTTCATAAAATAGTTAGGAAAATAAAGGCTTGGATCCTTTCTTGCATCATGTAGTGATTCTCTTTTTATTTCTTGATTCTTAAACTAGTACAGTGAGATGCACTTTCTGATTTAGTTATCCTAATTTCATGTATCTTATTTGTGCTTACTTAAAATATTCATATGCTTGAAGTTGTAATCACATGAGTAAAGAATAACCTGGAGCTCTAACAACAATTTGTTGTTTCTCCACCGGTGTCTGATGCTGGGAGCTGAAGATGAAGCAATTGAAGATGAAAATGAAGATACACTGATGATGATGAAGATCAATGTAAACAAAAACCTAATCAGAAAATTATGGGTTTCCTCTTTCTTCCCTTTCTTATAGTTTCATGCATATGTACCTTTTAGTTTAGTTCATCTAAATTACATTCCCTGGCCTATGTGGGAAACAAAAATTGTCTCTCTTTATGAATAATTGAAATTAAATTCTGTAATTGAGTTGTCTATTTTATTTTGCATTCAAATAATATAGATGATGTTTATGGAATGAACTAAAAAAATCAACACATAATTAATATCATTCAAACATAAATAATTAACATGAATTAATGTATATGTAACTGAAAATGTACCTTCAGCCATGCAAACAACAACTATTTTTGTTGTTTTGGAGTCCAAATCCTCATATATTCTACTATTCCCACCTTTATTAAGGTTATGAATTAGTCCTTCATGGGTTATACATAAATTTTATGAATACGATCATGGAATAGCTGCATATGTGAGGTGTTGCACTCTCAATAACACATATAGCTGCATTTTGCATTATTGTTCACTTTACTGCAACTCATAACATTAGGAAACTTAACTTGAAGTGGATTATCCCACTGATAGCTTTGCGCTTTCCATATTCTCCTTATCCATTATTTCCTATTTGTGTCAATGTTCTGCACTAGTTCTTGAGGGAACTAGTGTATGACTTTGACATAGATATGTTTGAAAAGAATAGCTAAGTAGAAGTTAAACATTCTGAAATTGGTAAAGTGACATTTCACTCTTATTTCCCTTCCTTAGTTAGGTCCATCACTTCAATCCTTTCCATCTGAAAAAAATTTGTGAGTTGACTCGTTACACGGGTGCCAAAAATTTCAACATTTCTAGTGATTATGTGGGATAAAGTTTCCTGCTAGCTTTAAAACTAGTGCTTTAATCTCATCCATTTGGCATAGAGTCAAATATTAATACCAAAAATCTATCCTTTTCCTAAATAAACAACATTTCTTAAAACAAAATTAAAGATGGGAAAATATTTGGTAAAACAGATCATGTGCATGAAATGCAATTATTGAATTGAAAAAAAACTGCTAGTGTTCTTGAAATGCACTTTATTGAAAAGGAAATCCTAATCTAACCTACTCTAACCAACATTTTAGGATTTTCACTAATAATTATTGATAAACATATCATTCATAGGAATGGGAAGATCCTCTCCACTAAACCTTGAGAGTTGAAAATCATTATGATTCTTGCAAGCTGAAATAACATAAGGACCACTCCAGATTATATCAAAATTTGTGTGGTTTCCTGGATTTGCTCTATCTACATCCCACTTTAGCACAGTATATCCTTCATTACAAACTCTAATCTTTTCTCTCTTATCAAAAGTATACTTAATCCACATATGATGTTTCTCCATATTCAAATAAGCTTGATTTCTCAGCTCTTGTAGTTCCATAAGTTCTACATAACGAACCTGCATTGGTTCATTCCCAATTAAGTCCAACTGATGCAGCAAGTCCAATGGGGGAAGCTCAAGTGAAATAGGAATTCTTTCCCCCCATCCATAAACAAATTTATATGGTTAGTTACCAACAGACCTCTTGAGAGTAACTCTAGCATCCCACAGTGTTGAATCTAACATTGTATGCCAAGCTCATTGATTTTTTTTAGCATTCTCCTTATTATCCTTAGCATATATTTATTGGTACTTTAACCCAATCCATTACCTTAAGGATAATAATTGGATGAAGTAATCATATAAATATCATGTTGACTAGTCTAACCTATAACCCTTCCACCAAGAAAAGCTAATGCATTATCAGAAATGGTAGTGGCTAGAACACCAAACCTGTAAACTATAGCTTTGTAAAATGACAATATTGAGGTATCATTAGCTTCCTTTAAGGCCATTGCTTCACTCCAACAACTAAAATAGTCAATGGCTGTTAAAATCCACTTATCTCCCTGAGATGAATTTGGATTAATCATACCAATGAATTCAAGACCCTATTGCATAAATGGTTGATCGACTGAAATAATCTGCAGGGTAGCGAAACTAATCTTTCTTTTCTGAAAAATAATGCACTCTTTTTACACTTTCTGATTCATTCATAATAATCCTTGAATATGATGGGCCAATAGTAACCAGATTTCATGATTTCAAGGGTTGTTGTGTGTGCTGAGAAGTGACCACCTATAGGTCCATGGAATTTTGAAAGTAATTGCTCCACTCTATCAAAATCAACACAACGGAGTAAGATTCCATTTATGTCCTTTTTAAACAACACTCCATCAAGAAATGTATAAGGCACAACTTGTAACCAGAAATATCTTCATTTATTCTTCTTCATACCTTTCAGATAAGTACCATGCTACAAATAATTAATCAAATCAGAAATCTAGCTTCAAACTGGAGCTTCTAAATTAACTTCTAGTTGTTGATTATCAGGCTGTAATAATACTACAACTTACTAATTTTCCATATTGGAAAACAATTTCTCATAAATAACTTTCCCTCGGACTATTTTAGAAATAGGGATGTCAACATCATACTCCATTACTTTGGTAATCCAACCAACTCGTTTTTCATTAAGTTCCCTATTCAACATGAATTATTTAGCACTTAGATGAGAAACTAAAGCATGAATCTTATTATTCGAAAGCATTTACTTGAATTCTTCAAACCTATAACAACTCCAAGTACTTGTTTTTCAAGAAAAATGTACCTTTGTTTCCTAGTCATGGAGGCTCTACCTAATGAAATTAATGGGCTATTCTATATTCTCATCATTAACCTTAGTCAATATGGCTGAAATAGTTTCAGCTCATGTAAGTGCATACATTGTAAAATATTTATCAAAATTAGGATTTGCCAATGTAGGGGCTTGTGAAATAGCTAACTTAATGGCTTCAAATAATTTTCTTATTTGCTTGCTCTGAGAGAATGTTTTCCTTTCTTAAGCATGGAAGTCAATGGTTTGACAAAATCTGGTAAAAATCTCTATACAAAGTTGATTTTTCCCAAAAGAAACTCTGTAATGCCTTCTTTTGATGTGATAAAGAAAGCTGCATAATTGAATCAAATATTACATAGTTGAATCAACTCTTAAAGGATCAATAGCTAAACCTTTCTTAGAAACAATATGACCAAGTAACTTGCCTTCATGCACTGAAAAAATAGATTTTTTTAGGTTCATTGAAATCCCAAACTGCCTGTAAATTTCAAAGGTATTCCTCAAAGGAATGAAATGATCAACAAATTTTTTTGAGAAAAAATTCACATCATCCAAGTAAACAAGTATGTATTTATTTAAAATGTTGTGAAAAACCATACCCATTGCACGATGAAACATTGCACTAGCATTAGAAAGACCAAAAGGTAATATCTTGTACACATAAGTGCCCCACTTTGTGGTGAAGGTTATTTTGTATCTCTCTTCATCACACACAAGAATCTAATTGTATTTTTTGTAACCATCTAATCAACCTATCTGAACCCTAAATTGTTATTAGGATCTGATCCATATTGGGTAGTGGACAATGATCTTTTAATGAAGCTCTATTAAGTTCTCAAAAATCCACACATAACTGGATTTCACCATTCTATTTCTGAACAAGCACAAGGTTGGCAACCCAACTTTAATACTTATTGGGGAAAATAATACCCAATTCAATTACTTTAGACAACTCATATCTCATTAATGGCTTAATCATTGGATTAATAGGCCTTTATTTCCGCCTCATAGGTTTTTTAGTTTGGCTGTAATTCAATGGTATACTCATCTAAACTAGGATCTAAACCTCTCATATCTTAGTATTTCCAAGAAAATACATCAGTAAATTATTTTCATAAGTCAACACAATCTTTCCTTTCAGTAGTGGAACATACCTTTCCAATCTGCAATTTTTTACCCTCATCAGCTAATATTTCTTCATGGTTATCAGCATGTGTGGAAATATTTACTTTATCTTTTCTGAGTTGATCATAAAAACTGAAAATATCCTCCAAAGTGACAAGTCCTTGAGGTAGTTTATTTGATTTCAGCCATACAATTTGGTCACTAGATTGGTGTTGCAATTTTTTTTTATTTGATGATGAAAATTCAGCTTCTTCTTGTAGAAATCTACAGATTTGTTTATCATCTTTTAAAACTTGCCAATTTTCTTCATTATCAGGAACTGAAGGTCTAATTACCAGCTTTATATAGGGCTAAATTTTGTCATTTTTGATATGTTCTAGCACTTCAAAACTAGCTCCAACTATTATAAGTCTGTCTTGATGTTATTCTTCTCTCTTGGGATAGGTTGTATGTTAAAAGCTTGAAAATCATCCATCAAGTCCCAGACTCTGTGCTTGTAAGATTTCAACAGTGAATTTTTATAAATTTTATAGTATTTAACTTGATTTATGACTAACTCTGAATCACCAAAAACATGTATTGTGTTGATTCCTTTCTTTCTAGCCCATTGGAGGCCATGAATCAATGCTTCATATTTAACAACATTACATGTACATAAAAATTGTAGGATTAGAGCTGAAAAATACCTTTGATTTGAAGGATAAGTAAGCATCAAACCCACCCCTTATCCTTTCTTATTATTTTATCCATCAAAGTGTAGATGACATATGCCTTCATAAATATTTTCTATTTTGGACAACAAAGGAATAGGTGTATTTTCCTCATGAAGGCAGTAAAAAAAAATAATACCTCTTGTAATTCTTTGTAAGAGTCATAAACATATTCCTCTTGTATTCTTTCATCCATAAACAAGTTAGAAACACCATCCAAAGATGAAATATGTGCATTAGTATCATAATCAACCTGATATATGTTGCGTAATTTATAGCAACACTTAAAACATGAGGTTCAAGATGGAACTTAGCTAATGGTTTTGAATTTATTGTTACTTTAGTTCCATACCTTGTGGTGAAAAATATATATGACCAATCAAAATAGATATACCCACTAATCATTTTTGTAAAGTCCCTTGACAAGTAGAGAGAAAAACAGGGTGGTAGATCTACAACTGTTATGTCTTGAAGAATTGAAACATTTGGGAAAGTATGCAAAGTTACCTCTAAATTTTTTATCACACCATCTGTGTTAGTTGTTGTCCTATCAAGCTACAAAAATCTCTTTTCAATTGGTTGATATTTTAAGCCAAGTTGTTCTGCAATAGCTTTGGGCATACTTGTGTTGCTTACACCGTTGTCCACCATATAGTTTTGAACTAAATGATCACCAATAATGAGAGATAAATAAAAGGAAGGTGGATTTATTATATCATGTGAATTCAACACTTTATAAACCATCCACCTAACCTATTTCATTCGTTCTTGATCAACTGTACCAAGTACCATATCAACTTTATGTGGCTCTAAGTTTGTAGGTTTTGAAGAAATCTACAATTTAGCAAGTTCCTTGGCAAAAATTTCTTACTATCCTGTAATATTTAGATCATCCTATAGTGAAATAATTATGTTGTTATTTTTCATTATTTCAACAATCTTCAATGATGTTGTAATAGACTTTGAAAAATCCTTAAAACACATATTCTTCTTATGTAGTCTTTGTAATCTATGGTATGAATGATATTTTAAGCTTGGTTTGTCCTACTTTTTATTCTCTTCAAGGGATGAAATAGGAATACCTACTATTTTATCAAAAACTATGGGTAAAATTGAACCTTTCTTCTTGTTTTCTTCATCTTAAGCTCTTTTTTGAGATCTGGTCATAACTGCACAAAAATCATCCTCTCCAAAACTGATAAGTGTTTGTTCCAGATGTGTTTAATTATGGAGATCTTGTTGTACACCCTCCATTTGAGGCATAAATAATGTTTCATATTGGGTTTGGGCAAAAAGGTTTAGATTCAAATGAGCACTTAGGTAAGTAGAAGGAGAATGTTGTTGATTGCAAGGAGTACACCATTCTTCTAAGGCCATATTAACTAGTACAAGAGAATTAAAACTACTAGGGGAAGCCTTAAAATCATTTTGTCTCTGCTGAAAAGGCTTCCTATAATTATGATTTTTCTGGTAAGGCTGCCTATTAGCTTGATAAGGAGCTTGGTAAGGCTTAACAGTTTGTGTCATTTTGTTTTCAATTAATGCTAGCTTATTTTCAAATGTTTGCAAGGGCCTATTTATATTAGAAATGTCATTTAGTTATGTTGTAAAAGTAGGATCAAGCCTTTGTAAAGGTTTTAGAATAGGGGCTAGATCTGCGGTAATGGGCATGGAAGGCCTTGGTGATATCTTGCAGACTTGAATAAGGTTGTTTTCATATTTTATGGGAATATCATAAGTTGTTGGAAGTGTAGAACCTTCCATGGATTGTATCATGGTTGCAATATCATTGTTTAAGGCTCTAAAATAATAAAGAAATGCATGATCAACTTGAGGCTTAATAGTAGGAGGAATTCTTTTCCATGTCCTAGTAAATCTTAAGTTGAAATTTTTCATAAATTCATGAGGAACACGATTAATTTTGGACAATTGTTCTATAAGAGATAGATGATCAGAATTATCTTCAAATTTTTTGCATAATGCCCCACTTAATTGATTCCAAGTGGTTATTATACCTACTTTAAAACATTTATAGCAATGATGGTGTTTGTGATTAATTTAATCTTGCCATGTTTGTTCAAAATTTCCCAGTTCGTATGGTTTGAAGTGTTCTCTATCTCCCTTGAGTAGTAGATCACATTGAGTCTTGGTTTTATTTACAGTCTTCTCTCCGTGGGGAGATATTTTGTTGTTTGGAATCTTCCATGACTATGTCTCCTTTGTAAATCCTGTCCCAAAATCCATGGATACTTGGTCCTTTCTAATTGGACGTGGCTCGGTGGGTCTTTTTGGTGAAACTTGTCACTTTTGTTACATTTGTAAAAAATGCCAAATTGGTCCTGCGGCCCCGATAGTATATAATTGGCTATTTAACAATATGAAGTGGAAGGGAAAATTTCTTAATTTGACCCCGAAGAAGGACATGTGGCGGTTTGAAAGGTCAAAGGTGGAGAGGCAGATCATCGGAGGATTTTGAAGATTTTTGCCTTTTTGTGAAAAGGAGAAAAGTTATAAAATGATCTACAACTCCACGGGGGACAAATTAATGTCACATGTTTGAGTTAGCATTGAAAATTCAAAGCGGGGAGGTGGGTCACTGGAGTAGTTTGGATTTTTTAAGCTTTGTTTTGAAATGAAGAAAAAGTATAAAAGTGAGTCGTGACTCTGCTGGGGCCCACATCAAAAGTTAGAAGTGGAGAGACAGATCGCCAGGGAATTTTGAGATTCTCAAGCCCACTTCAACTCAAATATTTTCCACGTGGGGGGCCTACGCTCATTTGAGGATCTGCCTTTGAGTCTTACCTTTGGAGTTTCGCCAAGGAGACATGTGGAGGCTTCCGCTGGCTCCTCTTTATACTTAGACTTTTCAAGCACCTGATGAAACTTTCTTAGGCCTGGGACACGTGGAGGGCCCGCACCTGTTTGGGAACTTTCCCTTAACTTTTACTTTTGAAAGAGCACCAAGGAGACACGTGGAGGTTTCCGCTAGATCTTCCTGTACTTAGAATTTTTTCAAGTGTCTGGTACAACTTTATTGAACCATAGACACGTGGAAGGCCCATGCTTGTTTGGGAGTCCTTTTGAGATTCATATAAAAAAAGTGCCGAAGAGACACATGGAAGATTCCGCTGGCTCTGCCCATACTTAAACTTTTTAATGGCCGAGGAAATTTTCTCAGACCTTAGGCATGTAGCACCTTCCACTGGTCCTTAAACTCTTTCAACAACTTTTCCAATCTGAGACATGTGGAGAGTTTGTGCTTGTTTGGGGTCTCTGCTTTTGGGAACCATATCAAAAGTGTGCTAAAGAGACATGTGGAGGCTTCTGCTGGCTCATCTTTATACCAAGACTTATTCAAAAGCTGAGGTAACTTTCTCAGGCCCAGGGAACATGGAGATCCCACGATCATTTGAGGTCCCGCCGCTAGAATTAATCTTTGACATTGTGTTGAATAAACACATGGAAGCTTCCACTAGACCTTCCCATACTCTGACTTTTCAAAAATTAGTGCAAATTTCTAGGGTTCTAAACATGTGGAGGGCCCACGTTCATTTGGGAACCTACCTCTGGACTTCACCTTTGCAGTTGCATGAAGGAGACACGTGGAGGTTTCTGCTGGCTCCTCTTTACACTTGGCCAACTTGGACTCACAACGTAGGAATGTGGTATAATCCATGCAAGTAAACTCATTTCCGAGATGCACGAATGCAGGTATCCATGCGAGGGCACTCATTTCTCAAGGTGTATTCTCGAGGGTGAAAAGGATTACTTGTCAGATCCAGCCATATGGAGCCACCTGAAAATTATTAAAAAGGGGATTTCTTGCATGAAAGAATAACAGAATAATTAAGAATACTATCAAAAATTATGATATGGCATCCCAGTCATAGTTGAGGGTCTGAGACATGATTTATCCACCTGCCAGCTTTTGGGTGTAAATTTGTTAAACATCACTTTCTGGAACAAACTTGTAACAAACAAAGGATTCCTCAAATATTATTATTTTGGAGGAAAAATTTGGGATGAGTGAGTGAGTGAAATGTATAAATTCAATGAGAATACTCTTGCATAGGTTCAGGGGTTAAATTTTATGAGAAAGTTTGAGAAAAAACCATTTTCCCGAGAGATCGTTTGAGAGACTAGTTTATTTTCCTGTGTTTTTGGATTCAATCACGGATAGGTGGTTGCAAGTGTACAAACATTTAAAATCTCTAATATTTTTCAAAAAACTTTCCCCTATTGATTAATTTGATGAACCTTGAATGACTTTGTGTTGATCACAAGAATTATTGTTATGCTTTTCTTTCAAAATGTTTTCAAATAGTTTTTCTTGTTCCCGTTGCAATATTATGTTAAAATATCTTTGAGTCACACAATATCTCATCCATGTGTTAGTATTGTGGCATTTTCAATTTAATTATGATAAGAGATTTCATTTAGTAATGAAATAAACAATTTAAAATCACTTTGCTCTCACTATGTTGATAAAGATTGTTTGTAAGCCCATGAGTGTATCTTAGGCGTGATGAACTAGGGATTTATAAAATTTAATTGAGTCTTTAACACGAGCCTTTGTGTTGAATTATTGAAGAATGTGTGAAACCGTGCATCTTTGGGCATCTATTGATGCACACCTTCTAGTTGAAGCAATATCTTGGCTGTTCTGAAGCATTATGTTTGTGAGTTTTCCAATTTTTGTAAAGCCTCTCAAAGATCTAGTATAATCAACTATATCTTGCTTAACTTCCCACCAAAAACTTCATTTATTGGTGTAAAGGATTCATTTATTTATTTTACTAACCCAAACCTTTGTCCAGGAAACATCTCCACTCTCTAGTATGACAACTCGTGAGAGTTATATTGTGTTGCATTGATCATATTTCCTCGAGGTTATCATTAAAATTCTGCAAAGAAGGATATCTTGATGTCCTTCACCAACACGAGTTACAGAATGGGTTCTCTCACCTTGGTTGAAGGAACAACCTAAAGTAGTGAGGATATATCTAACCCTCAGTGAGGTATTATCCACTTCTCCAACGCATAAGTGACAAAGATTCAGCAGAATCCCATCCATGACTACAAAATGACTCATATCATGTTTCATCTATCTCTAAGCATCCTGCTAGTTTCATGATACTGCTCGACCCTCACGGGAGAATAAATTTGGATACCAATAGAAGGGCTTGTCCTTTGAATGAAGTGGCTAAAAGTATTATAGCTATATCTTCATGAGTAATGTTATGGAATGAACATAGGGCTACAATATCTCTAATATGCTCAGCAAGGGTAATCTATTTTTCATTGGTAAATTATGGAAGTCCTTTTAAGGAAGAAACAAGTATGTCATGATAAACAACAATAAGTAAGGGGATGCCATTAGTAAAGGTAGCAAAAGCTCTGGGTGGCTGCTGGGCCATTGGAATTATTGGGATTTGTATCACAATATTCACTTGATTAGAAAGAGGGTTGTAAAAGCTGGGTGTATTATAAGGTAAGGTGTTTCCATCTCTTCTTCTTCTAGTAGAATTCGATGTTAATGAAATAAAATCATCCAAAATTCCTCTTATTGATGATCTTGTAGTCACTTTAGGCATGGAACATGATACAATAATGGTTTTAAACTCTTCATGGAGTCTCCAGATGAATTCTTCTCTGAATCTTCAATTTTTCGAGTTCATCAATAATAGTTCTTGTCCAAGTGGGCATGCCAAAAAACTATTATCTCTCATAAGTGAACCAGTGTTGAGGGTTGGTAGGTTTGATAAAATTTTATTTTCCCTCACATCTGAAGATACACTTGAGACACCTTATGGGTTGTGGGTCTCCCTATTGTGAGGTGAATTGAGACACCAAAATTTTTTAGGCCTTGACTGAGAAACATGCACAATATACTAAGAATAAAATGAACACACACGATCCAATGAGTTTTCACATAATATCAAGGAAAAAACTATTATGTTATGGGATTTTTCACAATAACATAATATATTATTGCACACTAAAACTAGCATAAGTGCATATTTTCAGCAAGGTAAATAACATAAGCAATCTTAATAAATACAGGGAATAATGATATTCAAATGAAAACTACTATAATATGCACCACTGCAAATTGTTTTAAAGGCAATAATTTATTCTCATATAAGGGAAACTCTGGCAAAATTTTCTTCAGCACTCGCTACATCCGAAAGTCCTCCTCTTTCCTTGCTAGTGCACATAATAAATAAAAAAATTATGCACCCAATTCCCTTAAAAATAGACTAAATTTTAACTGATGATTGCATGATGTTAATATCCCTTAACATGATTAAATAGTAAAAAATACTAATAATAAGCATGTAAGACTGTTACAATGTAAAAAAACTCTAATTTCTCAAAAAAATACCACAATTCAAACTTATTTGACTCTTCTCTAGCTACATGATATGTACAGTCTCAATTTGGAAATATTAAGGTAATTAGGTGAATAATTGGATTCTATTTTTATCATTGGATTGAGTTGCAAGCCATCAATTACATGCAAATAATTTGTCTTCTAGTGCCACTTTTTCTTCTTCTGTATGATTAGAATAATCAATTATTCTTTGTAACTCTGATGTGATAGCTGTGATCTTTTGTCTTCTTCTTTCATGTGCCACCTGTACTTTATCTTTATCTCACGTTGGAAGGTAAGAGGTTCTTTTGGAAAAAATTAAGGTAAAAAACAAGACTGAGGCATAGTATTTAACCATACTTCATGGCATATAACAATTATGCATCATTGGCCCCTCTATTAGCTAATGATCTATGTGAAAGTGGTTTAGATCCCATGTAAATGGTTTTTATAAGGTCTAAAACCTTAATAATCTATGAAGAAAAGTTAAGGTCAAAGACCTTATGATGGTTGTTGGAAATATGGTCCTATTTGTGTGTCTTGTCCCTTTTGTATTATTATCAAACTAAGGTAAAAAAACCTTAATCATAGCTCAGAATTTTGTGCTAAATAGGTCCCCCTCTCCATGAGATTGTGACCCATAATGGTATGTCGGTGATGAAAGTTAACCTTGGTTGAGTAACAGTTTTCTGTGGTGAAGACACGTATACATTCTTGACCTTGGTTGAGTTAGTTAACTCATTGGTTGAGTTAAGGGGGTAAAATCCTTAGAAAGCATATCTTTCATTGTTTCAAGATTCTTGGGCTGGTGAAGCCCTGTCCAATTTTTTCCAAGCCACCATGAATTTGATCTTGATCTATCTGTAGAAGTTATCTATTTCGTTATTTGCTTTGGTTTTAGTTTTTGAGATTCAATATTGGGTTTTTTTCTTTGAGCTCTTGAGCTCTCTGGGTATGTATCCCTGTCTGGTTTCAATGGTTAATGGTTGTCGTAAATAAAAAGTTCAGCTCATCATTTTCTATCACTGATGCCTCCATTTACTGAAATTTTCAAGCTTCGTTACTATATCTTTCTTATTTCTAAAAATCCTTATGGTTTCTTATTGTATTTGGCATTGAGGAACTTTTCCGAGCTTGAAAATGTTCTGGGAATTTGATTCTTGATGATTGCTTGAATTCTGTGTTGAGGGTGTCTTCAAATTTGACAACAAACATGTAAGTTGTTCCATTTCAAGTTTCTCTACAAAACTTTAATGGGTATTTGCTAAAAAGGAAAAAATATTTCAAAGTGGCACGTATCTCAAGAATTTCTTAATTTTTCTACTCTTAATACTAATGGGTATTTCCTTCTTGCTTGAAAATCACTAGATCTAGAACTTTGGCTACTTGGGTATCTTGGTTTATGGCTTCTGAGTTGTGTTTTGTGCATTTTAGTTTGGCTCCTTGCTATTCATTTGGGCTTTTATTTGTTTTACTGGGTTTTATTGCTTCAACATATTGAATTATGGTTTTAGCATTGAAGGATCACTGTTTGTGCATTATATATTCTTCCCATTTTTGAAAGTTACCTCTCCCTGCTGGTTTCAAAACACGAATGGATTCAAGTTTCTATGCATAGATATGTTAATACCCATAAATGGGTTAGCACGCTTTGCATCACTTTTTCTATGTGATAGGCCTGAGAAGCCTTTGGAACTTGAAACACTTCATATTTTTTCGTTGTTTCTCGGAAAACCTAGCTCAAACTTGGATCTATTATTTTCGGTAACTAGATCATTACATTAGTTTGATAGCTACATGTTAATTCACTGTTAGCCTCTATAATATGCAACTTATGACCTCTAGCTCAATCATTGTACAAGGTAACTTCTAGGTTCATTCTTATGAGCTATGTATGGATATAATTACTGTAGATTCCCAGTTCCATTGTTTAATGTGGCTTTTGTTTCATTTCCCATTCTCAGTTTTCATTTTTTAGCCATGAAAATGATCTCGATCTACCTCGTTTTGAAATACTACCCATGCATAAGTCGATGGAGTAAGTATATGGGGTTTTCATTACTTACTATAGGTCACTACTTTGGATGTACTCTGAATGAAACTTGAGCCTAGTTTTACATTTTAATGACTTGATCTATACTCAGTGATAACTCGTTAGCATGCAAGTTAACTTGACCTTGGTATGCAACTTGCAGATCTATATATAATAAAATATGCTTCCATAACTTTGTTTGATCTTACTGAAATGCATCACCTTGACTCTATATTATGCATTTGTTTTGAATTATTTATATTTCCATCTTCAAGAGCTCTGTTTTGATTCAATGTTCTTGGACTATAACAATTTCACATTTCCATTATTTCATTTGTGAGAACTTGTCTCCATTCTTACTGTTCATTGCTTCATGATAGAATCTATGCTCAAGGCCAATGTAGAATGCTCAGTGTTTATGTCCTTTTGATAATTCTTGAAAAATAAATTCATGAAATAATTATTTTATCCATATTTCCCCCCAGGCCAAATATTGGATCAGCTACGACCCCGCAAAGAAAGAACCTGAGAAAACTCATTCAGATCTTGTAAATGGGTCACAAAAGGACTCAACAATAGAGTGGCAGGGGATGAGAAATATTAAAGGATCATACGCAAAAGGAAATGACTCTGTTGTGTTTTTTTCATGTCTTAAATCCATTTTTCAAGTTACAGGTAGAGTCAAAAGTGGAATAGCAGGGTCAGAAAAAAATGGGTAGTGTCTCAGAGGAATCAAGAGTAAGAAGGGGAAAAATGGTGAAGTGTCGAAGTTTTTGGGCTCAAGACCATTCAGGAAAGAATCCAAAATTGACTAAGTATGGAGGAGGCAGTGGAAAAAACTACGTGTCATCCTGGTGCTTCTCTAAAGTTGAATCCAAAAAGGGAAGCCCAAATGAGCGCCAGGCTTGCACGCATCCAGAGCCCCAAAAATTACGGGGCCGTTGAAAAGTCTTCAACTAAGAAAGAAGGTGTCAGGTGTCAGCCTAGCACAAATCTGAAATGGGAGCCCAGGGTAGAGACTCAAACTTATGTCAACCCTCCACATAGCAAATGGTCAAACAAAGTCAAAAGGTGGACATGGCAGGCCTCAAAATTAGCTAATTATAAAAGTGTAAGTGGAGAATGCCAAGTGTTAGTGTGGCACATCTCCAAGAGTTAGTCCCGTGGTGGAGATCCAAATGAGTGTGAGCTCGCCACATAGCCCAAAGTCTAAAAAGGTAAGAGGGACCATTAAAAATTCCATATACCAGCAAAGGCCGACAAGTTTCAACTCGATGCTCCTCCAAAGGTAAATTTTACATCAAGATTTCAAGCGAGCACGGTGCCACCACGTGTCTAGCATAAAAAAGGGGCTGAGTTGTTAAATAGTAAATGCATAGGCCAGACCGGTGGAGGTTTTCAAGTGTCTAAATGGCACTAATTCAAGGATTAAATGGAGAGAGGGTTTACTAACGAGCGTCAAACTGTCGTGTGTCCCTGGTCAAGAAATATGACCCTTGCCAAGCAAAAGACTTAGCCAAAAACATAGAAATTGGGTAGGCAGTGGAGGAAACACCACGTGGCAAGCCTAAACAAGAAGTGCTAAAGTGGGCCATCGAGGGGAAAGTTGGTTTTTTTCCCATTGATATCGCAAAAGGTGTAAAAGTTACAAAATAGGCCACAACTCTACCCAAGGGAAAAAGTCAGCGTTTGAGCCTGAGTCAAGGCCAAAGCAGGGAGTTAAAGGCAAAGGTGAAAATTTTCATTTTGTCAAAAAGTCACAGAGATAAAAATTGAAGTGCATCTCCCCAACCAGCTAGTGGGTGCCACGTGTCCAAGCGGAGCATCAAGGCCGCGGGGTTTTTTTGAGTTTTGCGTTTTCTACAGAAAAGGGGGAAAAGATAAATCACGAACATGCAAACCTGATTTTTCCCTGATCTGGCTGCCACTTGCCCCATATTAAAAAAAGGAGACCCATTTTTAAAATAGGTTTCCAACCCATTTGTACTGACCCTATACAAACTTTGAAGAGGCATATCTTTCGACCCAGGGCTCGAAATATTGTAAATCTGACACTGTTGGAAAGATCTCATCATCGCCCACACCATGGAGATATGAAACTTTAAGCTTGGGGAGGTTAGATAAAGGAAAATGGGGAAAAAAATTTTAGGGCCATTAATGCGGGATCTATCTACCCCAACAACCATAGCAAACCCGATCTGCTTCTCCATTTCCTCCCTCTTTGAGGCGCCAAACTAGAGAATGATACAACCAAGGCAAATTTGGGGAAGATTTTGTGGGAGACATTAAATAGTGGTGGTTGAGCTTGGAGATATTTTGTCCTGCTTCTCTCTCTTTCTCTTGTTTGTATCAAATCTATAAATACAGGCTCAGGACTTGTGGTAAAGGGTTGGACATTCTTTTGTTTTGTAGGTTCCCTTTTCCTTCTAGTAAAGGGATTCATGGAGTTGAGGGCTTCCATTAAAATTGAAATATATTTCTTACCTCCTGGCTATTTTGTAATGAATTATATCATTCTGCAGAGAAATAAAATATGTTTGTGATTGATTCTAGATCTTTTTTGTCGCTTTTTCTTACACCTTGTCTTTCATTATAAATTTGGTTATCTGTGCTTAATTATCATATGTATTTTGTTGGTTTGTGTCTATCAACAAAACTAGTGTTCATCATTCCTTTGGTGCATCACCTTGTTTAGTTATTTCTTATTTCTTATATCCCTTTTATCTTTGTCTCCTTAGAAAATTTTAGATTAGGTATAGAGATAGATCCTCTGCAAGTTCTCATGTATGCACCTAAATAAAGGAATAGGAACCAACCTTTAATATGGAGAGCTTTTCCATCTTGCAAGGTCCCACACCTTGGGGAAAGTTCAATGTTATGCGGATCACACCAAATGACTCTGCCTTAGAAAAGTAGATCTATAGAACTCATTTGGGGGTGCTGTGATTTTTTACTAATAGTTTTGGTACACCTGGTGGGATAGAGAAGTCTCCATCTTATTACATTAAGATTGATGTGCACTTATTGTTATTCTAAATTTTAAGAAGTTTTTAAAATTATACATCTGGTGACTCCAAAAGAAACAAATCCACTGGTTTCAGCAGTCCAAGCATGTTCATGAGAAGAATAAAAACATGGTAAATAACCAGAGAGGAGGGATTATTTGTTTATCTAGACTTATCCCCAGATAGAGGGAGGGGAGGAAGAAGAGCCCAAAGGTCTCTATCCCCACAAAACAGAGCCTTATCAACACCTCCTCCTAGAAGGTTGTTTTCTCAATCAAGAGGGGTGCTTAGTCTGATGTGGATGGCTCAGCCAAATCCTTATGTCAATTTCACTGGCAGTATCCCACTTGCTCTGAATGCACAAAATATGGCCTCGATAGCAGCATTAAAGAGCATCCCATATTTCACTGGGGAACACTAGACGTCTCCTGGTGATCATGTCCAAGATATTGCAAATGTTTGTACGATCCACGAAATCCATGAGATGGACATTTTAGTCAAGTTGCTCACCTCTTCACTCAAAGGTAATGCTTCACAATGGTTTAAGAGCCTTGAAGAAGGATCTATCCAAAATTGGAACCATCTGTACACAACTCTTCACAACCAGTTTGGCAAAAAAGGTGATAACTTATCTTTGTTGGAGCAACTAACAACAATCAAGAGAGCCCCGAACGGGTAGCTGATGGACTTCAACCTCAAATTTCAGTGGACCTGGGACAGAATTCCAATAGCAGTAGAGCCCACTAATGAAGGTGCCTTCTTATACTTTCTTAGGGCTTTAAATTCTGATATTTGTTTGATGATTCAGTAAATGGGGGGAAAAACCTTACCTGCAGCCTATAGCCTTTTCATATGGGCTGAGAAACATTTGATTCAGGCTATAAAAATCACTCCTAGGCCATCCATGCCTCTTTCCCCCGAGTTAGGAATCCCAGATACCAAAAAAATGCCCACATTAACTCCTATACCCACCCGCAAGTGTCAAAGCTCAGTTGAAGCCTCCACCTCATCATCTAAAACTTGAAAATAACTCTAGGAAGTCATGAAAAACCTTTAGAACCTAAGAATGGAGCTAGTAACCATCAAAAGATAGCAAGCTTAGAGTACTAGGCTATATCAGCCTCAGGATTAGTATCAGGCTAGACCCCAGTATCAACAAAATATACCACAATCTTAGATCGTAAATCAGAGCCAAAACCAAGGACAACCTCAAGCTGTTAGACCTTTGAGGCCATATGATCCAAACACAGCTTTAACATCAAGGGAATTGGTTCCATCACAAAATAATATGTCACAGGAATATGATTGGTGTTTCCCATGCATTCATCCACATAACCAATCAATGTGCTTTAGTGGTCCACTAAATCAAGCCTTGATAGTGTAGAATAGTATGGTGTCACAAGAACCTAGCCAAGAAGGAGATCAGTAGTAAGGATATCAACAAGAGGGACCTCGAAGTGAGACTATGCTTGTCAATTAGCAAGCTCAGGACTTCTGTGGGATGAATCAATTCCCTTCTCAAAGTGTGCCTACCAATACAAAATCTAAAAAGAGAAATATTGGATAAGGCCAACCACTGAACTCAGGTGACGCTCAACCTTTCATCACTCCACAAGGTGTTGGCACTCCAAATATAACTCCCAACATACAGAACCAATCCAAGTTGCCTTCCAAATTCACTCAAGCACCAGTTGTGAAACCCCATGCGCAAGAAAAAAAAATGTGCATGGGAAGTGGCAGCAAAAGGATAGCTCATTCAATATCATTGAGCAAATGAAGAGGACAAGTGTGAACATTTCACTATGGGAGTCACTTGCCATTCCAGGGAAGAGGGATTTGTTGCAGACTACCATGTAGAATTTTTCAAGTTCCAATCAACCCCCTAACTAGTAAGAGAGAGTGTTTGCCGATGCAGTTCAACCTGGGAGGAACCATGGAGAATAACAAGGTAAGAACCTGAGACCTCCTCCATTCTATGTCTCATTGATTATTTGATACAAATTGGTGAAAAATTGTATGATTGATTCTGGGGCTAGTAGTTATGTGATGCCTAAATAAATATTTGATCAACTGGGTCTCAAATATGAAGTCATCTCTATAGGGGTAGTGTAACTAGATGGGACAACAGTGACAACTATTAGAATCATCAAGGATCTAAGCCTCACTCTGAATACTTTCCCCAATGTGACTATTTTGTAGAACATATCCATCATATATTTTCACCACATTTTGTTTATTGTTTGTCAAGGGACTTCATTGCCAAAATTAGATGCTATCTGTTTGCTGATTGGTGACATATGCTCTTTAGGACAAGGTATGGGGCAAAGGCCATAATCAGATCTAAACCCATTGCTGATTATCATATTGAATCTTATGTGCCTAGCCCCATCAACACCAACTACTTAGCTTTTGATCAAGAAGACCTCCTAAGAACTTGTGAAGCATATACCAAGGTGGGAAGTATCCTGGACTTGACTCTCGATGAGTGGGCCAACAAAAGACATGCTTTTAACCCCTATAAGGAGATGGAAGAATATGAGCTAGGAGTCTACTATCTACATGAATAGAATCATCCTCTTCTTGACCTAATTAATCCAAAATATTAAGATGACAATGAGGTATGGAAATTGTTCTTTGATGGCTCAAGGATTAGATAAGGAGCTGGAGGAGGAGCTATGATTGTGTCCCCCAAAGGTATGAAATATTATTCAGCCTTCAGATTCTAGTTTTCCTTCTCAAATAATGCTACTCAATATGAGGCTTTGGTCCACGGTATTCATTGGGCAAGGAAGTTAGGAATCAAGAACTTGTAAGTATTTGGTAATAGTGAACTGGTTTCCAATCAAGTTAGAGGACTTAATGCTGTCAAGAATGACCTGCTCAAGAACTACAAGAGTAGGGTATGGGATCTCATGGAGTATTTCAAGGCCTTCAGCATTGTTTCCATACTAAGGATGGAGAACAAAACTATTGATAGACTTGCAACAGTTAGAGCAATGTTTGATGTGTTCGAGAACGAGAATGCTGCAAGAAGAAGCTGAATTCTCAGTTAGAAATCAAAGAAAATTAGAGCAGAAATACATGAATCAGATAGTACAACTACATACAAACAAGCTTCCCAAAGGCTTAGTGACATTGGAGTTTATTTTCAATCCTAATGATCTGTTTAGAAAAGAGAAGGCTAACGTACAGATCAAAAGAGAAGATTCAAATTCAATCCCAGTTAGAGAATACAAAACACTTCAAATTGGAAAAGTGGCCACCGAGAGAGAAAGGCATGAATTCATACAACTTTGCCAAGAGTTTCCAAATGTATTTACTTAGAGCTATGAAGACCTAAGAGGGTTCAATCCAAAGCTAGCACAACAGCCAATCGAACTAGATCTAGTTGCTCAGCCCATCAGGAAATAGAAGAGACCAGTCAACCCACATATTGAGCCTATGATGAAGAAATATCTAAACAATTAGATAGAGGCAAGTATCATATTTCCAATCAAACACTCAAGCTGGGTTACAAACCTTGTCCCGGCCAGGAAGAAAAATGGAGAGATTAGGGTGTGTGTATATTTTTGAGACTTGAATAGAGCATCCCTTAAAGATCACTACCCACTCCCTTCAATGGAGTAGATCTTGCAAGTGGTGTATAGATCAAAGAGATTCTCCCTCCTAGATTGCTACTTAGGGTGCAACCAGATCATGGTGAAAGAAGATGATCGGTTTAAAATAACTTTCACCACCAAATGGGGCACTTATGCCTACAGAAAAATGCCATTTGGATTGTCCAATGTCGGAGCCACGTTTTAAAGGGAAATGGATATGGCATTCAAAGGGATGATCAAAAAATTAGTACTGATCTATCTAGATGACATTACTGTGTTTTCTAAATATGCATCAAACCACCTTTTCCACCTAAGGTAGGTATTTTCGAAGATGTAAGTGTTTCACCAGGTATCATTGAACCATAAAAAATGCATATTCTTGGCCCATGAGGGTGGGCTTCTAGGCCATATTATATCAAAGGAAGGATTGAAAATTGACCCAGAGAGAGTTGAAGTAATAAGAGCATTTCCGTTGCCAAGCCACAAGAAAGCTCTTCAAAGCTTCCTGGGAAAAATCAATTTTGTTTGCATTTTGTACCAAACTTTATTGCTCTTGTTAAGCCAATAACATTGATGATGAATAAGAGCTTAACATTCATGTGGATAGTTGAAGGAAAATAAAGCTTTGAGGCCATCAAAGAAGCTATATCACAATCCCTAACTCTCGTGAATCCAAATTTCTCTAAAGAATTCATATTGTATGCCTTTGGTGGTAGTGACACAATTTATGCAATCTTAGTTCATAAAAAAGAAGAAGGTACATAATAGCTGATTGCTTTCTTCAGTCAAGGTCTGGAAGAATATGAAGTGAGATACTCCTTCATTCAGAAGAAATTCCTTGTAGTAATCAAAGGATTAAATAAGTTTAAGCATCAGGTTTCAAATAATAAAATCCAATTATTGTTCTCCCATGCAGGAGTTAAAGAATTCCTTCTCAGCAAGGATCTGAATGAAAAACGTGTAGGATGGATCACTCATGTCATGGAATATTACATTGAGATCAAGGTCACTAAGCTGGTATGTGGGAAGGGGTTGTGTGAACAACTAGCCTTAGGTCAACAAGATGAAGAAAACAGTGAAAAGGAGGTTGTTTTTGTTCTACATGTTAATCAAGAGGAATGAAATGATGATGCACCTATTCCTTGTTGGACTCAAGACATGGTGCAATTCCTTCAAACAGGTCAGTGTCCTCATGGGATGAGTAAATAAAAAAGGAGGCATTTCAGACTATAGGCCATCCCATATGTTCTTATTGATGGTGTCTTGTTCAAAAGAGACATCAATGGCATTCTACTGAGATGCATTGAAACAGACCAGGTCGAGAGAGTGTTACAATAATTCCATGTTGAAGCAGCTGGAGGCCATTTTTCTCTAAGGGTGACAGTACTTAAGATCATGAAGGTGGGTTATTATTGGCCCAAATTTTTTAGTGACTGCTATGCATGGATCAAAAGGTGAAAGAATTGTGCATTCTTCAAAGGCAAAGAAAAGCTAGCAACACTTCCATTGAACCCGATTTCAGTTGACCAAACTTTCATGCAATGGGGATTGGATTTCATTGGAGTCATCAATTCAAATTCAAGCCAAGGTCACAAATGGATTCTGATAGCAACATATTATTTCACCAAATGGACCGAGGCAGTGGCACTCAAGGAAGTTAATGAGTCTAGCATACTAGATTTCTATGAAGGGATAGTGACTAGATTTGGAGTACCAATCATCATTATATCAGACAATGCATTGGATTTCATAGGTTCCAAGATCACAGGATGGGATCTTAAGAATGGGACTTACTTGAGCACTTCATCAAACTATTACCCTTAAGGTAATGGCCAAGCTGAGTCCACAAACAAGAACCAGCTAAGGATCATCAGAAGAAATTTTGATGAAAATCAGAGAACTTGGCACATAAAGGTCAAATCGGCCTTATGGACTGATAGGATAACACCCAAGAGATCTACAAGAAATTCTCCATTCAAAATTGTTTATGGGAAAGAGGCAATCTTTCGTATATCACTAGAGTTACCAGCATTAGAGCTTGTTAAATAGCTAGAGATGTTTGAATTTGAACTAATGGAGGCCAGGTATGTGGAGCTAATAGAATTAGAAGAAACTAGAGAGCATGCACTCCAAGAAATAAAGAAGAATCAAACCTCAATCAAGAGAATCTTTGATAAGAAGGAAAAAATAAGGACCTTCTAGGAAGGAGGCCTAGTTTTGAAATGGGATGCAGATCGAGCAAAACCAAGAAGACATTCTAGGTTTGATGCCATTTCGATTTTCCCCTACATGGTAAAAGGATGTTAATGTAGAAATGATTTCCAATTGTCTATGTTGGATGGTGAGGAATTGCATATTCCAGTAAATGGAATCTATCTTAAACATTGCTACTAGAAGGAAGGTTATCACCTTGTACATATTAGTTTAATTTCATTTTCCTTTAAGTACTTGTGCAGATTGTCTTGTTGTAGTTTAGGTTGCTTTTCTCCTAAGTTCTTGCATGGTATGCATGTTCTATTTAGAGCATGTATGATTTCAAAATTTGTATATAGTTCTGGTGCTTTTTTGTTGCTCTTGTGTAGTCCATTCAGAGAGACAGATGAAGCCCTGGGTCAAAATTATTTTATACTCTTAGAAACCTTCATTTTGAGATTTCTTATGAAAATTGAGAGAGTAAACATTCGAGCTCATGAATCAGAAGAAGAACCAGTATCAGACCGTCATTCTCGATTCCCTGCCCAATGGATATGACAAGACAATTGGTATTTTCATCTAGTAGGAAGATACCCCTGTGAGTTGCCAAATATTGGATCAGCTACGACCCAACATAGAAAGAACCTGAGAAAACTTGCTCAAATCTTGTAAATGGGTCACAAAAGGACTCAAAAATGGAGTGGTGGGGGCTGAGAAAGATTAAAGGACCATATGCAAAAGGAAATGACTTTATCATGCCATTTCCATGTCTTAAAAACATTTTTCAAGTTACAGGTAGACTCAACAGTGGAATAGAAAGGTTAGAAAAAAAGGGGCAGTGCCGCAGAGGAACCAAGATCAAGAAGGGGAAAAATGATGAAGTTTCAAAGTTTTCGGGCTTGAGACCACTCAAGAAAGAGTCAAAAATCGACTAAGTATGGAGGAGGTAGCGGAAATAACCACGTGTCAGCATATCTCTTCTCTAAAGTTGAATCTAGAAAGGGAAGCCCAAACAAATGTCAGGCTTCCATGCATCCAGAGCCCCAAAAATTGTGGGTTCGTTGAAAATTCTTCAACTAAGAAAATAGGTGTCAAGTTTCGACCCTACGCAAATATGAAATGGGAGCCTAGGGTGGAGACTCAAACTTGTGCCATCCCTCCACGTAATAAATGGTCAAACAGAGTCAAAAGGCAAACATTGTGGCCTCAAAATTGGCCAAGTATAAAAGTGTAAGTAGAGAATGCCAAGTGTTAGTGTGGCACATCTCCAAGAGTTGGTCCTAGAGTGGACACCCAAATGAGCACAAGCTTGCCACGTAACCCAAAGTCCAAAAAGGTAAGAGGGACCGTTGAAAAGTCCATAGAGTAGTGGAGGCCGAAAAGTGTTAATTTAACGCTCCTCTAAAGGAAAATTTTGAATCGGTATTTTGAACGAGCGAGGTTCCACCACGTGTCTAGTCTCAAAAAGGGGAAGAGTCGGCTAAATAGTTAATGCATAGGCCAGACCAACAAAGGTTTCCAAGTGTCTAAATGGTGCTAATTCAAGGATTAAATGGAAAGAGGGTTTCCAAATGATCACCAGACTATCGGGTGTCCCCAATCAAGAAATATGACCCCCGTCAAGCAAAATACTTAGCCAAAAATATAGAAATTGGGTAGGCAACGGAGGAAATGCCACGTAGCAAGCCTAAGCTAGAAGCGCTAAAGCTGGCCATCAGGGTGAAAGTTGGTCTTTTTCCCCTTGTTATCCCAAAAGGTGTAAAAGTTACAAAATGGGCTACAACTCCGGCCAAGGGAAAAAGTTAGCATTTGATCTCGAGTCAAGGCCAGAGCGGGGAGTTAGAGGAAAAGGTGAAATTTTTTCTTTTGTCAAAAAGGCACAGAGATAAAAATTGAATCGCATCTCCCGAGCTAGCTAGAGGGTGCCACGTGTCCAAACGGAGCATTAGGGCCTCGGGGGTTTTCTGAGTTTTGCATTTTTTGTGGAAAAAGGGGAAAAAATAAATCATGGACCTGCAAACACAACTTTTCCCTAATCTGGCTACCACGTGCCCCATATTAAAAAAAGGAGACCCATTTTTTCAAACTGTTTTCCCACCCATTTGTACAGACCTAATATAAACTTTGAATGGGATATCTTTCAACTCAGGGCTCAAAATATTACAAATCTGACACTGTTGGAAAGATCTCAGCATTGCCCACACCATGGAGATATGAAACTTTAAGTTTGGGGAGGTTAGATAAAGGAAAATGGGGAAAACATGTTCAGGGCCATTAATGCGGGATCTATCTTCCCCAACAACAATATCATACCTGATTTTCTCTGTTGTTTCCTCCCTCTTAGAGGCACCGAACCAGAGAATGATGCAGTCAAGGAAGATTTGGGGCAGATTTTGTGGGAGACATTGAATAGTGGTGGTTGACCTTGGAGCTGTTTTTTCCTACTTCTCTCTCTTTCTCCCATCTGTATGAAATCTATAAAGACATGATCAGGACTCGTTTTAAATGGTTGGACATTCTTTTGTTTTGCAGGCTCCCTTTTCCTTCTAGCAATGGTATTCATGGAGTTCAGGCCTTCCATTAAAATTGTGATATGTTTCTTGCCTCCTGGCTATTTTGTAATGCATTCTATCAATCTGCAAAGCAATAAAATATGTTTTTGATCAATTCTAGATCCTTTCTATTCCTTTTTCTCACACCTGGTATTTAATTATAAATCTAGTTATTTTTGCTTGATTATCATATGTATTTTTTTGGTTCGTGTCTATCAGCAAAACTAGTGTTTATCATTCCTTCAGTGCATCAACTTGTAGTTTATTTATTTCTTATTTCTTATATCCTTTTTATCGTTGTCTCCTTGGAAAATTTTAGATTAGGTATAGAGATAGATCCTTTGCAAGTTCTCATGTATGCACCTAAACAGAGGAATAGGAACCAACCTTTAGTCTTGAGATATTTTCCATCTTGCAAGGTTCCACACCTTGGGGAAAGTTCAATGTTATGTGGATCACACTGAATGACTCTGCCTTAAAAAATCAGATCTATAAAACTCATTAGGGGGTGCTATGATTTTTCACTAACAACTTGTTGAACTCATCCTATAGATGATACTTTATTTTCTTTCTTTTGATTATATGTAATAGTCACTTTTGATGATTCATTCTTTGATGAACTACTTTGTTGAGAGTAGTCTACCTTTTATAAAATTGATAACAATATTGGTAATTGAGGAAAACTTAAGTCATGATTTTTTGTAATTTATATAAAATGCTCACTTCTGAAATACCATACAGTGATGGCCTCACCCCTTGACTGGATACCTTGGGAAAGTATCAAATGTTTTGTTGTAGTTTTGTAAGATGAAATTGTTCCACTTGTGAGTCTGTCTTGATCTTTGTCTTCTCCATGAATGTCATTAATTGATCTAATTTTTTTTTTCTTTCTATTTCTTGTACTCTGGTACCTATACTTCATTCATTTTCTATTATGTTCAGATATACTCCACTAGAAACTACAAGGGTTTCTATGTTATGTTTATAGCTTCTTTCTAAGTACACTAAAATTGTTTCTTGTGAATGAGAAGACTTTATAAGTTGTAATTATACATTCTATATGTACCTTCTTTCAATGAGAATGTTATCACTTTTATCCAAACATGTGACTATGCTCTTTTTACATAAGTGAACTGAATATACGACATAGATATTTGCATTGATTGAACTCTACTTTTATATTTAGCATATCTTTTTTAGAAACATTTTGATCTCTCATAATGTAATAATATAATGAGATTACTTCCTAGAAGTTTGTTGATAAGTGGCAATTATGTTTCTAGAAATATGTAAACTCTTGTTGTTTTGTAATAGATGTATACTATGTATTTGATCATCTTTATTAAACTTTTCATGTACCTGAAGTTGTTTAATTTTGAATGCTTATTGGAAACAATGATGTTCTCTATGAATTAACTTTATTTCTACAATGTCTTTCAATTTCATTCAAAAAGTACTTCAATTCTTGTACCTACACACTTCACAAAATAATTAGAAAATTAAGGCTTGCAACCTTTCTTGTATCATGTAGTGATTCTCTTTTTCTGTATTTATTCTAAAAATAGTATAGTGAGATCTACTTTATGATTTTGTTTTCATTATTTCATGTATCTTATTTGTGTTTACTTAAAAGATTCATCTTCTTGAAGCTGTAAACACAAGAATAAAGAATAAATCATAGCTCCAACAACAATTTGTTGTTTGTCCACATGTTTTTGAGGCTAGGAGATGAAAATTAAGCATTCAAAGATGATGATGAAGATGCACTGATGATGGTGAAGATCGAGGGAAACAACAACCTAATTGGGAAATTATAGTTTTCCTCTTTCTTTGCTTGCTTATAGTTTCATGCATATGTACCTTTTATTTCAATTCATATAAGTTACATCCCATGGCTTGTGTGGGAAATGAAACTATTTTTCTTTATGAATAAATGAAATTAAATTTTGTAATTGAGTTGTCTATTTCCTTTTACATTCAAATATTGTAGATGATGTTTTTGGAATGAACTAAACAACTCAACACATATTTAATATCATTCAAACATAAATAAATAACATGAAATTAATATACTTGTAACTGAAAATGTACCTTCAACCATGTAAACAACACATGTGATTTCCATTCTAGATTCCAACTCCTCATGTTTGCTATTGTTCATGCCTTTATTAAGGTTGTGTATTAGTCCATCAGGGATTCTACAAAACTTTGATGAAGATGATCATGGAATAGATTCATATGTGAGGTGCTATATTTTGTAACAACACACATAACTACATTTTACATTGTTGTTCGGTTTACTACAACTCATAACATTAGGAAACTTAACTTGAAGTGGATTGTCACACTATTAGCTTTGGGCTATGCATCTTCTCCTTACCCATTATCTCCCATTTGTATCAAGGTCCTGTACTGGTTCCTGAGGGAACTAGTGTATGAATTTGACACAGATATGTTTGAAAAGAATTACTAAGCAAAAGATAGACATTCTGAAACTGGTAAAGTGACATTTCACTCCTTTTTCCCTTCCTTAGTCAGGTCCATCACATCAATCCCTTTCATCTAAAATGAATTTTTGAGTTGACCTTTTACATGGGTTCCAAAACTGTCTACAGGGACATCACTCACTATGTCATAAGAAAAAGAAGGACATATTGTCTGTAATAAATTAGAGAGAAATCAGGGTATAGGGAGAAGCCTACAAATAATGACAAGACAAGGAAGACAAAAAATATCACTAATAACCATGGTGGAAAATAGTCCTGCAGAAAAAATATTTCATATGAAGCACCCGTTAGCATGTTAGAAAGATAAATTGTATACGTCAAAGCGTTTATAATATGCTAAAGTAGTGTGTTGTGAGCCATTATCGGATTGGTACTAGGTATTGCGCCAAACATCCATGATACATGTAATGGATCTATATAATCTACGATCACAACAAGAAAGGAAAGTGAATGCACATGTATGTATGAGAAATAATAATGGCATACAATATATCTATCTAGAATGTGTAATACTGAACATTTACAAGTAAATGTAAGGAAAAGTAAATACAACCAAGATATGTAAAATTTTGTGGATGGATGGAAATGGAATGAAGAGTGAATGAAAGGATCTATGTTCCCCCTCGAGTGAATGGATTTGTATACAATGAGCTTCATTTGTTTATGCCCCCTCAATAGTAAAGAATGAACCGTAAAAGAGAGTGTGTCATCAAAAAATGTTTCTAATGATGTGTTGTGTAGTGTGATTTTATGAATGCGTAGTTAGGTTTTGTGACATATAGATGAGGTGTGAGAATATGTGATGATTTAACCTAAAGCGCATAGCACAGGATGAGTAGAAGAAGTGATGATTGAGCCTAAAGCATATATCACTAGAGGATTCTAGATGGAGTGATGATGTATCCTATGTCGTATATCATTAAATGATGCAAGTGGAAGTGATGATGTAGCTTATATCATATATCACTAATCTAGGAATGTCACATGAGAAAAATATTTAATTGTTGATCAAACTGATGAGTTGATGAGATCCATTTGATATGTATACCCTCAACAGTCCATTATGGACCGTGAGACTAGAGTGCGTCATAAGGCACTGAGTGTAGTGCGTAGAGGATAGTGATTAAAATGTGGGATATGTGTAGTAAGTTAAGAATATGTCACTGGTATGTGATGTGTGAATGATATAATGTGCAGTGTGTGAGCTTCATGTGTATAGGATTCCCTCGACATTCAAGTGTGAACCAAATAAAAATAGTGTATCATCAAGTAATGACGATGCTAGAGTGTGTGAATATGTATATGCCGTAATTTAGATGCGTAAAAGGGTGAATTTCAGATGCATGTCAGTGCTAGGGGTGGGGTGAAAGAGATAACTGTAGACACTTATAATTATGTCCAAGCAATTTAAATACTTCAATTGTGCTAATTATCCCCTTTCTTGCAAATCGAAGACATATCGTCAAAAGCACTCATATTCTCTCTTATTTTCGTTAATTAATTACAATACAGTAATTGATTAATTCACCTATCCAGCTAACAACCTAATTAATGACCTTCCATTAATTATTTACCCCTTCTCTCTAAACTAATTAATCATTATTAATGAATTATCCTTCCACTTCATTTAACCAACAAATCAATATTTAATTGATTTAATCCCCTTCTAATGGCCTAAATCGTACTAATATTCCTCTAATTGGCTTCTATAAGCTTATACCTACCTATTAATTAAAACACCCCCCCAACTCCCATGACTTTCCAAGCATAAATTAAACCCTTCTTAAGTAAGTTTACCTTTAATAAAGCAACCTTATCCATTCCTAATCATGTTTTACCTTTATCCATTGGGCTATATAAGGAACCCTCCTTCTATCTTTATACCTACACCTAATTCTCTTGAGAAAGAAAAAGAAAGCACATAGTCTTACACTAAAAGAATTTTGCCATTCTCAAGCCCTTCCATCATCCATCTTGAAGAGCTAAGCCTCACACCCGAGCATCCTTGAAGGATCAAAGAAAGCAATATTGTTGATTGCCATTGGACTACATAGGTCCATTTGATTTAATTAGGAAATTTAGAAGAATAGAGTTCTTGATTTGCATTATGTTTGATTTCACTATTTCAAAGTTATGATGCTAGTGTAGGCCTTCTTCATTTCTTCATCTTGATGGTACTCTTTTCTTGTTTCTAGCTAGGTTAGGGAACTATTTTAGGTGGTAGTTCTTGATTTAAATCTAACTTAGGAAAAAGAATACTTGTACACATTTGGCACGCCCAGTGGGACCCTTAGTCCCATGGCATTTTAGCTTAAGTTTCATTGTTTTGGCTAATTTTTAATATACACGTGTAGTAATTAATGTCAATTTTTTTGGAATTTTTGCTAATTTGATATGTGTAACCTCATGTTCATAGTCATAATTTTAATGGGTTATTGTCATTCTTAAAGCTAACTTGTCAAAATTTGAGATATTGTGAGTTTTCTTGTGTTTGTTTCCGTATTTTGGTTGCAGGTCTTGTGCAGGTACATTTTTAGGGGTGCAGGCACAGTTCTTGTGGTGCACACGCCTCTCTGGTGGTGTAGGCATACTAACAAAACCTGTTACTCTATTTTCTGACCCCAGTGCATATGCACTAACCCCGGCGCACACACCCTAACCAACGCGGAGATGCACTAACCCAGGCACAAAATTCATTTCGTACTGTACCTTTACTGAATTTTGAAACCTATTAGATTAGCACACATGCCGTAACTAGAGCGCGCATGTTGTTTTAGTGGCCCAGACACATTTTTGATGATGTAGACGTTCTGTCAGAATCTGTAGTTGTTTCAAAAAGTGGTGGCGCACTTGTTTTTCTTGTAGCACAGATGCTTTTCCGGTGGCACACACATTTTTCTGGTGACACAGTTGTTCTGTCTGTTTTCCTATTTATTTTTCTCATGAGTGGCACATACAATGTTTTTGTGGCGCACATGCCACTCTGGTGGCACAGGTGCATGGTAAGTCAAAAAATCTGTAGAGTGGCGCATACGCTATTTTCGTGGTGCATATGTTGTTTTCGTGGTGCACACACCTCTCAAGTGGCGTAGGTGCACTATAATTGGAAACAATGCAAAGTGGCGCATACGCCCTAATCCACGCATAGACACTAAAAAAGGGGCACATGTGTCCTTTTATATTTTTGAAATTAAGGTGTTGATGTGCTAACATTCTTGTAGGTTTATTTAATCATATATTTGTCTTTTCAGGCTATTTTTACATGTTTGTATTTGATTAGGTAATATTTTGCATTGTTTACTTATAGGAATAAGATCACGTATGCTCTTCCCTCACATCCCTTGGGGCAATCTTGGGAATCAGAAATGATTCTTAAGTCCTTTTGATGCATAGTTGAATTAAAAGTGTTTTTCCATTTTGATATCTTTTTGGATTTTTGAAGAAAATCACGTATGCTCTTCTCTTGCGTCCTTAGACGATCTGGAGAATAAAAAATGATGCCTTCTCTTTTGATGGAAAACTACTAAAAATCATCATACAGGACCAAAATGCCATTGCTTGCCAAAGAATGGAGGAATCAAAACAAAAGTCACAAAACTACTAATACAGTTGTTATACAAGTTGCCAAATGATGTTCGAGAAAACCACATCTAATTAAAAAAGATAAAATGAACATATTCAAAACACTGTATTGCAGGTTTCAGAAAAGGGTACGTCCCTCTCCACTCAAATGGAACATAACCCCTTTGGCATAAAGCCTTAAGCTACAACAATGGGGGCAGTTCCAAGAACCCCAAAGTAGTCCACGCAAGAGGGAACCTTGTGGGTGAAATTGGAAGTTCTCTACACTACCTATCTGACTAGTAATTACTTTGTGAGATAGAGTTGCAAGTTGTCCCTACGTGACCCTTTTAAGTACACAATTGGATGCATCTGATGCCCACTATGATTTAAGGGGGAAAAGTCAAGATACTCCCAAACTGGTCAGCGTGAATTTTTGGGTAAATCGTCCCGCTCATGGATAATCTTTGTAGCACCTAGGACGAGAGAACCACCTAGGAAGATATACTTTAGCAAGGAGCCCACTTTGATCATTCTAAAATAGTGTTGAGTTGTGAATTGTATTTTCATTACGAAACGTGTGACAGATTACTTTTGCCTAGTTTTTACTTTCCTTAGGGCGAGGAGAAACTCTGCCAAAGTGAATCAAGCATTTTTCATCTTTTTTTTGATTTGATTCCTTCACATTCTTTTGACACTTTGTTGATCAGAATAAGGGTGACTACCTTTGTCTTACCAATCAACTATTCTGTCACTTTTATGTTCGTTTATGCCCATCCATGTTTGCGGCTGGGTAAGTTAAACGTCTAAAGTGTGCTGAGGCGTATTCACGTCATTGGTAGCCATTGTGATCTTGATACCCATATCAAGATTGTCATTATAGTTAGGCGTGGTTCATCACCATGGACTTATTTAGAAGAGTTAGCTTGTTTGTATCATATCACTACATTTTTGTTATTTACATCTTATTTCATGTAAAATCGACATAAATATCTATATTGTAAGGTTATGTTGCACACATTTTCAACTATTCCTAGCTATACTTTGAGATTTTTAGTTCAGTTCTATTATTACCTCAATTTCGAAGAGTGCTAGGTGTTACCATTTGTGAGTGTTATATCAATAATGCCTTGATATCAATACCTTACTTTCTTGTAGAGTGGGTTAACATATCTTGGTGATATTGTTGTGTCATTCACAAATTGTAATTGGGACTTTTTGAGATATAGGTCTTAATCGAGTTTGAGGTCACTCATAGTATATCTTGATTAGGAGGTTGCATTGACTTCTTGTATTTAGTTATGTTTTTTTCATTCCCTTGAACTTTCCATAGGTGAAAACATCTTGTTAATCATCTTGCGACGTGAAACTACTTTCTGAGACGTAGTCTAGGAGGTACTTCATTTAACAGGTTTAGATACCAAACATTTGTGTCACTTGTGATTTATCACTCTATCACATTGGTATTCTCACATTGTTGACATATTCATACTCTTAACAAATACATCTTGCATCTCACTTAGGGGTGATCACTAAGATTTGAACACATTTACAACTTACCCTAGTAAAACTATCAGAAAAACATGGCTCCTAAAACATGACTAGGATTAAAGAAACAGACATACGAGGAACAACAAGTGCAAGATTGGGAAACCTCTAATAGATAAGAGTCAAACCCCTTCATTGGACATGATATAGGACCACTATTTTCTATGGAAAAAGAAATAGAAGAGATGGTCGATCATAGTGGAAATGAATTAGAATCCCCACACACAAAATTTGATTTTGACCCCACTTTACTAGACGAGTTTCTTCTTAGAAAAAAAGATAGATTGTTAGCACGGGTCATAGAATTAGGGGCCAAATTTCCCACCAAAAATGAAACAATACCACCTGCAAATAACGCTACTAAGGAAGAACGTCCCCTTATCAATAGGGAAGATATTTTAACACACAGAAATGCTTTTACCTCTTACGCAGGGAATGATATTGTGGTGGGACATAGAATACCCTTTATCAAAGTGCCATGAATAAAAAATACGGAACATGAGACTGGTGAAGCACCTCCACAATACAAGGAGGAGGAACATTTAGAAGAATAAACCACAATCCAACAACAAATTAGTAACCTAAGCCGAAAACTATCTTTGCTTACCTCCCATGTACAGAAGGATGCAAACAAGAACATTCAAAATTTGAGGCCTAAGGTTAAGATCAATGAACTCCATCGAGAAAACCAAGGATAAGAAGACACAAGGTATCATCGTGTATACATCCCCACTTCTCCCAATAGAGAACAATTGCTCACACAAGAGGTGCAGTCTATGAAAGCGACGCTCACGAGCCTATAAGAGAGCAATATAGGGAGAATTAGTAAATATAAATATGAAGAATTATGCCCCTATCCCTTTGACAAGACAATGATCCTTCAACCCTTTCCAAATAAATTTGATATGCCAAAGTTTGAAAAATATAAAGGGAAAGGAGATCCACGGGATCATGTTAAATATTTCTACATGGCATGTCAAGAGGTGTCTTATAGTGACAATTATCTCATCAAAATTTTCCCTAAGAGTCTCAGAGGTCAAGCCTTGGAGTGGTTTACACACTTACCACGAGGATCAATTTTCACCTGGCTAGAATTGGCAGAAAGATTCGTGCGTCACTTCTCATATAACATAGAGAGTGATGTCACCATGGCAGACTTCTGTGGTGCCAAACAACTCCCTAATGAGACTTTTGCCAGCTTCCTCCAATGGTGGAGAGGGATAGCTAGTCGCTTCCCTTGCGCTTTCCCTAAAAAATAGCTGGTTAGTATTTTCGTTCCCAACCTCAACCCAGATATAGCTTTCCACTTCAAAATGCATTTTGTTTGAACTTTTGAGGAGGTTATTGAGAAAGGGGTTCATATAGAAAAAAATCTCACTACCAAAGGTACCCTCAAAACCCAATCCAGAGATAAACAAAATGTCAAACCCGCATAAAATTTGAAGATATTTAACAAAAACAAAAATGTGGTGGGAGACAGAATCACTGATTCCAAATGTCTTCAAACGGTCCAAACTAGTCAACCTTTTAAACTAACCAAGGGCCCAATTCAACCACCACCAAAGTGAAGAACGTTCACCTCTCTTAATGAACCTTTGTTAGTTATACTAAAGAAATTGGATGTGGCCCACATGATGACCTATCCTACAATGCAACCATTTGATGATAACACTCCAAAACCTTTCTGGTACAAGGACCATGAATATTGAGAAATGCGTTGTGTCAAAGGACATAAGACAGAAAAAATGTCTGCGGCTTCGTCGTTATATTCAAGACCTCATTGACAACGGGTAGATAGAGGTGGATAACCCAGGAAAAACACAAACACCTAACGAGAAAGTGGGGATATATAAAGAACCATTCCCCATTCATGATAAGTTAGAAAATTCAAAGCCGGATTGGGGAAATTTATCCCAAACTTATAAAGCTATAAATTACTTGTACACCAAAAGAGAAAAAAATCATTATGATTCACTTATTGGATGTATTAATTCTCCTGCCGACCATGTCAATACCATCCGGATCAAGGGAAAGGACTGCGCTGAGGTAACCAGGAATGTTTGCCTTGTGATTCTGGAACCTTCTCCATCGACCCCACAAACTGGTAATACAACCTTTTAGAACAACTTAAAAAGACATCTGCTAAGATTTTGATCTTAGATCTTCTCAAGATATCCAATGTGCATAAAGACATTCTGTACCAAAATCTTCAGGGATCAAGAGTGCGTTTAGAAGTCGATCCTACACACCTTCAAGCCACAGTGGCAAACATCGTACTAAATGAACATATTGCCTTCAACCATAAGGAGATCCCTACTGAGAATCCAACACATAATCTTCCCTTATACATTGAGGTATTTGTCACCCGTAGGAAGATCAAATGAGTGCTTGTGGATAATGGATCTAGATTGAACATTTACACACTCAAGTTGGTTAAATAGTTAGGACATACGGAGGAATATCTTGAGTCCTATATTATCACTATCACCGCATACGAAAACATAGAAAGGGAGTCAGCGGGCACCATCACGCTGCCCATGGAAGTGGGTCCCACTTTCCATCAGACAAAGTTTCATGTCCTAGACTTGGAAATTCCATTTAACATGCTTCTAGGCCGACCATGGATTCATGCCATGCAGGTCATGCCATCAACATTTCATCAATGCATTAAGTTGAAGCATGAGGGACATACCATTACAATACAAGGAGATTCAGAGCCCTTCACTCATTATAGAGCTCTCAATAGCTTTGCACAAAAGGGTACATATGCATGTCCCTCCACAAATATAGTTGTCCCTCTCTAGTCTGAGGCCATGGAATCCCGGGTGGATTCACATTCTCTTAGTTCTTGCACTCATGGGGCATCTACTTCAACATCTCCGTTTGATTCATGGGAGATGAAAATCCTTGAATATGGCTACGGGGAGTATAATGTATAAGTGCTCTTGGTTTCAGACCTCTCATTATAGCCCAAGACTAGAGGTTGACCCAATTACCACTTTAGAAAACCTAGAAAGGAACACACTATTGGTTCATTCTTACCTAGAGGCTGGTTAGCTAAGGAGAAATTACTTGATTCACCTACAACTTGGGTCTCAGAGGATACTCATCCATCCTGTTATCGAACCCCAGAATATGAAAAATCTAGTAAAATGATGTACTTCGTGGGCTACAAAGGCCTAGGATGTGGGAGAAACGAACAAGGACAAAGAGAACCGGTCCCTGTTCTGCATTTCAAACTAGAAAGATTAGGCATCGTGATTCGCCCTTATAGGGCACACCCCAGTGACCATGATGCTACTTGTTCTGATCGTGAGGATAGCTCTGACTATGTAGACAGTGATATGGATTCCCATTGCAGCCAATATGAGGATCTAGCCTCCACAAACATTTTCATGAATAACAATGTCCTAACCATAACCCCCATGGAACCAGCCCTTGACCTTGTATACCCTTCCCTTGTTGAGTGGGACCAACAATGTCACATGTCACTAGATTTATTCGAGAATGACAAAGCTATCATAGAATTTCTAGATATAAGGGATACAGTTCCCATTGGAGATCATAAGAAAGGTTTCTTTATTGACTTAGACACCTACACCTACTTCAGCGAGGAGGTTGAACTTCATGGTAAGAAAAACTTAAAGAAAAGTGAGGGAAAAAGTTCAAAAGTAAAGCCTCAGAAAAAATCAAAGTCCAAGGCACACATTGAAAACCTCTTTGAGGCACTAGCTGACAAAAAAATACAAAAATCAAAGGACAAAGTGACCACGCCAAGGGTGAAAATCTCGTGGAGACATCCTTGGATGAAGATCTCAACCTACCTTCTAATCCTACATGTATGGAGGACTTATCAAAATTACTAGTCAAAGAAACCATTGATGTGAATATTAGTATAGAGGAAGATCCCAAAATAGTAGAATTAGGAGCATCACTCTCGGCTAGGGAATATAAGACATTCATTATCCTGCTATGAGAGTTTATAGATTTGTTCGCATGGTCTTACACAGACATGCCCAGTTTAAATCCGAATTTGGTCGTGCACAACCTAGTTGTGCATGCAGACGCTAAGCCTATCAAACAGAAGCTCTGAAAAAGGCACCCAAGAGTGGCTCTATTGGTTAAAGAAGAGTTGGAAAGATTGCTTGCATTAGGATTCATCAGACCAATTGATTATTCTAAATGGATATCAAACATTATTCGTGTCCAGAAAAATCCTTGACATCAATAAAGCTTTCCCTAAATATGATTTTCTGCTGCCAAATGTTGACATGATTGTTGACTTAACAATAGGGTATGAGATTCTATCACTCATGGATGGCTTTTTGGGATATAATCAAATTAATATAGCTGAAGAAGACCAACAAAAAATGGATTTTACGACTCCTCAGGGCACATTCTGTTATCAGGTGATGCCATTTGGCCTCAAAAATGCAAGAGCTACTTATCAGCAGGCAATTCCAGTAATATTTCATGATATGATTCATGATATCATGGAGGACTACGTGGATGACATCCTGGGAAAGTCTAAAACAAGAGAGGATCACCATGTCATTTTGTGGTGTATCTTTGAATGCTTGCGTGAATACAAAGTCAGGCTAAATCCAAAGAAGTGTGTCTTTGGTGTGCTATCAGGGAAACTGTTGGGCTTCATTATATCAAGATGAGGTATTGAGGTAAACCCTGCTAAAGTGTCTTCTATCACTGAAATGCCTCCGCCTAAGAATATCAAGCAACTGCGTAGCTTATAGGGGAAAATTCAAGCCATTCGCAACTTCATCTCCTAACTTGCAGATAACTATCACTCATTCACCCACTTGCTTAAAAAAGACATCACATTCATTTGGAGACCTGAGCAACAGCAAGGCTTTGCTTTGCTTAAACAATACTTGGCTAATCCACCTATGCTCATGCCTCCAACTCCTGGAGATCCGATCTTGCTCTATATTTCCGCTATGTAATTTACTATTGGTGTGCTACTCACCCAATACGACCTTGTTGATAAGGAGAAAGTGGTATATTATCTGAGTCGCACCCTCATTTCCTATGAGCTCAATTATCCTCAAATTGAAAAATATTGCTTGGCTATGGTTTTTACTTTTCAAAAAAATTGCCATTATTTATTGAATACTAAATCCAAGCTAATATCCAAGGTTGACCAACTCAATTATTTATTTTCTAAACATGTTATCACAGGTAGAATGGCTAATTAGATCATTCTACTCAGTGAGTTTGACATAGAATTTGTACATCAAAAATTGGTCAAAGGACAAGTACTTACGGACCAGCTAGCGGAAGCACCTTTGCAAGGCACGGAACCTTTGAATCTGTATCTGCTAGATGCCTCCTTTCTCTACATTGACAAATCTGTCATGTGGCAGATTCATTTTGATGGATCCTTTACATTTCATGGTTCAGGTGTAGCAGTGGTCCTTATTACTCCTTCTAGCGATCCTATACCATAGGATTTTGTCCTGGGATTCCCTTGCACAAACAACATTACAGATTATGACACACTTATTACAGGAATGAAGCTAGCCATCAAGTGGAATGTTCATCACGTCAAGGTTGTGGGTGATTCATAGTTAATTATCAACCAGGTTAATGATGAATACAAGGTTAAAGATGACAAGCTCATACCTTACAAAAAATTAGTAGAAACTCTAAAGGAGTACTTTGTGTTCATTACCATTGAAAAAATCCCAAGAGCATAGAATAGATCAGAAGATGCCATGGAAATAGTGGGTTCTATGCTTCGTATTCCACCAGAGAATAATGACATGCCGTTCTTTGTATAAAATCTATGCTATCCCGCATATGACATGCCGAAATCTTGCCTAGCTGGTGATGTTGTTGGTCCCAATTCCCCATGGTATGAACCCATTTTTACCTATCTTAAGGACAACACGTTCCCTCCTGATATCTTCTGTTCTGAAAAGCAAAGATTTTCCAAATATCCCGTTACATCCTTTTGGGAGGTACACTTTATCATTGTGGCTATGATGGGAATCTGTTACATTGTCTGGATGTGACAAATTCAATCCAAACAATCAAAGAAGTGCACAAAGGGGTGTGTAGAGCACATACAAACGGAATGGTATTTTTCTAAGAAATTTTTAAGAGTAGGCTATTATTGGCCTACCATGGAAACTGATTATTGCAATTATGTTAGGAAATGTTTACTTTTCCAAAAGTATGGAAACTTCATTCATGCTCCGTCACAACCATTGCAACATATCACTACCCCATGGCCATTCTCCAAGTGGGGACTTGACTTAATAAGAAAAATTACTTCTACCTAATCTGATGGTCATACACATATCATCACGGCTACATAATACTTTACAAAATGGGTGAAGGTTGTCCCTTTAACCTATGTCAAAGGAACCCAGATTTCTAAATTTATCATGAATCACATCATTTGTCGATATAGTATTCCCGCAACCATCATTACAGATAATGGGAAGTCATTTAAGAACAAAACTATGAAAGGTCTTTGTCAACGGTTCCAAATCAGGTTAAAATGGTCCACACCATATTACCCTCAAGGTAATGGACAAGCTGAGGCCACAAACAAGACTTTGGTAAGGATAATGGAGAAGATGGTCAGCAAAATAGGTTGTAACTAGCACCTACAAATACATCCAACCCTTTGGGATTACAGAACATCCATTCACACTCCTACGGATGTGACACCATATTCCCTAGTGTTCGAGATAGAATCTATCATCCCTTTAGAGATCGAACTTCCATCCCTAAGAATTTATCTTAGAGACTATCTAGATAAGGATGAGGATTATCGATTGGTAAGACTAGCTGAATTAGAGCTCCTAGATGAGAGGCACATTCGCGCTCTTAATCACCTAAAAGTGTATTAACACAGAGTCTCTAGAAACTACAAAAAGAGAATCGTCCCTCATTATTTTGAGGTTGGTGATTTAGTCATGAAAGAGAACCAGTTCAACACCATAGCAGAATGAGAAAAGAAAGGGAAGTTCGAACCACATTGGTTGGGACCCTATGTTATAGTCACCAAGTACGACACAGGGGCATACAAACTGGCTCGCTCCAATGATGATGAGCTCTGAGAGCCCATGAACGCCATGATTCTTAAGCAGATTTATGCTTAAACATGGTGCAAGGAGGTTAAATAGTGAGAAAATAAAAAAATGGTAAAATGATAAAAAAATACAAAAAAATCCAAAAAAGAAAAAAAATAAAAAGAGAAAATAGGTCGTCCACTAGTGAAAACCACGTAATTGTGGCACTTTGGACAATTCCTTTGGTGAAAACTAGTTTCTGGTGCCTCGGGAGGATTCATTGTTCACAAGCATCCTGCATCTGGAGGGTAGCTTTCCTTGGCCTAGCCCTAGTTCTACCTTCAAGATTCCCTATGAGCCCCATCCTATCGGGGCTTGATCCAGCTTTGTCTTATTTTATTTTTCTGTGTGGGGTATGGTATTTTGTTATTTCCCATCTTACACTGGGGGAAAATTCAATGACTTCAGCTTCTTGTTCATAAATGTGTGGCTTCTGCCCTTGTATATTCCCCATCTGACACTCGGGGCATCCACGATTTCTTGGTTACCTACACATAGCTCTAGAAAACCATTAGAAAAAACCTAAAACAATAGAAAAAAGTTTTTAAAAAACAATAACAATAGAAAATTGTTTCACAAACACCAAAAACAATAGAAAATTGTTTCACAAAAACCTAAAACAATAGAAAATTGTTTCAAAAAAGAAAAAACAATAGAAAATTGTTTCACAAAAACCTAAACAATAGCAAAATTTTTCACAAAAACCTAAATGATAGAAAATTGGTGCATGAAAACAAATCTTACCAAAAACATTTACTTGCATTGTCTTGTTTCTTGCTTTGCTTGTTGCTTTTTTGTCTGTTTTATGTTTTTTTGGGCATACTTTTGTTAGGATTCATCTTTTTTTTCTTAGATTAGATTTATTCTTGCTTGTGCATATTACGGTATGTTTTTTCGTGCTAATGAATCTTATGAAATCATGATGTAATGTTTTAATTCATTGTGTTCTTTCTTAGAATTTAATTGTGTTTATTACATGTTAATATGGCATGGTTAATCATGGTGTATTGTATTATTTCCTGGTGTTCTTTTTTGGCATTTGGTTGTGTTTATTGCATATGCATTGTTTTGTTATCATTAACATCACATTACAATAATTTTCATCACATCTAGCATCATCGATACATCATATATAAACAAAATTCTAAGTTTTACATCATGCATGTAGGCTAAACTAATCATCACATACTGTATCATCAATGGGGGTAACAGGGGTTGCGCATGATAAAAAATCTATCCCCCCTGCACCAATATCATCATATCATCCCGTCCATATACATCTACAATAACACATGGGAAATTAATTTGACATCATCTTGGGATCTATTATCTAACACCCACAGCACATGTATACATCAAACATTGAAATCAGATACATACAAAGTACAAAATAAGATAACATCATAACGCATCCATAAGTGCTGAATCAAAATGCGCAACATGAAATAAAATTTGACATAGAGTAATTTCTAAAAAAAGGTATTTTACGTTATAGAATTATGCCCACTTGTGTCACATGTATCAGGACACAAAAACAATAAAGTACATCATCTCATAAACATGTGTAGCTAATCCCAAAAAGGTAATCCTCATGTGTGTGTGTGTGTGTCTGATATACATCTATATTAACAAAAATGGATACACATCAGTCTCTATATCAAAAATTACTTTAGCTGAGGCATACAAAGATGCTACATAAAAAATGTCTACATATCTATACAAATATACATTTTCCAAATCGGTACTCAAAATGATACATCATCCATAAAAAATGCCATCAAAAGGGGCATGTATCAGAAATAATCAAGCCTTCATCACGAGGCATCATCAAAATACAAGTATATAAGACTATACATCATATTTGACCTTCATAAGAGACATACATACAAATAATCTATACAAAAAAAATGTGGATCTCAACCACAGCTCTCACCCTTGCCTGGGCTCCCGGATCTGTCATCTGGTTAACGAAACATTTGAGGCTAAGATGGCACTGGTCAAAATGGCTACTTTGGTATGGGCTGTCTCATTGATCTAGCGGACTAGCCTAATCTCTGTGATCGAGATCCTGACGCGCTTGACCCTAACTGTCATGGAAGTGTTACTCGCTGCTCTAGAGGAACTACCCTGTAAGAGGCAGTCCTATAAAATAAGGTCTCACCACCAAGCCTGGTGGCGTCACGTATTAGGTCAGCATCTCTGAAGGTGAGTGTTTCCTAAAGGGTAGCATCTCGCTCGCCTATCACTTAGTCTAAGTCAGCTTCGGCCTATCTAGAGGAAGCAATCTCTCGGTCTCTCTGCAATAGCAATCTACAACTCGGCGCGGGCTTGATCCCTCTATGTAAGGAGTGCTTGTGATCATGCATTTACATGATCTCTATACGCAACAACCATCTGCACCTGCAACTAGGACTGATGAAGAAGGCTCAATATCTAAGCCCCCTGTGTCGTTGTCTCCCGAATCTGGCTCCGCCTTGCCACTCTATCATCTCCTAGGCTAGCCTGGGCCCGAGCCTGATCCCACTCCGAAAGTAAAGTAACAATGTGATCTTGAGCCTCATCACGCTCTACTGTGGTAGTCACACATAAGCCTCGAGCCTCATCTCTCTCCGCTGTAACTGTGTCTCTCTTGGTTATGACATGTTATAACTGCATATGTATTGTGGCTATCTGTGCCACTAGCTGTGAGGTTGTATGAACCTCAAGGACTAGTCCCTAAGGTTCTCTAGATGACTGTCCCTGCTCTAGGACCCTACCTCTAGATGGCTGCATGGCTACTTGTATTGGGCCCTGCGGCCTCAGTCCATGTGCCTATGAGGCACCCTGCCCATCATGTGAAGTGCCATTGAAAGGATCCTTTGGGTCTAGCCCCTATGTCACTGCCTCCACCTTGCGCTCTAAACCATGCCATATCTCTACAAGTGGGCGAGTTCCTACTACCCAAGCCTACTCTGGAGTGGTGAGACACCAAGGTAACATTATAGCATACCAAGCTACATAGTCAGCTGTGGTCCCTGGATCTTGCACCTATCGTACTGGGTCCCATACCTGTGGGACCACCTGCATGAAACTTTCCCTAGCTTGGGCCACTGGTATGTGAGGCCCCATGGTTTGACTCTCGAAATCCCTACTTGTATGCCAAATATCTAGCTGTGGGACCCCCTATACCCTTCCAAGCTACCGCTAACACCTGTCTACTCGATATAGCTCAATAATATAATTACGGCTGCTAATGATAAAATGCTCCACCAAGCACACGCTGAGCTCCGTGGCATCCTCTGACAATTGGAAATGCCTGTATGGCCGCCAGATAACATCTATCTCTACTAGCTTTTCAAACTCACCTATATCTGAATAGGCTGCCAAGATGGCTATGTACATCCCCACCAGCTGTTACCCATGCCATGTAGGATGGCTCCTCAAGATCTCAGACACGGAAAGTTCCCATGGGGTGTCCGATCACAATATGATCCCATGACCACATATGCAATAAAGAGGTTGGACCAACAGTCTTCTGACTATGGTATGTGATCAAATGTAAATCCCAGTATAGGTGGGCCAATATGCACTACCCCCAATAGTATCTCTCACCGCTAAAGATGTCATGAACCAAGGGAAATATTTCTCTCGTGAATGAGGTCCCTATCTTATTAGTGAGTAAGAACCCACTGATAAGAGACGTGATGTAGAGAGGCCCCTGATGTAATGTGGGGTTGGAGATACATTCATGTAAATCTATGGTCATCCTGTCATGCGAAATGTCATCAACATCAAAAAGGGCACTGCAAGCTGCTCTAATCAGCCCTGCATCTATGTTGTACTTGATCAAGTTTCCCATCACCAACATGTGAAGAATCCTCCATACATCCTCGATGGTCACAGTCATCTCTCCCATCAGCTATCTGAAACACTCACTCTTTCTATGCCATCGCTCGGCTAGCGCAATCAGTAGGCCATGATCCAGTTTGATGGACGACATCCAAGACATGGGGCCTAGCCCCACCGCCTTGAGAAATATTCCCATGGCTCACCGGTCGTGCCGATGCATACTACCCTCTAGCTCTACTATCTGGGTATGTCACTCCCGTGTCTATAAAACTGGTAATCGTCTCTGTAAAATGACACGACACTAATCAGTTCCTAGCATTTCTTCTAAAAATCTATCTCCCCTTTTAGGGTTAACCCAAAAATCCTAAAAGTTCTTATAAGTGTCATGTTTTTGACACTTTCCTATTTTTTCTCCACTTATCTAGGGTGCACGTGCACCCTTTTGGGCATGTGCACCTCATTTTTGGCACTTGCGCTTGCGCACACGTGTCTTTTGGCACTTGCGCCATCTTTTGGGTGCCTGCACGCCCTTTTTGGCATGTGCACCACACATTTGTGCTTGTGCTTGCGTGCGTATGATCCCATGTGTATGCGCCCACTTTTTCATGTCTATAACACGCTATTCGTGTGTGCATGCGTGCGCACACATGTGTTTGTGTGTGCACGTGTGTGTGGGAGTGTGCTTTCCCTTCCTATGCGTGTGCGCGTGTGTGCTTTGGCGTATACACCCCCAAAGGGACACGTGTGCCCCCTATCCGACACTTGTGCCTGCGCATAGGTGCATGAACACGACTTCCTAGGGGTAAATGCCTCATTTAATGCATTAATAACCAAAATTACTAAGGTAGAGTTCGATACTCACAAAGGGGTCGTCGTTTGTGTGTCGTTGGTACCCTCAAACTACATCTATGTGCCTCAATCAGTTGCATGTGATCACCATGGTTCTCATTAGTATCAGAGCCTCACGTTAAAATTTCTAAATAACTCAGTTAAAATGAGTTGGTCGCAATGTTTTTACCCCCCCCCCCCAAGTGAGGTATATTAACTCATTTTATACCGTCTAAAGGGCCAGGAGACCCGTTTCGATCACCATTTTCTCCTCTATTCACTGTGGAATAATTATTTTTTATTCTTATTAAATAATTATTTTTCTCTTCTTTTTCACCGTATTGGGGCATTTTTTGTTGTCTGATACCCCTTTCTCCTCCCTCGGACAATTTTATTTCTCCCTCGTGATTTTTATTCTTGTCCATACTCTCATAAATGATTATTTTTCAAATAATTATTTTTTCTTAATTTTTCCACTAAACAAGGACATTATTTGTCACTTGTTTCTTCTTTCTTCCACCTAGGGAACTTTCTATTGCCCCTAGGCCCTTTGTTTTCTTCTTCTATTTTCTTCTACAATTCACCACAATTTGGAAAGTAAACACAATGTGTGTGTGTGTGTTGTGTGTGTGTGTGTGTCAAAAAATCCAAAAATAGGCAAATTTTTTCAAAAAACTCCTAAAAAAAAACCTACAAAAATGATAACTTGTTTGTTATGGCTGAAACTTGTGTCTTGCGCATGGTATTTTCTCCATATCTTGTTCGTTTGTCTCACATCTTCCCCAATTAATATGACTCATGCCTCACCAGATTCACAACCATTCACAAAGCTAGTTGCTTGCTTCGTCTGTACTCTAGGGCACGTGTGTTGCCTGGTGTTGTTTCATTATGCACAAACACTTTTCTTGGACCTCATGTCCATTATCATTTCCCCTTGCATGTATCCTTTCTCGGGGCATCATTTTTAACCCTTGATATCAATCAAAAACTTTTGGATATCTTCAACATTGATAACAAAACATTTGTACAACTGTCTTGACCGTTGTTGGGTGTGATATGTGCATTCGTACTTGTTTTCCTTGTTAAATGATCTTATTTCCTTCTTGTATTACATTGCATCGTTGTATGATGTGTGGAGTTGGTATTTTCAGAAATGGATAATTGTTCATAGTAGGGCTTTTCATGTCATTCTACCTTTGTCGTATGCTCATATTTTTCATAAGGACCAATGATGTAGCTCTTGTGGCGATATGATGACATCAACATTGTTCCAGTAAAAAGCAGCTAGAGGCTAAGCTCTTCCCTCCCCTCCTCCATATTTCTTCTACATCACTTCCCTTTCACCCCTAATCTTCTCTCTCATCAGGGCACCCTGCCACTTCCCCATTCTTCTGCCTATCTCTCATCTTTTTCGATCGTCAATCAGCTTCTTTCATCATCCCATCAACACTCGAGGGGGCATCTCTCTCTCCTACTAATTTTTATTCTATCCCTTCAAAATTTTCTTCCATCTACTATCTTTGAAGTGGCGTCACTTACGCCACCCCAAAGAGGGGCAAATGTAGACACTTATAATTACGCCCAAGCAATTTAAATAATTAAATTGCGCTAATTATCCCCTTTCTCGCAAATCAATGAAATATCATCAAAAGCGCTCATATTCCCTCTTATTTTCGTTAATTAATTACAATATGCTAATTTGTTAGGTCACCTATCAAGCTAACAACCTAATTAACAACCTTCCGTTAATTATTTACCCCTTCTCTCTAGACTAATTAATCATTATTAATGAATTAGCCTTCCAATTCATTTAACCAACAAATCAATATTTAATTGATTTAATCCCCTTCTAATGGCCTAAATCATACTAATATTCCTCTAATTGGCTTCTATAAGCTTATACCTACCTATTACTTAATCACTTTTGATTAATTAAAACACCCCCTAACTCCCATGACTTGCTAAGCATAAATTAAACCCTTCTAAGGTAAGGTTACCTTTAATAAAACAGCCTTATCCATTCCTAATCATGTTTTACCTTTATCCCACATGCAGCGGGATGAAGAGTTTCCTTTATCCATTGTGCTATATAAGGAGCCCTCCTTCTACCTTTATACCTACACCTAATTCCCTTGAGAAAGAAAAAGAAAGCACATAGTCTTGCACTAAAATCCTTTTGCTATTCTCAAGCCCTTCCATCATCCATCTTGAAGAGCTAAGCCTCACACCCAAGCATCCTTGAAGGATCAAAGTAAGCAATATTGTTGATTTCTATTGGACTACATAGGTCCATTTGATTTAATTAGGCAATTTAGAAGAATAGAGTTCTTGATTTGCATTATGTTTGATTTCACTATTTCAAAGTTATGATGCTAGTGTAGGCCTTATTCATTTCTTCATCTTGATGGTACTCTTTTCTTGTTTCTAGCTAGGTTAGGGAACTATTTTAGGTGGTATTTCTTGCTTTCAATATAACTTAGGAAAAATAATACTTGTACACAATAAGCATAATTCCCTTAAGTATGAGGTCATGGGTGACCTATCTGATAAAAGTAAAGGATGAAGGTCCTCTACCTGATGTTGGTGGTGATGAGGGCATGTGACCATGCTCTAAGAGTGGTTGTATATGAGACAGATGTTATGTAGGGGATTGAAGTCTATATTCATGTGATGGATGAGAATACTATGGGTACCTTTGTGTAACAAAATGTGTAGGTGATGGATACCTATGTGAAGCCGAATGTAGTGATTATGGAAACCAATATGAAATAAAAAGATGTGGTGATTTACATCTAGATATAGTAATTTTCCTATGAATTGACCTATACTTGTATGTTGGACTAGTACAATGATGAGGCCGTGTAAAGTGTGTGCAATTAGGTAAGCTAGGAGTAGACTTTGATTTATGTCCTATGGGCCATGGTGTACTAGATGAAGTAGATGATACATTAGCATTTGCGAGAGGAGGTTATAACCATGGAGTAGATGAAGGCACGCCATCGGTAGAAATGACATGATTTTTGTGAATAAATTTTAAACGCAATTTATTCATGGAGACAATAGATTTAGACCTACAAATCCAATTGAGGTATAAGTTCATGTCACCATAGTGCGAGGACTGATTGTAACGTGAAGTTTGACAACACCATATGAATTTTTCATTAGATATGATATTTGTGAAATTGGATAACTAATAGAGAAAAGGAGTGGAATAGAGCACACAATGATGGGCCATGCGGGAACAACCTTAGTGTTACAGATAGGGGTAGATCTAATAGATGCATTAATTTGTAAGTGATTAGAATAAAATTTCATATGAGAATTTTTATCAGAGAAATACATGATTGAAGGAGACATATCTATATTAGTGACCAAGAAATCAAGTGGTCCTGATGTCAGAGGAGGCACTGCACAATATGTGTGATTAACTAAAGATTCAGCTGGTTTCTTTTCATGTTTTTTAATTGGTTTATGAAATGTTTTTAGATTATGATTTTCATTAATAGGTGTTGAAGTCGTAGGATCTAGAAGCTCAATTTTATTATTGTCGATGAGATCCTAAATAATAGTACGAAGTTTAAAAAATGATCTGCAGATTTCCCTAGACATTGATGATAGTAACAATAGAAGTTTTCATTATAATTACTAATCCATAGGGATCCAAAATAACTCTACTTCATCAAATCAGCCAACACCAAAGAAGGAAAATGAAGAAAAGGAGGTTTTGTTTGCATTATAAAAGAACCATCACTACGTGCAAAGTGGTGGTTATAGAATCACTGCCCAACCTAGGTGGAAATCCTAAAACCACCTCCTAGCCAGGATGAAGGTCTTGTGACCACCACTCAGCCCCGAGTAGAGGTCCTGTCACTTTTGGATAGAAAAATAAAAGGAAGCGTGAATGGATGTGAATTTGGAGCGTCTGACTTTTTCCTTTCCCTTCCATGACCTTTCCCATTATCTAGTGAAAATGAGGACATGGGAGAGGCTATAAATACTTGGGGGGAACAAAGGAATGGATCATTGAAAACATGAGAGTAAGTGAGCAAGAGTTCTTAGTGCTATAACTAAGTTTGTAGAAGAAAGGAGTCTGAAGGAAGAGAAAACAAGTAATTGGGAGGAAGTGTGAGATATTATCTACTTCCATTTTATACTTATTGTAATTTTTGTATCTTCTTATTCAAATTTTCCAATAAAAAAAAGAAGAAAGAGTTTTTTTCCCTTCTCGACTGGTTTTCCTCCTCTCGAGGTTTCCAGGATAAAATTTGTTGGTGTTAATAATCTTAGAATTGTTTTATTTCTTTGCATTAATTATTTCTAAAGCACAAGAAATTTATTCACTATCCCTAAACTCTTATTTTCAAATTGAAAGTAAAACAACAACATATAATTTTGATTCTGTAGACGGTTCCAAAGTAGAGATTTTACAAATAATTTTGGTATCAGAGCTAAAAATTATCCAGGAATGTGGTACTCATTCTTGGATTTTTATGATAGTGACAAGGTTTAAAGGAGAAGAATTTTTATCTTGTGATTCAGATATTTCTACAAGGAAGTGGAAACTGAGAATTTGGGGACAAATGGAGGAAGAGAACTTGGTCTGTAGAATGGAGATGCTAGAGACCATGACTTGATGGATAGACTGTATATGCATTAACAAGAGATCTCAGATCTACACAAGACAATTTTTTTGAAACAAGACTCCATGATATCAATGCTTTGATCATTAGCCGATAAGTTTGGCATAGGCAAGGTGTAACGCCCACATTTTCAACCCAAAATTACAACACACATAATAACAGGATAATTTTTTTTGGCTTACATTGCTTGATACACAACATCACATAGGTTTACTTAGGATAATGTATATAACATGAGACATTTTCGTAACCATTGACCCACATATATAACATGAAATACATTATGCACATCAAAGCAACATTTCAAAAAATGAAAAATTATGACAACAACACACTACAATATACACTTACTCACAAGAACTTCCCACATCACATCCTTTTTCATGGTGAAATATTTATTATAATCCTTTTTTTATTAGTTGACTATAATTTTCTAAAGGACACATAACATTGGACCCTTTATTCCTTTACAAATAGGCTGTATGTTTTTGTTTCACATTGCACCTATAGTGGCTCTGTTAGAATTCATTCGCTTCTCTTAGGGAAATAACTTTATATAACATCATTATAATTAGGAACATATATGCACACATGCATATTCTAATATTTGACTTAAGGATTTGTTTGAGAGAGCTATGTTTACTTGGTTTGGAAAAGTACTCTTATTACAAGGAGGAAAATTCATAGGAAGATAACGGAAGGTTACTAGATCAATAGAAAACATATCCCGATTTCATTTCATAGCATAGTTTAATACTAACAATACACTCTTTTCATCTTCCAGTTATTACAACAAACTATGAAGGTTAACTAATTAAGTGTTATCATTCTTGATTCATAATCTATTGCTCTAATTAGGAATTCATATTTTCACAATAATATTGTGCATCTAAGGGTACATTACACCTGTGTTCTCATTATAGATATTTTTCTTTGAATTTAATTGATGAATTTCACATTTTAAACTACTTTTGTTTCATCATATTAAGGATCTACTCCAAATAACAACATATTAATTACATGTTTCAACCATAAATTCTACTTCTTGAGTGATCCTATGTTTCATATATTCCTATCTATGCTAAGGGTTCTACTATCTTTTACAAGTCCAACTAGAGTGACATTTGTATAACTCATAATACCTTGGCTATAGCTGAAGTTATCCCATTCTCAAGGATACATTTTCCTATTTCATTAGTATCGTTATTTAATCAAAATTCATGCAAACAAAGCATGTGATAACGCATCATATTTGTTTTTTAATTTATTAGATTGTATTAGTCATGGATCTATATTTTATTACATTCATTTTATGATCAAATTTGCCATTTTACTTTGACTTGATAATGTTCAAAAGTGTACCATTTTTTTGTAGTGGTCATTTCTTAGTTTAATATTATTTACCCTTTTACTAAATACATTTACGCATTTAATTTAGTCCAATAATAATATAATTTTGGACCAAATGTAATTTCTATAAAACTTAATTAACACTTATGGATTTAAGACTACAAGGAGTATGATCTTGCACAAGCCAACTCATTTCATTGCTCTTAGACACATAAGTATTAAGTGTATATTACGAGAGAGATATCGCAAACATTCTTATGCATTATAAAATCTTGCAAAGGACCTATTTCAATTGTTGGTTAAATATGCAAGTAATTCAAAACGTAGTCTCCGCTCACAAAATTTAGATCTCACAAGATATCAATAATAGGTACAACCACCAACCATCTTGCAAGGCTTTGGCCACCCACTAGGGTATTAAGGGTAATTACACACAAGGGGGGGTTAGCTTATTCATGATATGGTTAGACCTAAAACACCTAGACATGATCACCTCACTCATCCCAATCTGATAGGTTTCACAACATATATGTACCACATCATAAAATATGTTCCTTAATAAGATGTCTTAGGTGCGAAAGAAGGAGATGATTAATGAGCTATGTGTATTTTATTAACAAAAGAAATGTTTTATACACTGGAAAAAGACTCGAATGGGAGGAGGAAGTATAATATGAATTATAACTCATTCTTTTCTTTTCATTAGTTTTGATGAGAGGGGATTATACCGAGCATTGTGGGTGTTAATGGAACTAAACCTATACTTAACATAGAAAAATATCAGTTTAATATCTTTATAAAATAGGTACAACATTGAGCAAAAATTCACATCCAATTCAACACTATAAAATATAATTACATTAGTATTCCCTTTTCAAAATATACAAAGAATAATTCTTCAAACAACAATACATATAATTATTCTATGGTTATACATGTATTGCAAGATGAATATAACTTTACAATGACAACTGATTAACTACAACATATCGCATCTAGAAATCTCCTCTTGTTCAGATTACCTGTAACCAACGTTGCATCAGTCCTAGGCCTGAGTATGGAAATCCCCTACACTCAAGCATAAATTCCATGCATCCATAATTTAAAACAATCATAGCAGAAAATAGAGAGTGATAGAGAAAGGGAGAGAGAGATAGAAGAGTAAGGGATGGAGGAAGAAAATATAGGATTCAGTTTCTTTTCAAATCAATGTAACATCCCGTATCCAATTTTTATTTCATTTCAACTCATATACATTTTGACCCATTTGTATTTTCAAAACACAATCAATATTTTCATAATTATCTCTAGAGAGAGAAAGGGGAAGAGAGAGAAAGTATGGATTTCATTTTCCTTTCTATTCATCATATCATAATCACATACATTATAAAATTTGCATATCATTTCTAACCCATGAATATTTATAACTAATTTACATTTTTAGAACCAGTCAAAATATCAGAGTTACTTCTAGAAAGATAAAAGAGAAGAGAGATAAAGATCATAATTTCCCAAAATGCATTCATACAATAATTTTATCAATTCATACTCTATGAAGTGTTGAAATGATATGTACAAGGTTCCATGGTTAGTTTGGAGTCAACATAACCCTTAAAAGGTGTGTTTATCTAAATTTGAAATTTTGGTGAAAGCTAGTTCAAACATCTAAAGTGCTAACAAATTGGGCCTTGAAATCATGTATTTGAAGTTTGAACACAACTTTTGATTATTCCTGTGTACTCTCTCAGTTACATATAATTCACTATGCTTGATGATATTTAATTATGAAGAGCATATCTCGAGTTTAAAGTGAAATTCTGTGGCCGGTTATCGTAATTGCATTAGCCGCTCTTGATGCACAACGACCAACAGACCCCAAAACCAACCTGCAAAATTAGTTTCAAAGGCACTTTCCTTTGAATTGAATGTGGGTTACCATCCTCTTGTTGTTCATCTAGAGGTAGGAGGTAGTGGTTTTCAGTTTCGTTCAAGCTAAGAGACAAATTTAAGGTGAAAACAATAGTGTTTTATTAAAACCACCATGTTACCATAAGTGAATGATAAGCTAAGAGGGTTTAGGAATATGAATTGCAAGTGTATTAAATAATTTCAAAAAAAATGGTTAAGGTTCCCTAAGGTGATCCATGTCACCAAGGGTCATGCAAAAATTTTTAGTTTTGTGGTACGTTTTAGTGTGGTGCCCCATACGCATGACTTTTGGAATTTTTTTTGTTTTTAATGCTTAAAGAGTTCACATCAAGGTAAGATTTTTTTGAATTTTTGGGATTAAATTCCCTATCATTCAACATTTAATATTTAAAAAGATATAAATTTGATGAAGTGAGATTTAGTGCAAGCAAAAAGGGGAAAACCATACCTTATTACATAAAAAATGTGATCCCCACATTCGACAAGACCACATCAGCATTAGGAATTCTAGTAACAATTTGCTGGATTTCTCATTTATCTTCAAAAATCCACTTCTTGTACGTGTTGCCACCAAAACAATCCACGAGACCATGTCTCTTTGTGTCATCTATTAAAACATATTTAGTGTCTTTTGCATGCTTCGCGAGAACCATTAATTTCACCATTCCTTCTAGCATTTTATCACTGTCAACATGATTTCTAAAAACACTCCTTTCTTTTTTTTACATTAAAGGAACTCCATCTATTCTCAAAATCCTATTAACATAGATTAGGAGTGTGTCAAATATAGTAGAGAGAGTTATTTTCACATGCACATTGCATTAGTTTAAAAGGGTTCTAAACTTTTGCATACATTTCCAACACTTCTTTCGACATTTTGGACATAGACTGGTTCGATGTTGGTAGGGTAAATTGCTTGGTTGAAGACCATTTCATTGCACATATAGTTAGTTCTTCGTCGGGTCATCCATATCTTTATAGATTTCCTCGTTGGAGGAAATTTCATAGTTGTTATATCTAATGGTTTCCAAACTCCTTTTCTACCTCAAGAAATCCATACCCATGTCGTCCACAACCTAAACTCATGGGGAAAATTTTCTTTAAAATTTCAACTATTATAGAACTGTATTACCCAATGTACTGTCATCACCAATCCGGCACTATGATAATTCTTCACCGGGAACTCCTCGTGCTATGATTATTTACTAATGCACAGCCTCTAGTTTGGTGGATGTAATCTGGAAACACAACAACAAACATAACACAAGAATACCATAGACTATGATAATAAGGAATGATGATAAATCTTAAATATCAGAGTAAATTATAATATTAACATGAAATTGTTACAATCTCACCCATGAGGTACTTCAAGTGTTATTGACTTCACTTGCCTTTCACCAAGACTATGGGAGAAACTTTACAATTACACCTCTTAATGGCTTCTTCAACACACCTTTAAACTGATGGCTTCCTTTACACACTTCCTACAATATTTCTCACTACTTCCTTCTATGCTAAATGAGGGGGGTGGCCTCTTTATTTATAGAACTTCCAGGCTTATCCATCTTATCTCTAAGATAGGATAAGAAATCCACTCTGGCGAATCATATTCCATACCTTAACTCTTATCTGTACATGTAAGCTTATCTTTTAAGATAAGATAAACCTTATCATTTCACATGGGTTCCACATTTTTAGAATTTTTACAAATAAAATGCACAAAATATTTATGACCTCACTCCTTGTCCTTATTACCAATATAATATTTCTAATTCCTAATCATGTAGACCCTACTTCTCTACTTACCCAAACTTTGACATTTTAACATTACCCGACCACTTACGACAAATATTTACTTTTTACCACAACATTCCTATTGTACTTTTGACTATTACCATACTATACATTATTGGCGGTGTTGTATTGGCAACGCCGTTATCTTCTATCGGACGCTACTACTAATTATACTTAACAACATCCTATTCCTAATACATACATTAATGAAATAGAAATTACTGAGAAAAATTTTAGTGTCGACAGTACACATCTAATAAAGTTCTTGTTTGTCCATAACGAGGAATATGTTATAAAAAGTGAACTGATTGGGTTTTATACCTATTTATTGCATCTAGTGAAACAACCTTCCAATACTCCATGAGGACGTGTTTCCACAACCTTCCCCCACATGCCTACCAGGAAACACTAACACAAAAGAAAAAAGAAAACAAAAGAAAAAACATTTTCCATGTTGTTATGATGAACGCGTAGGTAGGGAAGGTGAAGAAAGGGTTACAATACACATAACACGAGTACATAGAAAACATGAGAACAAAAATTCCATATGGATTGACTATATGTTTGAACAGAGCACCTCCTAATCCTCAATATTTTTAGTCTTTTGCATACAAAAAAAAACTACAAGGGTAAGCAATAATTCCTTTTCGAAATAATATACAACTTATTTCATATCAAGATACAAATCTAGATTGATCAAGTTGTATAGAATAAAATGAGATAATACTGGGGATGCACATTTATCTATCTGTAATGTTCTATACAGGCATAAACTACCCAACTACTGCTAAATTATCACATTAACTGGGGTTCCACATTGGTTAACGTATCTGGATTAGAAATAACATACATGTATTCTCAGCAAATGAATGACATGTCTTAAAAGGCGTTTCACGATGTGTCGCTTCCATTGATGCAAGTTGACAAAGTCGGTTGATAAAAGGACCACTATCCTTCCCCACATTACAGTCCGCATTATTTTTTTATTTATTTTAATTTATTTTAATTATTGTTTTTTTTAATACCGACCAATACATTTCCTTCCCCTTTTAAGATCATCATCCTCGATGCAACATAGATTTGAATCTCGATGGATATGTATGATAGAAATTTAATAATGACACGTCATTTAACAAAAACAACTTATATGCACAACACGGCCACAAATAAGCAAGATAATTTTGGAATTATCTTAAAATTTAAGGTTCTGTGAAGATTTGTAGTTGGTTATCTTTTGCTTTATTATTTAATTTATATTTTTCCTTTACAATATTTCTTGATCTCAAGCTCTTAATATTCATTGTTTAGAATTTCAATTGTTCTATGTTCATGGGTCCCCAACAGAAATTGACCTCAATATGTCACACAACACTCAACACAACATAAATGACCCAAAAGACATCTTGTTACATACTTTCACGACTGCATCACATCACAAGACCTTTAATTCTACCATGGAAAAAAGACCAAGTAGTTCACATAAATAAGAATTTCCAAAAATTATGTCATAGGAATAGATCTAACACACACATGTGATTGTCAAACATAATAATCATGATGATACATTTACAACTAGTCTCACATGACCAGAAAACCATGACTGTACCAACATAGTGTCAAGACAATATCCAATAGTACGTAGTAATACAGGAGTAGCGTCAATCCTCAATCATAACAATGCCTAACAAGACTCACAAGAGTACACATAACTCATAATACCAAATCCACACATCACAAGAAATCATTAAACAACTCCAGATATCTCCCAAAGCATCACAGAAAAAACTCTATATATCTCTCAAAGCATCACCAATCAACTCCATATACCTCTCAAAGATAAATAATCATAGTGCCAAAACAAAGCCAAGTCACTTAACCATAGAGCTCCATCACCTGATATCTTCATATCAGGTCACTCAACCATAGATCCCCATAAAGAATATTAGGTCATTCAACCATAAAACCCCATAAATAATATCAGGTCACTCAAGCATAGAGTCCCATAAATAATATCAGGTCACTCAACCATAGATCCCCATCTCCTTTCTCTATTTAATAAGGTCGGGTCACCCTATGGCCCTAGGCACATAGATCCCTGTCACCCCTAAACCAAGTGACATAATAATTGGTTGTTCAACAACCCAATCATTATTTGTAACTCCTTGGGGCATACCCCCATACAAAGAAGTGGGTCCAAAATTCCAACCAGTCCATGGTGAATCTCAAGATCCTATCTTAGAACTAGCATAACAATCCATCTCAAATGCCAAATGGAAATTATCTTAAGCATTTGCCAACGCTATAAAAATTTTAAACATGAAAAGAAAGTTTAAAACTAAGAAAAACAAATGGCTAATTAGCCATAGTTAGTGCAAAAATCCACATTTTAGTGAAACAACCAAATAAAATGCCAAAAATATAAGAACACATCAATACAGAAAACTAATTTTTCTTGTAAGAAAAGAGATAATGATAAATTTAAAAATAAAATACATTTTGATAAATAACACATTACAATCACTATGTGGCCTCATACGGCCACCAAAGGGGTACTCATCAAGTTGCTGGCACTCGGATATGGAGCCTCAACTTTCAAAAATCTACATGTAACCAAAAATGAGTATATAAAATAATGTAATTGTCATCATCTCTACCTAAATCATCCCTTCCCACAAGGCTAAACATAGTCAAAATCACATAGGATTGTTTGATGGAAAACCCAATAGGAAAGAGCAGGGGACACTAGTTTGTGTAAGTTGAGCCTAGGGTGGTGTGAATGCACAATATACTAAGTGAACTCGAAGTATACTAAATAGATAGAAGTGGGTTTTCAATCTATATAAGAATCCAATTCCTCACTCATATTCGGCTGAAGAATATGAAAATTGGGTCCATTCCTCCTCTCTCCACACATACACTATTGATGGTTACTTCCCTTAGGGTCATATACTCTAAGGTTCACCAAATAACACATAACTACATGACTAACACAATGGTGATTCACGCACATTAACCATAGCATATTACGCATGGTACATATATAGGGTATAATAAAATCATTACTTTCATGGGTTATGATACATCACTTTTCTACATTACTCTCATGGGTTAAGTTGTATCATTCTTGGTTCACAATCTATTACTCCAATTATGAATTCATATTTTCACAATCATATTGCGCATGTAAGGTTACATTGCACCTACGTTCCCATTATAGACATTTTTATTTGAATTTAAGTGACAAATTTCACATTTCAAATTACTTATGTTTTATAATTTTAAGGATTTACTCCTAATATCAATGGTTTACTTATATGTTTTGACCATAAATTCTACTTCTGGAGTGATCCTAGGTTTGATAGATTCCTATCTACGCCAAGGGTTCTACTAACTTTTACAAGTCCAACTAGAGTGCAATTTCCTTAACTCACAAGACCTTGGCTACAGCTAAATTTATCCCATTCTCAAGGCTACATTTTGTTATTTCATTAGCATCATTGTTTAATCCACATTTATGCAAACAAAGCATGTGATCATGTATCATATTTGGTTTTTTTATTTATTGGGTTGTTGTATTAGTCGTGGAGCTGTATTTTATCACATCCATTTTATGATCACATTTTACATTTTAATTGGTCTTGACATCGTTCAAATGCGTACCATTTTTTTGTAGCGGTCATTTCTTATTTTTATTTTTCTACCCTTTCACTAACTACATTTACATGGTTACTTTGGTCATGTATTAACATCATTTTAGATAAAATGCGATTCCTATAACACTTATGTAACACTTAGGGATTTAAGACTACAAGGATTACGACCTCGTAGAAGCCAACTCATTTCATTTCTCTTAGACACACAAGTATTAAGTGTATATTAAAAGAGAGATATCCAAAATGATCTTATGCGTTGCAAAAGCCTCCTAAGGACCTATTTCAATTGTTGGTGAAATATGCAAGTAATTCGAAATGTAGTCTCTACTCACATAATTTAGATCTCACAAGAGACCAATCGTAGGTACAACCAAAAACTATCTTACAAGGCTTTGGACACCGACTAGGGTACCAAAGGTAAATTATGCACAAGGGTGGGTTAACTTATTTAGTATATGGTAAGACCTACAACACCTAGACATGATCACCTCACTCATCCTAATCTGATAGGTTTCATAACATATATGTACCGCATCATAAAATATCTAGGAAATGGTCCTTAATAAAACATCTTAGGTGCAAAAAAAGGATATGATTAATGAGATCAGAGTATTTTATTAACACGATCAATGTTTTATACCATGAAAAAGACTCAAATGAGAAGAGGAAGTACAATATGCATTATAACTCATTGTTTTCATTTCATTAGTTTTGATGAGAGAATATTCTACCTATCATTGTTGGTTTTAATGGAAATAAACCAATAGTTAACATAGAAAAATATTATTTTAATATATTTATAAGATAGGTACAACGTTGAGCACAACCTCACATCCAATTCAACACTATAAAATATAATGACATTGGTATTCCCCTTTCAAAATATTAAAATAAAAATTCTTCGAACAACAATACATATCATTATTTTATGGTTATAAATGTATTGCAAGATGAATACAACTTTACAATAACAACTCTTTAAGTACAACATATTGCATCCAAAAATTTCCTCTTGTTCAGAATACTTGCAACCAACCTTATGTCAATCCTAGGACTGAGTATGGAAATCCCTTGCACTCAAGAAAAAATTCCATGCATCCATTATTTCAAACAATCGGAGCAGCTAATAGAGAGAGATAGAGAAAGGGAGAGAGAGAGATAGAAGAGTAAGGGAAGGAGTAAGAAAATCTAGGATTCATTTTCTTTTCAAATCACTCTAACATCTCGTATCCAATTTTTATTTCATTTCAACTCATTTGTATTTTTGAAACCCAAACATTAATTTCATAATTATCTATAGAAAGAGAAAGGGGAAGAGAAATAAAGGGAAAGAGAGAGAAAGTATGGATTTTGTATCATTTTCAACCCATGAACATTTATAACTAATTTACATTTTTAGAACCAGTCAAAATTTAGAGTTACTTCTAGAAAGATAAAAGAGAAGAGAGAGAAACATCATAGTTTCCCAAAAATCATTCATAAAATAATTTAATCAATTCATACTCTATAAAGTGTGGAAAAAATATGTACAAGGTTACATGGTTAGTTAGGACACAACATAACCCTTAGAAGTTGTGTTTAGCTAAAGTTGCAATTTTGGTGCAAGTTGGTCGAAACATCTAAAGTTTTTACAAATAGGGAATTGAAAACACTTGTTTGATTATTCATGTGTAATCTTCCATATACGTATAATTCATCGTGATTGATGGAATTTCATTACGAAGAGTAGAGATCAAGTTAAAAGGGAAACTTTAGGGACAATTATTGTAATTACGTCAGCACAATGACCAACGGGCCCCAAAACGCACCTCAAAAATTAGTTTCGAAGGTTATTTCCATCGAACTGAAGGTGGGTTACAATCCTCTTGTTGGCATTCTAGAGGTAGGTGGTAGTGGTTTTCAGTTTCATTCAAACTGAGCGACAACTGTAAGTTGAAAATGATAGTTTTTTATTAAAATGACCATGTCACCATAAGTGACTGATAAGCTAAGAGGGTTTAGGAATAAGAATTGCAAGTGCTTTTATTAATTTCAAACAACTTGGATAAGGTTCCCTAATGTGTTCCATGTCACTAGGGGTCATGCAAAGAGTTTTAGTTTTGCGATACATTTGGGTGTGGCGCTCCATGTGGATGACTTTTGGATTTTTTTTATTGTTTAATGTTTTAAGAGTTCACATCGAGGTAATATTATTGTCAATTTTTGGGATTACATTTCCTATCATTCAACATTTAATTTTAAAAAATCTGGAAATAATGAAGTGTGATTTAGTGCAAGCGAAAAGGGGAAAACCATACCTTTTTACGTAAAAATTATGATCCCTTGATTTGACAAGACCACATCAACTTTAGGTATTTTGGTAACAATCCGTGGGCTTTCTCATTTCTCTTAAAAAACCCTCTTCATTCACATCTTGCAACAAAACCAATCCTTGAGACCATGTCTCTTTGTGTCATCTGTTAAAACATTTTTTATGTCTTTTCCATACATCGTAACAACCGATGAAGTCATGATTCCTTCTATCATTTTATCATTGTCAACATACTTACTAAAAACATTCCTTTTATTTTTGTAGACATTAAAGGAATTCCATCTATTCTCAAGCTCCTATTGGCATAGATCAGGAGTGTGTCCTCTACAGTAGGGATAATTATTTGTACATGCACATTGCATTAGTTCAAAATGGTTCGAAACGTTTACATACATTTCCAACAATCCTTTCCACATTTTGTACATAAAATGATACAATGTTGGTAGGGTAAACTGCTTGGTTGAAGACCATTTCATTGCACATATAGTTATTTCTTCGTCAGGTCATCCATATCTTTATAGACTACATTATTGGAGGGGATGTAACAATTGTTATATCTAATGGTGTGCAAAATTTGTTTCCTCAAACAATCCATACCCATGTCATCCACAACCAAAACTCATGGGGAAAAGTTTCTACAAAATTTCAACTATTATAGAGTTGTAGTATTAAATGTACACATCTGATAAAGTTCGTGTTTGGCCCTAGCAAGGACTAAACTGGAAAAAGTGAATTGATTGGGTTATATACCTGTTTGTTGCATCTGGTTAAATAACCCCCCAATATTCCAAGGGGACATGTTTCCACAACTTTCCCCCACACACCTTCTAGGAAACACTAACACAAGAAAATAGACAAAATAAAAACCATTTTCCTCGCTGCTATGATGAATGTGTAGGTAGGGAAGGTACAACGAGGGTTATAGTGCATGTAGCATAAGTGTATAGAAAACAAGAAAAGAACATTTCCATTAGGTTGGACAATATGTATGAATGGAGATCCTCCCAATTTTTCGATCCTTTTATTTGTCTCCATACAACAAAAAAATACAGGGGTAGACAGTAATTCCTTTTCAAAAAATATACAACCTAATTTAAATGAAGATACATATCCAAATTGATTAGGTTGTATAAAATAAAATGAGATAACACTTGGGATGCACATTTATCTCCCTGCAATGTTCTATACATGAAAAAAATACCCAACTACTACTAAATTACAGTATAAAATTAGGTTCCACAGTCATTAACATATCTTGATTTCAAATAAGGTTCTTTTACTCTCACGTAAGGGAATGATAGGTGTCTAAAGGTGTTTCAGAATGAGTCGCTTCCATTGATGGAAGATGAAAAAGCTAGCTGAGAAAATAACCAATGTCCTTCCCCGCATCGCACTCCACATTATTTTTATTTTAGTTCAATTTATTTTATTACTTATTTTTTCATTTTATATCAGGAAATACATAAGATCCATGATGAAGAAGATGAGTAAGAGAGTGAAAAAGAGACTCCAATTGTAACAGAGAAGCTAAAATATGATCATGTTCCTTTTAAAGTTGAAATTAGGAGTTTTAAAGGAAACGTAGATACATAATTGGTTGATAAATGGTTAAAATAGTTGGAAGTCTATTTTAGCAGCCATAACATTAAAAAGGAATAAAGGATCTTCTTTGTATGTCTTAAAATTTAGGTTCATGCTTAGGTTTGGTGGGAAACCCATCTAGCCACTTGTGAAAATAAGAAACATCTTGTTGTCATTCCTTGGGAGGGATTTAAGAAATTTATTAGAGTAACTTCTATCATATTGGCCATAAGAATGAAGAAATGATTAAATAGTAGTATTTTAGACAAGGTTGTGGTCAAAGTGTGTAGGACTATACTACAAAGTTTCGGAGGAAAGCCATGTTTTTGAATATGGACTTGGAGGATGAGGAAATTTTGACCAAGTACTTGGTAGGACTTCACTCTCACCTTCGAAGAAAAGTAATCTCTATGAAGCCCAAATATCTCAACGAGGCGTGTGTGCAGGCATACTATATAGATAATGAGAAGAAGCAGGGAGAAGCAGAGCCAAAGGAAAAGTAGTTTAAAAATCAAAAAATGGAAGAACATGAGAAAACAAGTAACAAAGGTAAGTGGAATGGTAAAAGTAAACAAGTTGCCACTACTTTAAATACTTGTAAAAGCCCCAAGAATTTTCACAAGAATTGTGATATCGATGGTCATACTGACGCTACCTATTGGAAGTTACATCTAAAAAACCAAACCGAGTACCCATAGAAATCCATGATAGTTGTGAAGATAGAAGGGGAGGTGGAAATTGAATATGACTCTATTGTAGATGAGAGGCTTGGATTCACGACCACCAATAAAGACAACCAAGAAGAGGATATTAGTAGACTATTCTACATCAAAATCAAGTAAATCCTTTGGTTTATACTGCTTCTAAGTCTAGCTTGATTTCTGAAGTAGTTGTAAAGGATATTGGTCTTGAGACATACAAGCATCCACACCCATATCCCTTGGGTTATGTGAAGAAGGTTATTGAAATTGAACAGGTAAGAAAAATATGTAAGGTTAATTTTGGGATCAATTCCTAGTATATTGATGTATTGGAGGCTGATGTTATTCGACTTGATACATTTGATGTTGTTTTCGAGAGTCTTTACTTGTATATCAGGGATTCTATATTCATAAGAAGTGAGAACTAATATAGATGGGTCAAGGATGGGATCAACTACAACATCTAAGAACACCAACATAAGACATGGGTTATTATGGTGAGTGATAACCAAGAAAAATGACTTTTTCAAGCAAATAATAATTAGTTTTGTTTACTTTTGTTAAAAGATAAACAAGATGGGTTAGAAGTTTTAGAGATTTCTAACTAGTGAAGAAATAATTTGGATAGTATTATTCAGTCTTTTCAAGAATTATTTCAAGCTCCAATTGGGTTACCACCAAAATGGGAGGTAGAGCATGAGATTTAGCTATTGCTAGAGTCCCCTCTACTGAACATTGAGTTGTATCGGAAATCCTTGTTTGAGAGTACTTAAGTGAAGAAACAAATCTAGGAACAACTAGACCATGGTATCATCAGGGATAATTTTAGTGGCAAATAATCGTAATATGGAAAAAAATTCAATTTAGGAAAATTTGAACAGGAGAATTTTTTGGAGTAGGTTAGTAACTTGTTCGCCAAAAATTTACATTATATTTTTTTAGGGGTCAGCTTCACCTACATTTGAAAACATATCCTATAAAAACCTAGGTGATTTTCTAGACCATAGTATACTACTAATTAACTACTAGTTGAGGTATTGACATATGAAGTACTGTGAATTTGCGTACTTTCAGCACCAATGCACAGTGCAGATTTGCTTTAAAGTTTGCAGTCGGGTGACAAGTGTTATTTATTGACACACGAAAAAGAGATTTTGCTAACGCGCAACAAGGATATTTCTCTAACACATGACAAGGATATTTCATTGACACGTGATAAGGATATTTCACTAACGTGTGACAAGGATATTTCATTGATGCACGACAAGGAGATTCTATTGACACACGACAAGGAAATTTCATTGACACGCAACAAGGAGATTTCACTTACCCGTGACAAGGAGATTTCACTTACACACGACAAGGATATTTCACTAACACGTGACAAGGGTTTGGTTGTTAACACAAAACACTGCTACTAGTGATGCATGACAATAATCTTGTTGAGGAACGACACTGTATTTCTCTGACCTGCAATAAGGATATTCTGTTGATGGAAGATTTAAATTTTGTTGTCATGTCACAGTATGTTAGTTATTGTGAAACAGGAAGGTTGTTTTTTTATGAAAACAAGTTTACTATCGTGTAAAAACAACCTTGTTTTCATGCAATAACAAGGTCTCTATCACATGAATACAAGGTCTCTGTCACGCGACAACAACCTTACTGTCGTGCATCAACAAGGGTGGTCTGAGACCTTATTATCACACAATAACAAGGTTTATGTCGCATGACAGTAAGGTTTTTGTCTCAATATAGTAAGGTTGTTATTGCATGACAATAAACTTGTTGTCACACGACAACAACCTTACTATCGTATGTCTTGAAAGTGAAATATTCTTTTGGGTGAAAAATGTTGCACACAAACTCTAGAAAATTTGTGTGTTTCACAAAAGTGATTCTAGGTATATTTTCTAGGGGATTTCCACCTTCGATTTCCTAGAGATATATTAAAATGAACCCTGTGTGTCATATGTTAGAGCACCTCGCCATGCGGTTCAATTATTTTGATTGTGGATAAAAAGGATGGTTCTTTGAGAATGTGTATTGACTACCGTGTGTTGAAAAATATCACCATTAACAACAGAAATATACTCCCCCACATAGATGATATCTTGGAACAACTTAAACATGCCAAATTATTCACAAAGTTGGATCTCAAGTCGGGTTATCACAAAGTCAAAATGAAGGAGGAGGATATATGAATGACTTCCTTTAAAACAAAGCATGGTTTCTATGAGTGGTTAGTACTTCCATTCGGTTTATGTAATGCACTCGCTCCAATTATGAAGTTCATGAATAATGTATTGTGTGATTTCATAGATTCATGTCTCATTGTTTATCTAGATGATAGCTTGATTTTTAATGCCATATGGGAGGAACATCTAACTCATTTGCAGAAAGTCTTGCAAGTTCTTAGGGAGAAACAACTGCTATGTAATATGAAGAAATGTGAGTTTTCTAAAAAATCACTTCTCTATCTTGGGAACATGGTTCGAGGAGGAGAGCTACGAGTGGATACAAAGAAGGTGGAATCCATCATTAACTTTCCAACACCAACGGGAGCCACGAAGACTAGGAGTTTTGTGGGAGTAGTACAGTACATGCAAAAGTTCATTCTGGGCTTATCCACGATTACAACATACTCTACACATAGTGGCCACAAAGAGTAAGTGTTTTTATTGGGGTAAGGAACAAGATAAATTCTTTGAGCTATTCAAGTACAAGATTAGTCATGCTCCAATACTTTCTCTTGCTAACTTGCAGAAGCCCTTTAAAGTAGAGACAAATGTCAATGATTATGCTATGGGAAAAATGTTGCTACATGGAGATAAGTTAGTCTGTTATCATTCTGAGACCTTTACTTTAGAAGTTAAATGACATTCAGTGTATGATAAGGAAATGTATGCACTAGTTCAGGCCATTAAGAAATGTAAGCATTATTTTTTGGGTAAATAAACTATTGTGCAAACTAACTGAAAACCTCTCCAGTATTTGCAAGCATAGTCCAAATTGCAATAGGTAAGGCACTATAAATTGATGGGGTTCCTCCAGTATTTCCATCTAGTGATCAAATACAATAAGGGTAGTATAAACTTGGTGGCAAACATACTGTTTAGGCCACCCAAATAGGAGAAAATATCCTCATTCGCCACTATCTCTTAGATCAAGCCCATCACAAAGGAATCTTACGTGGAGGCATATACCCAAGATAGATACTTTGGGGTGACCTTTCAGCAATTATAGTCCAATGGGGCTGAAAGGATGGGTTTCTTTACAGATGGGTGAAGCTTTGTGTGCCAAAAGAAGAAAGGCTTATATTGATGAGGGAAGCACATACCTCAAAATTAGTAGGACATTTCAGTGTTTATAAGACCCTATCTCACTTGAAAATGTACATGTATTGGCTCAATATGTAAGAAGAAGTATCGAAATTTAGACGTGGATATAAACTCTGTTGTACCAGTAAGCCTAAGACTAGGAAGGAAGGTTTGTATATGCCTTTTTAAGTACCTACTCATCCGTGGGAGGACATTTCTATGGATTTTCTAGGAGGATTACCTCTGTCCAAACATGACTAGGACTATCTCTATGTTGTTTTTGATGGATTCAGTAAGATTTGTATTATTATGACATGTAAAAAGATAGAAAAAGAACATGAGGCAGTAGATCTTTTCTTTGCTAATGTATGGGTGCATTTTGGCTTGCCAAATTATACTGTTTCTTATAGGGATTTCAGGTTCTTGGGGATGTTTTGGAATAATTTTTGGGACAATATGGACACCAGGTTACAGAGGAGCACGACCTTCCATCCACAGATAGATGGACAGACAAAGGTGGTGAACATGAATTTGGTATAGTTTATCAGAGGGTATAATAGTAAATACCCAAGGACTTGGGATGAGTCCTTAGCCTACATTCAACATTCCTACAACTGCGCAGTACATACATCCACCATGAAGTCACCGTTTGAAGCGTGCTTGGGGTATCTACCTACCAATCCACTAGACATAGTAGCTGAATAGTAGGATGATGAGGAGTTACGAGACACCTAGGTGATTAGAGGAAACAAAATCATTGAGAAGATTCATAAAATCCATATCAAGGTCAAAGAAAAATTACATAAATCCCAAGCGAAGTCCAAGGCTAGAAATAATCAACATAGGAGAGAGCATAATCTTCATGTTGGAGACAAAGTTTTTCTTTAGTTGAGCACGGAGAGAATACAAGGTCAACCATGGAAGCTCAAGCCACTACGATATGGAACCTTTAAAATATTGGAACAAGTTAGAGAAAATGAATTTCGACTTGATTTTCCACAATTTATGAAGATGTACTCAGTAGTAAACTTTGAGAACTTGCACCTATATGAGCCATACATGTTAGATGAAGATGAAGGAATTACAATTGCTAATTTCCATTAAGGATTACATCTTGGACTCACAAGGCGAATCAAAGGAGGATGTAGTGCTGCAACAGAAGGTCAAAGAGATGAGAAGAGGTTTGCATGACTCTTGGCAGGTTGGACTAAATGGAAAGAAACCAAGGTAGGCCCGGTGGTACTCAAAGGAGAAAGTGAGGAAATTTTTACCTCATCTACTCCCCCACTAATATTTTTTGGTTCCAAAATCCTCATGAGCAGGGGAAATGTGACCCATAGGGATCCAAAATAACTTTACTTCATCATATCATCCAACACCAAAGAAATAGAATGAAGAAAAGGAGGTTCTATTTGAATTATAATAAAACCACTAGTCTATGCAGAGTGGCAATTATAAAACCTCCTCCTAACTTGGGAAGCGATCCTATAAGAACCACCCAAGCCACAATAATGGTCTTGTGACTACCTAATGGCGGTCTTGTCACTTTTGGACAATAAAATAAATGGAAGCATGAATGGATGAAAATTTGAATCATCTGGATTTGTCCCTTCCCTACCATGACCTTTCCCATTCTCCAGTGCATGGGAGGACATGTGATAGGCTATAAATACTTGGGGTGAATAAAGAAATGGATCATGTTGGCTAGATTTTTTGCATAGCATAAAACCTAGGCAGTCATGAGATAAATCTCCCTCATTTAACCAGTGAGGCTCCCGTGTCAAATTTTTCAATAAAAATGTGTTATTATCTATCAGGGGTTTTACTTTAACCACATAGTTCATGAACCATAACTAAGAAGTTCTGCAGCAAGTAAGCAACTGTTTAAGAAAGGAAAGTTATATAAGAAGGAAGTAAAGGAAATACAGAGAAGAAATAGGGAAGATGTGCATCCCAATTAGTAGATAGCAGAGCTAATTGTATGCACATAGAAGAAACTTAATAGATATGAACACAAAAAATATTAAAACAAAGGCAGCTCTAGATCTAGATCTAAAATAACATAAAGTTTACTTAAGAGATCTAAGATTTAAAAGCAAGAAACATAGTACACTGTGACACAAAGTTCTCTGGAAACCTGCTCCTTTGTATTCCTTTGCTCCAAGTTGCTCTCAGGGGTTTAGCACAAAGTCTAGAACACAAGATTGCTACTTACAAATTCTGATCGATTAACCCGAAGGTTCTTCCTCTACTTATAGAATGTAGAGGGGAAATTACAAGTTGGAAGCTTTAGTTGAACTAGCACATGTGGAAGTCGAAGAAGAAACAACTGGTAATCTCCCTCCTGGAATTCCTCTTCGCATGACATGTATGATTTGCAACTGAAAATAGAACTTTCTATTTTGCACGCTTGCCACCTATCTCCAAGTAGTTGACTTTTTCAAGTACTATCTTTTAAACCAATCACTTAAGTTGTATAATTTAATTGATCGCTCATTTACTTTGTCGTAGGAAAGAAGAAGGAAGAGGAAAGCTGACTTTGTCCTTTATCATGTCTTCCTGCAGCTGATTCTTTTGACTTTGATTCTCACCAAATTGGATCTGGGAGTAGTTGGATCTGGAAGCAAGCTAGAATTTTGCCTTTACCTTGTCTTCTCGTTTATCGTTGAAGATTTTGCAGTTCTTCTCCAGTACATGCATCAATGCATTGTTGGCCGTAGATAACTCGTCATCCTTATTTTTAATTGCATATGAGCAATTAAAAATTCTGGAAAGCACTCAGAGTGAATGAAAATTCAATGAAGGCTTCAAATGGAAGATGAGAGCACATGCACAGGATCTTGGAAGGAATTTTCCACGCACTGACTTCTTCACGGGCTGCATTTGAAACAAGAGGATGAAGCCTTTGTGCCGGAAGCTTTTGAAACTATGAGATCTAGATCTAGATCTACATATGGATTTGCATCCACATCTATATCTACATCTGGATATGGATTTGCACCTACATAAAAAATTCTAGCAACTGAGTTGTGGATGGAAAATCTGCATCTCGAATAATTCCACTGCTTTTTATCTGCACGCATGAGTGAAGTCTTTCCTGCACGCATGAGTGGAGTCTTTCCTACACGCATGAGTGGAGTCTTTCTATCAATTCAGCAAGAGGTTCCGAGCCTAGATCTGTGGAGATCCGTTGTGCTTTCTTTTTCATCTTTCTTCGCCATAGCTTTGTCTATCTTTTTATGAAAAATTCCTTTTCTTCTTATTTAACTGGAATTCTTCAAAACTGGTGTAGATCTGGACAATTCTTCAGATTCGGAGGATATATGCAATGTATTGGACATTGATAAAAACTCATTTTATTTTGTAACACACCTGTAATGAATTCCTGAGCTCCTGTAACACCTGTGCAAACAATTATGCAGACAAAGATCAACCTTCTTCAAAGCATGCGCCAAATCTGGAAGCTTTTAGCCTTGCTGCCACTTTTCCTGAGCAAAATCCTTCTTCAAATGGGGCGCACTTTTCCTCTTGGCTGTAATTCTTTACCTGTGAATTAAATAATTCACCCATATGGCTGCCCATGCTTATATAACCTTCACAATTCTATAATTAATAATTGCCCTAAAAATTAAAGGCAATTAATTAATTAAAAATCATGCTCTTCTCTTTTTAAAATAGCATGTTTAAGGACAGCCATCCAATAAATTAAATTAATCCAATTTAATCTTTCACACATCACTTCACTTAAGCTTCACAGTGTGCTTTGACCATAGCCACTGAAAATAGGAATTAATATAATCACTTAATACTTTAAAAAGTATTAATTCCTTCTCAAAAGGGGCTGCATTAAATAAATTAAATTTATTTAATTTTGGAATTCTATTTTTAAATTTCTTATGTCCACTTCCCTTTGTTGACTTTTCCACAAGCCTGGGTGCCAAAATTAGGTGAATAAATATTAACAAATATTTATTTAATGCATTATTATTCATCCAAGGTGGGTCGCACTTTTTTGCACATATAATTCTATTTTTAAGAATTTTCTCATAATGGGATTCTTTACCTTGCAAGGCAGCCCCAGAAATCCCATGATCCACTTAAGTGATTTGACTTTGAAAATTGGATTATTTACCCTGCAGTGCAGGCAATAAAATCCCATGATTTCACTTAAGTCACTTTTCTTTTATTTCACCATGGGAATTTTTACCCTGCAAGGCAGGCAATAAATTCCCACCTGCCTGCAGCCTCTAACTTTCCCACTGCATCTTAAGTGAATTCTATATAACAGGAAAAAGTACCCTGCTAAGCAGGTACACAATTCCCACCTGCATGTTGCTTCTATTTTTCCCACTATAGCTTAAGTGAATTTTCTATCATGGGAAAAAGTACCCTGCAAGGCAGGCAATAAAATCCCACCTACCTGCTGCTTCTATTTTTCCCACTGCAGTTTAAGTGAATTTTATAACACAGGAAAAAGTACCCTGCTAGGCAGGTATAAAATTCCCATCATGCATGCGGCTTCTATTTTTCCCATTGCAGCTTAAATCTTTTGTTTTCCAAAAATGCACCCATCCCCGTAGGGGCTTTTCCGTGCACGACTTCACTTTTTCCCAGTGATCCAGACCTCCGATGGTGACTTCCTCCAGACATAATGTGCGTATATGTTTTCCAGCTGCTCCAGGCCAAAAATCGGGCTTACCTGGCAAAGGAATTGTTCTAGAGAAATTTCATAGAAAACGAAACGGGACAACACAAAAACATGAAAAATTGCCAAAAGTCGCAAATAAAGTCCAAAAATTATTCCAAGTTAAAACCCTTATGGTGCAAGGTAATAATGATATGTTCGACATAACAGAGTTAAAACGGAGCGCAAATAGCCTCAAACGGGGCTCAAAATAATTAAATACAAATTTCCTGCAGACAAATCCCGACGAAAGAATATAACAATTTTGGGCATCTGGGTATTTGGCGAAAAAGGCTAATATGGCTCTTTGGGAATATCTTGACGCAATACAAGAACTTTCAGGCAATAAAAACACAAAACGACCCATTATTTTAAAAGTATGAATTTTTTTTGGATAGGGTAGTCACAGATTTCAGGATGAAATCTGGGTACACCAGTTGGCTCCGTCTGTCGACATCTTTTTCTCTATCAGAATGACAAAGGGAAAAGATGAGATCCCAGCATCTCTGGTTTCACATCTTGTCCTTTGGGCATGGGGTCAGGGAAACAAACACAACAAAAAAACAAAAACAAAACAAGGAGAAACAAACAAAGTTTTATTTATGTACATAAAGGTTTTAACCTACTTTTTTAGTTCATGAATAGCTTCAAATGCTACCCGTTGAAAGGCAATGGTAACTCAATTCCATCTCGGTAGGCAAGGAAGAAATTATCCTTTCCTTTAGCTCTTTTGATCACGAAGGGCCCTTTCTAGAGTGGATCAAATTTGTCATGTATGGCCTTCGGTTCATGTCTCTTGTCCCACAAGAGTACCCAGTCTCCGATCTCGAACTTCCTTTCTTTGTCCTTTTCAAATACTCTAGGCAAGTCCTTATCAACTTCATCTGGAAGTGGCTCATCCTTTCTTCTTTCTACGGTTGGTAAGTCGGCATCAACTTCTCTCATTTCCATATTTATTTGCTGCATTTTTGAGGAAGAACTATCACCATATCCTTTGTTCTTCTTCAGGTACTGATCATGCTTGTTAAAAGTCTCCAGTAAGGAAACTAAACCCTTGGGGATTTTGTTACCTTTTTGTTGAATCATTCCACTGCTATCACCATAACCTGGATCAGTTTTACCCGTGACTGTTTGTCGTGGTGGTGATTTACTCCTTTCAACATGTAGACATGCAGATGTTTGTTCAGGGACTCTGGGGTGGTAGAGCATCTCCACTTTATAGTTTCCTTGTCTGAATATGGATGGTGGTCTATCCGGATTCCATAATACAGCTGTGACTGCCAAAGAATCTGCCTTGGAGTTTAGATTTATTGGAACGAAGTCAATAGAGAAGGCTGTGAAATCGAATGTGGCGGAAAGCACTTTATCTCTATAATGCTCCAGCTTATCTCTTTTGACTTGACTTTGCCCTCGAATCTGCTTTACTAAAAGTTCAACATCTCCTTGGGCTTTGAGGAGTCTTACTCCTTTCTTTTTAGCTTGCTCCATTCCTAGAAGCAATGCTTCATACTCTGCCATATGATTGGTGTTCTCGAACATCAGCTTGTGAGAGTATGGGAATATCTCATGATCTGGAGATATTAACATAGCACCAACTCCTGATCCAAAAGAACAGTAAGTGCCTTTAAACTCCAGAATTCAAAATTTTTCTTCTTATTTTGCTAGCTCTGGTTCTGGTTGAATTTCTGGCTCTAGAACATCTTTATTCATTTCCAAGAAATAGACACCATAGTCAGATTCCTGAAAAGGAATCTGAGATCTAGAATCCTCAGATTTTGTAACTGTGTATTTGGACTTCTTTTCCGGCTCCAACTTATGGTTAAGCCCTTTGATAAGAATATGTGCACAGGACCAATCCATATTTACTTCTCCTCCCAACTCTTTGCAGAAGTTTCTGCTCAGCAACATCCCGTAGGAGACAGGAATATCTGCAACTAGAATTGTCATCTTTAATCTTTTGTCAGGAAAAGCTGCCAGAACAACTTTTGCATATTTGATTTGTCCGATTAAAGGGACTTGTCTCTCCATGGAGTAGCACCTTTTTATGGTCTTTGTCAAGGTAAGCCCAAGACCATCTACAAATTTAGTTAGCGTGATATTATCAGAAGCACCTGAATCTAAAACACAATTGCTTAACTTGAAACCATTAAGCAATAGAGAAACATAGAATGGTTCCACTCTTTCAGAAGATGGTGACGATATAACAACTGCAGTGTTGTTCTGGGGAGTATCTTTGGGCTTAGGCAAAAGGCCTTTTGATGTACTAGATTGTTCTGGTGATTGCACATATTTGACCAACATATTTAACTTCTCAGGAAAAGCTCTCAGGTATTTGGCTTCTGACATTTGAACTCAGGTTTTCTTAACATGATCAACAATGTCGAAGGAAGGTATAGATTTAGATACCTGAGCCACTTTCTGTGGTTGAGATGAAGAACTTGCATTCTTATCTCTAGGAGCTAAAGAAGAAGGTAAAGGGTTGCCCTTTCTTTGTTCGTCAGCTAATGCCTCAGCTTGGCGAGTTTGTGGTTTTGTAAGTACTGCATATGCATGACCATGATCATCTTCATGAAGTTTCTCATCGTCATGTTCAAATTTGTAGTTCAAGTAATTAATGTTGGAGTCACCAGTAGGACCTATAAAATCATCTTCCTCAAGCTGATCAGTGTCAACTTCCAGGTCTTCTTCATTCATCTCCACGTTGTTTCTGGGAGCAACTTCAATTGCTAATCTTTGGGAACCAACAATGCGGTTCCGATTGTTGTTGAAATTCCAAGCAGGGGCAGTATTGTTGCCCTGAGCCATTTGAGCCATTTTTTTTTTATCTATGACATCTCATTTGCTAACTTTTGCAATAGTGAATCAAAAGTAGTAGCAGAGGATGAAATTTTAGCTCTAGAAGTGTTGCTCTTTATCTTTCCAGCCATGATGAGGTCGTCTTCAATTTCAACCGCTATATTTTGAGCTGCTAACAAGTCAGCAGGATGTGCTCTTCACAGTTGATAGCTTACTTCAGGAAGTAAAGTGTTGATGAAGAACACCTTTTGATTCTCATCACTCAGAGAAGCAGAAGCCGGAATTTTGTATAGTAATCTTTGGAATTTTGCAATAAAATCTGGCATGTGCTCATGTGGTTCCTTCTTCAAATGAGTGAGCTGAGTAATCAATGTACTGGAATCTTCAGCTGGTTTGAATCTTTTCAGGAATGCATCCCGCATAGTAGACCAATTGGTTATGGTGCCAGGAGCTAGCAGGTAGAACCATTCTCCAGCCAAGTCGTGTAGAGTCTCTACAAAAAGTCAGACAGATACATCTTCATGTTTGACTGCAAGCACTCCACAGGATATGAAAAACACAGCCAAGTGGTCATCTGGATTTTGCTTGCCATCTCCAAAGAATTTTGCAAAATTCTTTGGAGTCCCTTTAGGTAGATCATGCATAGGAGGAGTCAGATTCAGAGGTCCAAAAGTTGCACCCCATGGAACAGGTGCAACAGGGGCAAGTGGGTTTTGGTTCAGCATGATAAACGGGGTATGTCCTCTCCAAGAGTAGACTTGATGAATAATTCCAGCTGCCAGATTATGCTGAAGATGATCCAGATCTGGATGAGTGTGCACTCTCCTTCTTGGTGAAAGACTGGATCTGCGTCTTCTAACTTGAGGAGGATGATCGAAATTGAATTGCTCCTGCAGTCTGAAGAAATGATTAGTTCTTCCTTGTGCATTCACAGATCAGGTGAATGGGCGTTCAGCCAGGTTGAGATTTGCATGGAAAACGCTCTGATCTTCAATAGATAAACCTTGATCTGCAAAGATAGTTGTTCCCCAGTGGAGTTGCCAAAAACTGTTGGCTAGATTTTCTGCATAGCATAAAACATACGCACTTATGAGATAAATCTCCCTCATTTAACCGGTGAGGCTCCCATGTCAGATTTGTCAATAAAAATGTGTTATTATCTATCAGGGGTTTTACTTTAACCACTTAGTTCATGAACCATAACTAAGAAGTTCTGCAGCAAGTAAGCAGCTATTTAAGAAAGGAAAGTTATAGAAGAAGGAAGTAAAGGAAATACAGAGAAGAAATAGGGAAGATGTGCATCCCAATTAGTAGATAGTAGAGCTAATTGTATGCACATAGAAGAAAATTAATAGATATGAACACACAAAATTATAAAACAAAGACAGCTCTAGAACCTGATCTAAAATAACACAAAGTTTACTTAAGAGATCTAAGATTTAAAAGCAAGAAAAATAGTACACCGTGACAAAAAGTTCTCTGGAAACCTACTCCTTTGTATTCCTTTGCTCCAAGTTGCTCTCAGGGGTTCAACACAAAGTCTAGAACACAAGATTGCTACTTACAAATTCTGATCGATTAACCCGAAGGTTCTTCCTCTACTTATAGAATGTAGAGGGGCAATTACAAGTTGGAAGCTTTAGTTGAACTAGCACATGTGGAAGTCGGAGAAGAAACAACTGGTAATCTCCCTCCTGGAATTCCTCTTTGCATGACATGTATGATTTGCAACTGAAAATAGAACTTTCTATTTTGCACGCTTGCCACCTATCTCCAAGTAGTTGACTTATTCAAGTAATGGCTTTTAAACCAATCACTTAAGCTGTATAATTTAATTAATTTCTCATTTACTTTGTCGGAGGAAAGAAGAAGGAAGAGGAAATATGACTTTGTCATTTTTCATGTCTGCCTGCAGCTGCTTATTTTGCCTTTGATTGTCACCAAATTGGATCTGGGAGTAGTTGGATCTAGAATTTTGCCTTCGCCTTGTCTTCTCTTTTATCCTTGAAGCTTTTACAGTTCTTCTCCAGTACATGCATTAATGCATTGTTGGTCATAGATAACTCATCATCCTTATTTTTAATTGCATATAAGCAATTAAAAATTCTGGAAAGCACTCAGGGTGAATGAAAATTCAATGAAGGCTTCAAATGGAAGATGAGAGCACATGCACAGGATCTTGGAAGGAATTTTCCACGAACTGACTTCTTCACGGGCTGCATTTGAAACAAGAGGATGAAGCCTTTATGCCGGAAGCTTTTGAAACTATGAGATCTAGATCTAGATCTACATATGGATTTGCATCCGCATCTATATCTGCATCTGGATATGGATTTGCACCTACATAAGAAATTATAGCAACTGAGTTGTGGATGGAAAATCTGCACCTCGAATAATTCCACTGCTTTTTATCTGCATGCATGAGTGAAGTCTTTCCTGCACGCATGAGTGGAGTCTTTCCTACACACATGAGTGGAGTCTTTCTATCAATTCAGCAAGAGGTTCCGAGCCTAGATCCGTGGAGATCCGTTGTGCTTTCTTTTTCATCTTTCTTCGCCATAGCTTTGTCTATCTTTTTCTGAACAATTCTTTTTCTTCTTATTTAACTGGAATTCTTCAAAACTGGTGTAGATCTGGACAATTCTTCAGATTCGGAGGATATATGCAATGTATTGGACATTGATAAAAACTCATTTTCTTTTTTAACACACCTGTAATGAATTCCTGAGCTCCTGTAACACCTGTGCAAACAATTATGCAGACAAAGATCAACCTTCTTCAAAGCATGCGCCAAATCTGGAAGCTTTTAGCCTTGTTGCCACTTTTCCTGAGGAAAATCCTTCTTCAAATGGGGCGCACTTTTCCTCTTGGCTGCAATTTTTTACCTGTGAATTAAATAATTCACCCATATCGCTGCCCATGCTTATATAACCTTCACAATTCTATAATTAATAATTGCCCTAACAATTAAAAGCAATTAATTAATTAAAAATCATGCTCTTCTCTTTTAAAAATAACATGTTTAAGGACAGCCATCCAATAAATTAAATTAATCCAATTTAATCATTCACACATCACTTCACTTAAGCTTCACAGTGTGCTTTGACCATAGCCACTGAAAATAGGAATTTATATAATCACTTAATACTTTAAAAAGTATTAATTCCTTCTCAAAAGGGGCTGCATTAAATAAATTAAATTTATTTAATTTTGGAATTCTATTTTTAAATTTCTTATGTCCACTTCCCTTTGTTGACTTTTCCACAAGCCTGGGTGCCAAAATTGGGTGAATAAATATTAACAAATATTTATTTAATGCATTATTATTCATCCAAGGTGGGTTGCACTTTTTTGCACATATAATTCTATTTTTAAGAATTTTCTGATAATGGGATTCTTTACCCTACAAGGCAGCCCCAAAAATCCCATGATCCACTTAAGTGATTTGACTTTGACAATGGGATTATTTACCTTGCATGGCAGGCAATAAAATCCCATGATTTCACTTAAGTCACTTTTCTTTTATTTCACCATGGGAATTTTTACCCTGCAAGGCAGGCAATAAATTCCCGCCTGCCTTCAGCCTCTAACTTTCCCACTGCATCTTAAGTGAATTCTATATCACAGGAAAAAGTACCCTGCTAAGCAGGTACAAAATTCCCACCCGCCTACTGCTTCTATTTTTCTCACTGCAGCTTAAGTGAATTTTTTATCATGGGAAAAAGTACCCTGCAAGGCAGGAAATAAAATCCCACCTGCCTACTGCTTCTATTTTTCCCACTGCAGCTTAAGTGAATTTTATAACATGAGAAAAAGTACCCTACTAGGCAAGTATAAAATTCCCATCATGCCTGCGGCTTCTATTTTTCCCATTGCAGCTTAAATTCTTTGTTTTCAAAAAATGCGCCCATCCCCGCAGGGGCTTTTCCATGCATGACTTCACTTTTTCCCAGTGATCCAGACCTCCGATGATGACTTCCTTTGGGAATAATTTGCATATATGTTTTCCAGCTGCTCCAGGCCAAAAATTGGGCTTACACGGCAAAGGAATTGTTCTAGAGAAATTTCATAGAAAACGAAACGGGACAATACAAAAACATGAGAAATTGCCAAAAGTCACAAATAAAGCCCAAAAATTATTCCAAGTTAAAACCCTTATGGTACAAGGTAATAATGATATGTTCGACATAATAGAGTTAAAACGGAGCGCAAATAGCCTCAAACGGGGCTCAAAATAATTAAATACAAATTTCCTGCAGACAAATCCCGACGACAGAATATAACAATTTCGGGCATCTGGGTATTTGGCGAAAAAGGCTAATATGGCTCTTTGGGAATATCTTGACGCAATACAAGAACTTTCAAGCAATATAAACACAAAACGACCCATTATTTTAAAAGTACGAAATTTTTTCAGATAAGGTAGTCACAGATTTCAAGATGAAATCTGGGTACACCAGATCATCAAAGACATAAGATTAAGTGAGAATGATTTATTAGTGTTGGAATTGATTTTATATAAGAAATGAGTTTGAGGGCAGAGAAAACAAGTAATTGAAAGGAAGTGTGAGATATTACTGTAGAGAGATTGATGCAGGTGTTCTAATCTTGTAAAAATGTATCTCTCTCTTTCATAGATACAATGGAAACACCTCAGGTATGTGGGTACACCTATTGTTGAGGTGAGTCTCCGATATCAAGGTAGGTTCCTTCTTGATGTATCCTAAACTGATTTTGGGGTTTTGAGGTTAAAAAGATGACTGTAAATAAATTGAAAAAACTAGGGTCATACATCAAACTTGTTGAGCGCTTTGACTAAGTACATGCACAAATAGTTGAGAATGAATTCTGAATGCACAAACCAACAGTTCTCAGTATAACATTAAGGCATACACTTAATTTATTGAATGAAAATTCACAAAAATACTATTAAGATACACATGCACACTAATATCATGAAGAAATTACTAAATATTCAACAAGGTAGGATAAATAACTAGGGAATTTTAACATTCACAAGGATTAATAAGACATACACAAGACTACAATTTATTTGAAAGGGAGAATATAATTCTCATTCAAAGGGCAATAACTAGTAAAAATTTGCTTCAACACTCCTGTGTCCAAAAATTCCTCCTTTGTGCTTTACCAATGCACATAATATATAGAAAAATTATCCATCCCACCCTTCCTAAAAATAGACTAAAATTTTACTCGCCCATGCATCCTAATTTTATCCTTTATCATGAATAAATAAAGGAATAAAAATAAACATGCTAATATAATGAGGAATTAATAGCCTTGGTTACAAAAATACAACTCAGTCAAGTTGTCGTTGAATGTTCTATTTTTAATAAATTTGGGTGAATAATTGTGCTAATAATAAAATTTTCTTAATGAGCAAGTATTCTCCAATGCATGCAATCTCTGTCTTCTTGTGCTTCATGTGACATCTGTAATTTTGATCCACTTGCCCCTTTGGATGTACATGCAAAATAATGTGTCCATGTGTGTGAGCAAAAATAAATCATGAATTAGCAATACTTGGCAAAATATTCTCCCAGGCATCCATATTTTTGGGGACCACCTTTAGTTTTGATGTAGACATTTTTTTCGTCTTCTTGTGGTCACATGAAGAATGCTCTTTTGCACACCATGCTAATATTTACCCTTTTAAAATATCCCACTGTGGGGACCACCTGTGATGTGAACATTTTGTCTTCATTTTGGATTTGACCTCCTTTTGAATAATCATTGGATGATATAAAGTTTTCATTCTTTCACTTGGTCAGCTAACATAGTTCTTTCATGGCATAGCTTGATTGCATTTTGAAGAAGGACCCATAGCAAGAAACATAACATTTACCTTTTTATTTTTGGTACATAGACTTTGGTTTTGTAATATAGACTATGGTTTTTCCATCTTATTCGGCCTTTTGATCATGGGTAATATAAGGTAAGGATCACCCTTTTTGCCAATTATTGTGGTCATCTTTTAATCATTATATTGGGACTATAGTTTGGAACCCGTTTTTTTAAAGTCAATGTGAATAATTTAAAAAACATGGACCAAACCCCTCATGACGATGAATCACCCTTCTAAGTTTTCCGGTGATAATGATGCTAACCTTGAGTTACCTAGGGTTTATGTTTTCTCCACACGTGCTGATACTTTTCAACCCTGGTTTGGTTTGAAATAAATCAAAAGTGTGTGTGGAAGTTGATGATTGATTACTGACCACTAATTGTTGTCCTTGATGATCTTACACCATTGATCCTCTCTACCCTTGTTTAGGGTTTCAACATTTGTAATTAAAATGGTTGGTGAATGTGGTTATGTTTTACATTTGTTTCAAATTTGGTGAAAAATTTATAGCCCTTGATATTGTGTACTCATCAATATCACATTGTTGATCTTTTAATCCCTAATTGGGATAGTGATTGGCTTTGGGTGATCATCCGGTACTGTTGATTTCTGTAATGTTGTATCTCAATCGTCGATTTTAACTATGGTTGGCATAATGATTTAGGTTGTGTAGTTATTGGGTGAGTAGAAAAACACTCGATCTCTATCATTCTGTCATTATTTTTCTCTCTCTAAGTGGTGAAGCCTTGGAAAAATTCTAATAGACCGCCATTGTTGATGTTTTGAAGCTCTTGGTTGTTCTGCAAATTAGTCTTCTGAGCCTATTGTATCTGTATTTTTATTTTTTTGTGAGCTTTCTCCTTCTGCTCAAGCTGTATGGAAGATTATTGGCCAACAGTCATGGGTTTTGAGAAACATCTTGAATTAAAAGGTGGTCGTTGATGTTTTAATCTTCTATGCTTGAAACCCATCTCGGTTTGAATGGAATGAGCTCTGCAGGACGTTCCCTAACTTGGTTGCCATTACTATTTCTTCGAGCTCGGTCTATTCACAAAAGAAGAACTCTGCGATTTCTTTGTTTATAATATTTAACTTAATGATGGCTTTGAACGAGCTTTGGACTATCAAGAAGGTGAGATTTACCTCAAACCTAGTCTTGAAACTTGGGAAATCATTATTTTCTAACATTTTTCTTCAATAAGCACATAAAATGGAATGTTTGCTTTCTGTATTTTCTTCACGCATTTTCTAACTTTATCGAGTTCTAGGGCTCATTGGGAATATTTTCATTTCCTGCATTTGATTATTTCGAGGGCCTGAAGATTTTTGAATCTGACTGGTAAGTTTATAAGACTTCATGGTCATTCTAAGAAGCTCTTGGAGCTTGAATGCTTACATATCTTTCCCATATCTGTTCTCTCTGAGTTTTGTACAAGATTCTTTAGTGGTGGCCAACCTTATTGAGCATTTCAAACTCTAGTATTTTTATCAAAAACACCACTTGAGGGTTTTTTAAGGTACGAATGTGTCATTTCATTCAAGCAATAATTCTAAGAAATCTTTTCTTAAAAGTATGTTATGAGATATGGCCTATTTGAACTTCAAAACCATATTTACTGTCTCGTTTTGAGAATATATATGTATTTTGTCATCATTTCTTCATTTCTCCCTTCTACTTGATGATATTCTAAAGAATTTTTTGAACCTCTATGAATGTTGAGTGATTCTTAAGCCTGTGAACTTTCTGAGAGTATTTTTCAGAATAAGGTCTTTTATGGGTATTTGATATTTCCTTTCTCCTTCGTCGAATCTCCAAGGTTTTTGGTGTATTAGGATAAAACAAGTAAGTTTTATGCTCTTCCTTCCTATAAAATATGATTGTCTTCAAATGTCCTTGTAAATTGAGCCATTTTATTAATCTGTACTTAGATCTGTTTTATATGGGTAATCTTGATATCCCCTTGTATTTCTTTTGTTTCGATCGAAACTCGGTCTTTTATATTCTTCATTAGAGTTTTTTTGGGTTGATTATATTCTTCCATAAGCTCAATTCGAGGGTTTGATACTTGTTCAAGCTTATATTTATGAAGCTATAGCTTGGCTAAGTACTTGTGTTTTGTACAGGTATATTAAAAAACTTTACTGACTACCTTTCAATTTTTGATGTTCTTTTGAGCTTTATTGTTGTGCATTGTTTTAATTTTATCTACAATTGGATCTAACACCATTGCTCCTTCTATGATCTCTCTATTCGATTAGAACCTCTACTGTTGGGTCTAATTTTATCTTTACAACCATTAAATTTGGGATTCCACTAGTTACTATTACAAGACTTTTTTTATTTTACTCTCTTACTCTGAATATCGTCATCATTTCTACTCTATCTCATGCTCATTTGAATTTGTGGTTTCAATTTTTTAATTTATTATCGAGCTTTGAAGTTGTCATTGTATTTATGAAATCTTGATATTTTAACTGAAATTGGGCTTTCTCCTTGCATACTCGAAGTAATTTATCTTTCTTTGTCATACCTTTTGATCAGGGGCTTTTATTCTCGTCACATTTTCTTTTTTATTTATTTATATGGTTCGAGCTCCATTATGAAAAATGCAATCATGATTATTTGAAATTGTTCCTCCTATGGCAAACTTTTTAAGGTTTAGAAATTAGACAATATTGAAAACAATGCAAAACATGTTTGTAATTTGTTATCTACTTCTGCTACTTTGAATATTTCAGTCTTGTACTTTGATCCTTTCTTTGATGATATCTAAATTTTTATTCAAATTTTCCTTTGTTGTTGAGGAGTGTGGTTCATGAGCTGAGATGTAACCTTATATTTTCATTTTTCTTCTTTCAATGGCCTAGGTATTTGATTGTAGCATCCTTTATTTGTTTCCATACTCATACATCCTATAGCAGCTCCAAAATTTTACTTTATGAACATGAACATGTTTACCTGGATGATAGGTACCTTAAATGTTGTAGCTTATCTCCTTTGTGCAAGATGTATCAATAAATTTGTACTTCAGAAAATCTTGAAAAATGTAACTTTGAAAATTTGACTCTCCAAACTGGTTTAGTGCTATCATATTGGAATGAAGACTTTATTTTTGTTTATGTTCGAAAACTACAACATTCAACTTTCTCATTAAGGTTTGATATTATTGCAATGTAATCTTATTTTTCTTGTCCAAGTATTCTAGTGTATAATTCATTCTAGTACTCTTGAAGCTTTGAAACTAGATATTTTTGTGCATGAATGTTCCATGAAGCTTTGTAAAGTTGTAACTTGTTTCTTTGAACATTCACTATTTTGAAAATATGTACTCAAACATTGTGTTTCTGAAAGTAGCCTTGATGCATTAGATTTGTTTATTTTTTCTTGAATCTGAATCAGACATATTTCCTTAATTTGGCCTGAAATGGAAAGTAATTTCCTGTCATGAAGAGTGAAACCTGAATATGTTGTAACTTTTATGTAGCATTATTTAATAATTTCTGCAAATTTAAAACAGTTGCAACTCTCCTTTCTGCTCCTATAATATAAGGACAGGCTACATTATTCTTTTTTCAATCTGAGTTAAATTTCTGCATTACTTCTCCTTATTCAGATTACTATTTGATTAGTACAGTAGTTTATCTTTCATCACAACCTTCAAGAATGTATTATTTGTGAAATAACATGATGGAAAGATGTAAAATGTCCATTTTACATGGCGAATCCCTGTAAAAAAAAATTTAGATTCCTTTTTCCATTTTGTTTCAGTTGTAACTTCTCTTATTCCAGTTGTTAGAAAATGTAGCACTAAAGCATTTTTTCTTTTATGGATTGGTACAAACACATATTTGCATATCCAGCCTTTAGTTTGAACTGAAATAAATATGAATTGAAATGAATGTACTTTTTTTATTCAAGTTATAGAATGTATCACTTCTTTCTTCTTACTTGTATATGCACATTTAAATAAACTAGTTAGAAAATATTAGGCTTTTTGGCCTCTCTTTTACTCCATAGTTTTCTCTCTCCTAATTTTTTAGTGAATGAGTCATGTATGCTGCTACAAGATAGTGCTTTTATCATTTATGCCTTTGATCTTCATGTAACTTATACCTCATGATGCTAGGAGATCCACTTGCACGATATTGGATAGTATAGGAATACGAATCAACATTGAGCTCATGATTGACAATCTTTATTTTCTTGTTTTCAAGAATAGTTCCATTTGCTAAGAAAGTGAGGATGAAGATGGAGCAAAGCTAGAGCTAGAAATGCATAAGTCAGAACGAAATAAACCCAAGGCAATGATGGTTATTTCACACTCCTTTACTTCCTTTTTCTTACATATGTACCTCTTACTTCAGTATTTGTAATTTAATTTTGAGTTAATCCCACAACTTGTGTGGGAACATTTGAAATTCCTTATGAATAAAACATTGAATTCTAAAATTGAGTTGTGTATTTATTTCAGCATTTCAACTTTTTATATGGATTGTATAATGAATTAAACAACTCAATAACATAATTGAATGTATTTAATCATGAAGGAAAGAAATTTAAAATACCTGTAAATTTAGCAATGAATTTCTACTGCTGCAATCTGTAACTATAATTGTTGTTCCAAAACTTAACACTTCACCTATTATGTATTTTCAGTCTTCACCAAGATTTCACATTTGTCCTCTAGGACTTTGTGTTCTTTTGCTAAAGACAATCATGAAATTGCAGACTGCGTGATATGTTACGTTTTTTAACAACACACATAGCTGCAAATTACATGTATTCCCTAATTAATCTGTAGAACAAATATTGAACTGAAAGAATCTCCCCTAGCTTAGGGTCACTTCAAAAATTTCATCCATCGTAATGAAGTTTCGAGTTGCCCATTTTGGCACAAGTGTAAAAATTGTCAACACTTCCCTTTCATACTTATTATAAATTTTGTATCTTCCTATTAGAACTGGCCAATAAAAGTGGGAAGAAAGTGAGATTTTCCCTTCCCCACTAGTTTTCCTCGTCTAGAGGTTTCACAAATATTTTTTTTTGGTTTTCATAAGCTTAGAATTGTTTTATTGCTCAACATTAATTAGTTATAAAGCATAAGAAATTTATTCACTAGCTCTAAATTGTTATTTTCAAATTGAAAGTTAAACAACAACATATAATTGTGAGAATATAGACGGTTCTGAAGTAGAGAGTTTAGAGATCAAGTATGACCTTTTGGATGAGATGGATCTAATTGTAGTGGAGGAGGAAGTGTGATGAGGTTACTTTCGATAAGTTACTAATGAAAAATATGTGGAAGAATAGTTAACTTTGTGTATGTTCACCGAGGTGGTTTTGATTGAAGCTCTTTGGTGGTTGATACAACATTGACAATGAATTTTGCATCAGTTGATTTGGTAGCAAATGGTTTGAATGTTTGCTTCCTTTGAAAACATGTAGAAGATGACGCTTTCTCCCAATAGTTAAGCTTTCCTAGGGATAAAAGCTTAGATTAACGAATCTTAAGACTATGACATAGTTTATCAAAGGAGGGAGATGTCTCAAAGAGAACACTCTCCTAGAGAGCTGGTAATAGAATTCAAAAGAATAAGTCTTGAAGCTTAGAGTATGAAAGCACATTTGACATCTTAGCTAATTGTTTTTTGTATTGTAAAATGTAGTCTGCTAAGTGTTCACTAGATCCTTGTTTAAGCTATGCAAGATGAGTGTAGGATACCTTAGAGTTGATGTTGATAGAGAAGTGAGTCAAAAAAAGCATCGTCCACATGCGTGAAAGATGTTACTAAGTGGACAGGTAGGTCATAAAATGAATGCATTGCATAATCATGGAGACTATAAGAGGATACGATCATCCGGAATATCTAGACAAGCCACATGGAAGGATTGGAGATGCTCATGTGGGTCACATGCCCATAAAATATGGTAAGCTTGGGGGTGGAAAAAATATGAGGAAACAAATAAGTGGAGAACACAGGTGTGAATGGATTACGTAATAATAAGGTTGAATCCAAAGATTGAGATACACGAGAAGTATCTTGTTGTAACTGACGAATTTGTGCTTGTAGATATTTATAGAGTGAGGCTAAACCTTGAGCGCTAGTAGAAGAAACTTGTTGTGTGTGAGAAACATGAGGTGGAGTGATGTGATTTATTGGGGTAGGAACAAAAATGAGGATGGTATAAATGGTCGACAATGTATAATTAGGTGGTTGATTAGCAATCGAGGTGGCGATGATATTAGAAGCAACAAGCTCTTCTAGATTGGTCACTTCCCCACGAGTGGCATGTAAGAGGAAGTTTAGATCTTTAGGATTCTCAACAATATGATCATTAAGGGATTTAAGATGGTCATTAAGAAATTCCACATAATATTGAGCCATAGTGATAAGAGTATGATCCGGTAAATGGAAGGAGGATTCAAAGATGGGGTTCACAAAAATGATTATCCTAAAATGTTTAATTATAGGTTAATGTAAATGTTAGTGCAAAAGTAAATAATGAAATGTAGAAATTAGCATAAGAAACTAAGAAATAAAAGTGTGAAACCCTAAGTGCAAACATGGTTAAAAGATCCTTAGTTGATTCACAGAGATTGTTGGAATGTGTTGTACTGGTGATCGGCTGAACAGAGATCGATGACCTTCACACAAAATTCTAGAAAATTACCGATCTTGACGATTTGACTAGTCTAGGGTGCCAAGAGAGGGATGGGGGTGCCCGCAGGTTTTCTGATCTTGATTATGAGTGCGATGTTCTGCGTAGTTGCTCAGAAAAACCTCCTATGAGGTGTCACAAGAAGTTCACACTTGTTCACCTTTGACCACCTATATGTCACACTTGGATCATCAAGCTCGCTGTAAAACTTGTTATAAAGGATGCACATGTAAAACCCTCAAATAGAAATCAAATCCTAAAAAATAAATATGTAAGATGAGGGTTTAGACTGTCCTTAGATTCCATATGATTGAATTATTATTGAGAACTGCACTAGATTTCAGACTGAATGTAGTTTTGTGTGTGTGTGCGTGTGTGTGCACGCACACAGAATTGTGCCCTAGGTTGCTCTTGTGCTAGTCGTACTTTGTGAGTAGTGGGAAAGTAGATAGATGTAGAATGTAAATAATGTGTGCATGGAAAAAATAGACTCTACTCCTATCAAGTGTGATGCAGAAAAACCATTCTTTTTCCCTTGTTATGGAGCTAGATGGATGTAAATGGAGGTCTAGATGCTTTAAGGGATGCAACCTTAGGTGGTGATAGATGGTGCTTAGTGCTTTGTCCTTTGCTATGATCACATCAATTTACATTTATATGATTCCTTTGATTTATTTTTTTACTTAACACTGAAAAGGCTAACTAACAAAAAGATAAGATACTCAAACAGCTAGAAAGGACCCAAAATGTCAGACCAAAATACAAAGAGGAGAAGGGTTCCCATAGGGGGCAGGGACCACTGGTGCTGGCATCCTAGGTGGGCATTGGTATCTAGAATGAAAAATATCAAAAGGTGAAAAGATAGACTGAGAAAGTAAGAGTGCAAGACTAAAAGTAGAAGAATAAAACAAAGAAAGGTGGCAAAAGTCATGGGTTAATCATTACTTTTCACACTTCGGAATCATGTGAATAGCATGTGAATAGTAGTATGTAATCTGGACTAAATAATTACCCAAAGTTCTTGATTTTGTGTCTACAAACTAAGCTCTAGACTAGGCTCTAGACTTTCTCCTAACTGAACTATATAGTGAGCTCTGTACATAGATCTAGACTGCTCATAAAACACTTGATCTAACTTTATTTTTATACTTGGTTTAAATGTCAAAGGTAACATTCTATTATTTATTATTTACACTTTAATAATCAGATGAGGACTTGGAACTTTATTCATGACCATAGATTCGTTGTCTTCAATCTAACATATATATCCCTTTTATACTAACTGACGAATGTTCATCAGATTATGTTTCAAACCTACAACATAGTAAACATCATAAATAATATTTTGCTCCCCCTTTTTTCATATAACGTTGACTGTTTCCTTTCCATTACAATTACTTACTATTATTTCCAAGAGTAACATCATCCTTTACTAACTCATTCAAGCTGGAAAATAATTCGAAATTTCGTAATATATGATTTCTACAACTAGAATCGAAATACCAAATATCACATGGAATTTTTTGAGAAGGATTATATTAGATAATGAATTTCATTTGTATTTCTTCATCAAATCTTGTGATTGCAATAAACACAAATCTTTTTGTATAACTTCTAACCTAATTTTTACTGTGCCTATTTTGATCACATTTTTTTTCTTGCACTCATAAGCATAGTTCCCATATTTCTTGCCGTAGTGACACTGCACATGACACTTATCTTGTCTCTGACTCGATGATTGATTAGGAATATAATCTTGAATTTTACTTCTTCCACTTTAATTTGTTGCACCACTTCTTCATGCACTAGATGAACATCTTCTTCTTCCTCTAGGGATGAACTTGCCTCTACCTCTGTGGCGACTTACTGAAGTATATGATGAAAAAGGTTGTTCTAAAGTTGTATAAGATCTCTTAAACCTTTTTTCATGATTTATTAAAGATGCATGCAATTGATCAATTGACATCTAGCTTAACTCCTTAGTTTCTTCTATGGCTACAACCAAAGGATCAAATTTTTAAGGTAGACTCCCAAGCATCTTTACAAATATTCTTCTATAATCTAATGAACTTCTCCTAGAAATTTAATCTGATTTACTATGCCACCTACATAACTAAAGAATGGCTTTATAGAGTCTGATTCTTTAATATACATATTTAAATAATATCTTGTATGTAATTCAAGTTTGATAGTTTTAACTTTTTCATTGTCTTTATATGCTACCTGGAGAGTGTCCCTTGTTTAATTTTCTTGATTGGTTGATGCCACTCCAGATAGAATACTTTTATGCATACCTTGATGTATGTAGAAGAGAACTTTAGAATTTTCCATCTTTTTTTCTGTATTTCTTAAAGATATTATTCTCTACCTTAGCGAGTGCATTATATTTATCTAGCTCTATTGGTTTTGTGTACCAGTTTTCAACAATTTTCTAAACACCTTGGGATCTAAACAACACCATCATTGTTAGAGAGTAATACTCATAATTTTTACCTATGAATTGAGGATTTTTCTTATGTGGTAGCCATTAAATTGTGGTCAACTAAAAACAACGCTATGATACCAATTTATAGAAAATTGGTAGATATAAAGATATAGAACATAAAATAAAATTGCAAATTTTATAAAAATCAACACTATTGTGCGTCTTCCTTAAAATCTTCAGCCTTCTCCCTTCTTCACTTTCCTTTATTGAAACGATTACATGTGCCTTTGTTTTATATAGAGGGTTTTTAACTAAAATGGAACATTTAATACAGAGCATGTTGTGCATGCATAAAAACAAAGGTTTTTTATGTTATTTATTTGTGTAAAAATATAAGAATAAAACTAAACTATTTATTTACAACAAAAACAATGGATTGCATTAGGGAAAAGTTTAGTGGCGAATTTTCGTAAAATTGTGAATATTAAGGATTTTGAAAATTGGAAATGGTGAATTTTCAGTAGTCGGCTGTCATTTTTTTCGCCAAAAATTTCAGCCAACAAGTCATTTGAATGAGTCAGTTCGCCTACTATTTATATGTAAAAATTAGCTTATGCATGTATTCGCCGTGGTATAATACATAACCTGGGAGATTGAAGGGGGGTACCCATTTAATAAAGACATCCAACAAAGTGTGATTGTCCGTCCAACTTAGGTTGGATAGACAACCATTGTCCTCCATCCAACCTAGGTTGGATGACAGATGATGGATGGTTGTCCAACCTGGGTTGGGCGGTCATCCATTGTCTGTCGTCCAACCTAGCCATCCAACCATGGTTGGATGACAAATAGTGTACACCCGTCCAACCCAAGTTAGACTGAATGGTTGGATGGTAAATAATGTACAGTCGTCCAACCAACGTTGGATGGCTGGGTTGAATGGAAGACGATGGAAAGTCGTCCAACCTAGGTTGGACGACTAGAATGAACAACAAATAATGTACTGTCGTCCAACCCAAGTTGGATGGCAAATAATGTATGGTTGTCCAACCCAGGTTGGATGGCAGACGATGGACAGTCATCCAACCCCAGTTGGACGGCTGGGTTGGATAACAAATAATGTATGGTCATTGAACCCAGGCTGGATGGTTGGGTTGGATGACAAATAATGTATGGTCGTCCAACTCAGGGTGGACGGAAAATAATGTACTCTCGTCTGACCTAGGTTGGACAGCTGGGTTGGACGATAGACAATGGATAGTCTTGCAACCCAAGTTCGACGATTGCATTTGACGACAAACAATGGATGGCCGTCCAACCCTGATTGGATGACCGTTCATCGCCTGCCATACAACCTAGGTTGGATGCCATCTAACCCAGGTTATACGGCAAGCGATGGACGACCGTCGATCGCCTGCCGTATAACCTGGGTTGGATGGCGTCCAACTTAGTTTGTGTGGCAGACGATGGACGACCGTCCAACCTAGTCAGCTTTTCCATGAGACGATTTTTTAGAAATTCGTCATTGATGCAAAAGTCGATTTTGGAGATTCGCCACCAAATCCAAAGTAATTTTTCGGAGGGGGGGTCTTAAAATGAACCTTGGATTGCATGCAAAAAGCAAACTGCTGTTCACTAACAATAAACTATAATGGAGATATTATACAGTTTGATAACAAAGATTTTCTATTTCCTTCTCAAGAGTTCTGTAATTTCTTCACGACCATAATTGTACAGTCTATAAGAGTTCCTTTGAATACCGAGTCTAATGAGCTGGGCGTTACCAGCACGCACAAACTGCTGGTCGACTGCCCGTGGTCGAAAATATATGCATTTTCACCCGGCATCTCCTGATTTCGACCGCGGCATCCCAACCGGTCCCCCTACGCACACTGTTTCCATGTATGTTAACTCCAATTTTATTTAAATTAAACAGTTTCGATTGCTGCCCCAAATATTTCATCGTTTCTGTCGGGGCAGCACGGGCAGCAGTTTATGCGTGCTGGTTGAGGCTTTCCGGTCGAATCCTCCCCTCCCCTACTGATGAATGAATTTCTTCGTCGCTATTTTGAGCTCTTTATAAGTGAATGTCCGTAGCAAAGTTGCATGTCATCTTCTCTGTGTTTATTACACCATCTTTGATACGCGACCACAGAAATCCAAATTGGACGGGCACGCATTCTACTATTTCCTGCACCCTTGGATGAGGAGCTCGTCAACTCAGATGCAGCCAACCGGATGAACAATGGAATCCCATCTGTCGAATGACTCATGTTTAACAGATCGCCAAACCAAAAAACTACAAATTGTGGGATTAGAATTTAGAAAGCAATGGCTGTGAAAGAGGAATTGCCAAGGCGCGCAATATAACAGCTTTTTAAACCGGTAAGCACTTCAAGAGAATCACAATTGTGTAGTAGCGTAACCATGGAAATACCCAATACAAAATATTCATAACAGTTTTAATGCCTCACGGGTTTCTTTGCAGTTTCTTCCAGCACTGTGGAGAAAACATCTAAATGAAGCATGTCTCCACCACCACCACATACAAAAGCACAGTTCTGCACCAAAACGGCCATAACATAACCAAAGTAAGCAATCTAGAAAAATGCGTTTGAATAGTGACTTGTCGATTAGCAGCCTCCATTATTGACCTGCGCATTACTTGTCTTCCTCACAAAAAATCACACCATCGAATCTTTGATTATTACATTGCCATATATATCTCGTCTAATGATGATGGATAACAGGGAATGATTTTTACATTGACTCGTGCCTCATTTTAAAACCATTAAAATAATAAAACGTGTCTTCTTAAAGTTCTCGTCGATTACTTCTATGTTAAATTACATTGACCTGATTAAGAATTGACAGTCAAAATATGTTGATTAAAGTCTTAAACATTTTTTCTGCACAATACATAACAAAAGTCTAAAAATATTAAAACTAGCAATTGCAAATGAGTTGCAAGTTACGCCGGAGAGGGCTTGAATTTTATGTGTATAATATGGTTTAGATGTAAAATATATTCTATGATCTATGATAGATGTTTGAGCGAAGAACATAAGTTACATTTTGCTAAACAGTTCACATGTCTTTATGCAAGGTTCCACATTCTGCACACATGTCTATCAAAACATTTGCAATTATATCTAACAAATTCCTCTATATTTTGGCACAGGTTGGGAGTACTTTGGCAAATTTAAACTAATTGGGTTGGAGCCCTGTTTGTTGCGTATGGTGAAACAAGGCGAGGAGTATGCTGGCAAATGTAAACAGGGAACCACTCTTTTGTGCCTGAGTGGTGCAAATGGTTGCAAAAGCTGATGAATATGTACAACGGGAGTAGAATCAGATGGATAAGAACACAAAGGTGGAAGCCTCATTTATAAGAAGCGTGGAGATGCTCTTCCGCTACAACATCTTGGGTATCATTGGCAGGTTTCTTAATCTCATCTACCCACCAAACATAAAATTCCCTAGAGATATGTCATCTCATGGGATGAAGTGATTGAAGGATACTGAAAAAATGGGATTGTTGTCTACGCTTTAGGAACATTTAAATGCCAAAATATGTACTTTTGTAAATAAACACCAAGTGTTCAACCAAATGATACAACATGTTATCTTTTAAATGAATATCATAGTTGTATCTTACATAAGACATGGTCATCGTCAAGAGACATTGTGATTGTTTCATCAAATAAAACAACTGTATATTCACCCCGATCAACACTCCTAAACCAACATACGTGTGGCCCATAAAAATAGATGAGCTTTATAGCAACGTACGGACATCCATCAAGGCATAGTAGGCAATGTTTTTTTGTTGGAAGTTACTATATTGTCCTCTCCCCATCACACAAACTTAAAATAGAAAAATTACAACTCCAATAAACTAAACATTGTTATCCTCTCCGGTGTAAATTGCAACTCATTTAGAATTGCATCGGATTCTTTAATTGACTTCCAGAGAAAATGCACCATAAGACTAATACAATGACTTTATTTTAAAATAAACACATAAAAAACAAAATTAAAAATAAATACTAAAACGTATTAAACAAATATAAAACTAAAACTAAACAAAAGAATTATCCCCACGCATTTCACTTTTAAAGGACCTCAAAATTAAACAAAATTCCTAAAAAAAAATTATAATTATGTAAGACTTAACATTTAAAAAACAAACTTTAACAAAGACTCCTAAATATAATTTGACTCCTTATAAGAACAAACTATTTATTTTCCAGGCACACGTATTTAAATGCTAAATAAAAAAACTTATTGACACAACACAGTAAAAAGTTAAAACAAGACAATTAAAACTTACAAAAATATCTAAAATCCGGCACCCTGTAAAGTTAAGCCACCGGAATTTGACACTTTCCAGCAATGCCTTCTTCAAAGTAAACGCCTCCAGCAAAATATGCTTGACACTTATGAAAATCATATTAAATATATGCTCAACTCTTACTGAAATCATCGGACATAAGGGCTTATAAACTCATTCTAGACGTCGATGACAAAAGTTTTCAGTTGTAGAATAGAATGGTCGGACAACTTTGTTTTAGTAGTGCATACACTTCGAATAGCTCTCAAGTTTTAATTAGCACTTTTACATTATAAATAAAATTCTTTAGTGTTGGAGGTATAAATATATTTGTCGATAAATTATTTGGCCACTTTGATACAAACTATCAATATTGTGTATATTTTCAAATCAAAAGGTACCATGTATGTGGGTAGAATTCAAATTTAATTATCAAATTGTGTATGTAAAGTTTTTCTATACTCCATGTGGTAATGGCAATAAAGTGGAAGGTAAAATGACTTCCTATGTAAATTTATCTACTATTAATCGAATGTGGTTATATACTTTCGGAGTATTTCTTTATGAAACATTATAATTATTGACACGGGTAAAGATTTTTGAGATGTGGCTTTGCAATAATAATATAGATTATTATAAAAAACTATTGTGGCTCTTAACTAGAGAGAAACTATGCATAACATTGTAAAAATCTTACCATTATGTATCTACAACAGTTATTATGAAGAAAAATATTGGGTAACTTAGTTGTACGGTTGAGTCTTACAACTCACCTTGATATTTTCTCCAATTATAGGATTTCTTACCAAAAATTACTTAAAATACATAAATTTCTTGATCAATTTTTAATGGGGTTGGTCATTGAGTTGCTGGGGAAAACTATAATTTTTACAAGATTTTTTTCTTAAATATTTTTCTTGACATAAACAACAATGATTACCTAATTTGATGGTGCAATATAATAGTTAGAAAGAAAAAAATAAAAATTGAATTAATAAAAAATCTTCCATCATGGAATTGCAATAAATGCATTGCATATCCATGAGTTTTAACTTCCTTGATGTGCAATTTTTAATCATAGAATGTCATGAAGGTAAAAAATTGTCAAGACCATAATAAAAAATATTTCATTATTGTATTCATTTATGGGAGACAGACCTATTTGTATCCATGTCATAGAAGATGTTGGGTTTTGATCATTAGATTAGAGATCGCTCTAAAAAATTTTCCATCTATGTGCGCCTATTAAAAAGCATGGATACAAAGGATGATATATTTATTTCTCTATTTGGTCAAGAACATATATTTAAAATTGATCAAATGACTCTTTAACAGCTGGGTTTGAATAAAATCATTAAAGAAATGATGAAGCTTGGACAAACCGTCAATGGGGATGGAAGGAAATGTTGAGATAAAATTTTCCTTAGTTTGTACATCTTTGTGCATGGATCGTGGGTTAAATCAAAGCATCATTGACACAATATTTGCATATATAATTAATTATTTGATATGTTTTTCTTCATGGCCATTAAACTTATATACTAGAACAATTTTCATGAAATTTTGACGATGTCCAATAGGAAGATTATGGTATGGCCATTATATCTATATTTACCACTTATACCATGGGTTACATGTAATACCATTTTTCAGTCTTGCTATTACCAAATTTCTTCAACTTGAGTAATAAGGGTTATAAATGTTACTTATTTATACCCAACGGTTCTTGTTATTCTATAGGGATAAGAGATGGTTTCATTTGCCTATAATAAATCTGAAAATCACATGACAGTTCTCTTTTCATTAATGTATTTTCAATTCCTATGTATATTCCCATTCATAAAAATGTGTTCATGCATTAGATCTAGTAAACAAGTTCACAATAAATTTTATGTGTCTTTGATCTGTATGGCTTATAAATAATAGAGGAAAAAGGAGAAGAATTATAAATATTATCATTAGGGAAATAAGTATCCTTCTAAAAATTACAAGGTAAAAATGAGAGGATTTATTTATAGTGAATGGAATAAGGAACAAATAAGGAATATTGAAATTTTCACTAGATTAATGCCTATGATAGGTTAATTGTCACAATGTATTATAAAGGTTTCATTTTTGAGGTTATGTTAGCCCTATTTTTCATACTAAATGGAACAAATAGACTATTTTGATATATTATTCACGTAATTGAGTCTAATTGAGAACTTATATATACATTACACTCAAACTAACTCCAAAAGGGATCGAGTGGATTTAATTACATTCTTAATTGAACTAATAAAAAATATGGATCAACATGAAACACAATTCAGTCTACTTGAGCACCAATTCCTATTGAATTATCGCACTTGACCAGATTGCTATAAATTTTCTATATTTCCACACCAGATCAAATGAGGAGATCATTTGGTTCAAATTTTGGCACAATTGGATCTATGTGATATTTGATTCACTTTACATTATTATGATTGATACATTAAGTGCCACTTTTCCATAATCACATACCTAATGTTAATTATTGATAATCTCATTCAAACTAACAACTTTTTTAGTGAAAGTTAACATTAAATTCATATTAGAGTATCTCACATGATCTGGTAGCATTCAATTTTTCTCAATTATGTACATGATTAAATGAGCTGATCATTATATTGAATTAAACATGCAATTTGGGAAAATTGAGTACCTGAAGAAATGATCTAATTTGTAGTGTTGAGATAAAAATAAAAAAATTATTAAGATGACATTCATCACCTGTTATAACACTTACAGGCACCAAGTAGTTATAAATGAAATTATGTATTATGGGATTGGAGGCTCCAATATTGAGTTCGAAGGTGGGTTTAGTCCTATTCGTGGCTACCCTACTTCTGTGGCAGGTTCTGTGAGGGAAATGAATTTTACCATGGTTGATGTGTATAAGGGTGCCTTCCATGTCATATGTGGCCCAGTTTCCATTGGCGCATTTCCCTATTCCATTTCTATTGCTAGCAAAATATTAGGTTGTTTGTGTAATTGCACTATTGCGTAGAGTTCTAAAGGAATATTTAAACAAAATTTCACAGGTAAATTGGGAATTCTTTTTTCTAAAGGGACCTACATTTTTTTTAAGCCAAGTTTACAACATTCACATTGACTGACCAAGCTCCACACATGCATTGGTTTTAATAACTAATTAATAGGAAATGCACTCTTGCACCCACCAACTTGCCATTCTTTGAGTTTGGTGTGAGGGAGGAGCTTATCCTTGGGCTAAATTTAATTTTTTTGGTTGCTTATTGGAGGGTGGAGGGTGGATGAGCACCTACCAGTTTTAAATTATTTTATTGATGACACCTCACCATATACTCCTCCCTTTTGGCTGCCTACTTTTAAAAATTGGATTATTGACGAATCTACCCTGTTTTATTTTTACCCTGCTCTTTCCTAGTTCGTTGGTTGCATGATATTGGAGGTATTTTGTTGGGTTTTATGAATGGCGTTGAAGCTTAGCAAGCAGTGTATTTCGTAGATGTTTTGGATAGCTTCTTGTTGTCTTCTTCTTCTGGAAGTGCCTTAAAAAGGAGGGATCCTGGCGTGGTGTATTGTGACCAAAAAGCAGTGGAGAAAGGGATGTGTGGCTATTGCAATCTTGGATAGACGTATGCGACTTTGGAAAGTGTAAAAATAGGCATGAAAAGATCTTCGCCTCCATAATATGCTATGATCTAACAATCTCTTGAAATGAATCTTGTCTTTTTCCTCATTTGGCTTTTCGAGTGAGGATGTTGTGGTTTTTGTTGATTCAATTGTTACCATGTTGTTGACCCTTTCTTATTCTCTAGTTTGGGGTTGTCTTGTTGCTATTGGATGCATGATAGCCTGAGAAATCTTTTGGGTAAATGTCATTTTGAAGGTCTCCTTTGGGATTAGTCGCCTTTTTGGGAAATCCCTCTTTTTCTCATGAAATTGTTTTTTGTTATACAAAAAATAAAATATTTTTCTGAATGCAATGGTGGGAGGCTTGAACTTATCTATGGATTTCATTCGAATACTTAAATATTGGAGAGCTAAGTTTGATCCCATTTCGGGTTTTAAGTTTCAGTATGCCATCTTTACATATATCTAAATATACAAGTTGTCTTTCCTTGGCTACGAATCATGGTTCCTCATACATATTTCGGGTTTGCAAAAATTTCATGGGTATATTGGTATGCATGTGTTTAGTGAATTTGAAAATGTCATATCCTAAAAATCCCTCAGTGTCTTCTTAGGTAGATGTGCTCATTCCTTTGGTCAAGGCTAAGAATTATTGGGCATGGTTATGTTTCCAGGAGTACAAGATGAGGGTTCTAGGATGGAGTGAAAAAGGAATTAAAACATTATTTATATGTCCCCTTTTTTTCAATCTCAAACAAAATAGTACTTGGTCTTTTAGGAAGCGTTTGATTTACTAATTTAATTTTTTATTTAAGAAGAAATTCTAGTTTAATCATGCCATTGTGTTAGTTATTTTGATATTTTTATACAAAACTAAGTTGGCCATGTTATTAACAATGTTAAGGTTAGGCGTTAATGTTTTTATGTCTTTTTCTTAGTTCTCACATAAAAGACTTTTGGTTGTATTTATACAGTTTCATAACTCAATGTGTTGTTTTATTTGTGGGTGTGTTATTGACATTTGGTTGGTAATTATATATATATATATATATATATATATATATATATATATATATATATATAAATACCCTTATGGCTTATGATAGAAATAGTAAGAGATTGTTATGGACATCGAGGTATTTATACTTATAGATACTTTGTTGATTATGATGGAAATTACTGCTAGAATAATGGCTTTTGGTGACACATGTAAATGATTTTTTCAGGAGTGGTTTTGAATATGATAACATGCATTACTTTGCAAGGATCTTGTGACGAGATAGTGGTAATATTTTCCTTATAAATAGAACTAGATTTTTTTAGGAGGGTTACGAAGCTCAAAAGCTATGATCTTGGAAGGATATTTATAACGTTAACTTATGGACTTGGGTGGTTATGAGGCTTGTCGCTGTCCCGTTCTTGTTTTAATTATGTCATTTGGCTGCTTGGCCATGTCCATTAAGGAATTTGTTAGCCATCTTTTCTCTGTCAATATTACCCTTGTGGAGTCACTTTTGGCTAAGAAAATTTAGATTTTTGGTTTTAATATCATTTTTTAACTCATATGATTATCTAACGGGACTCCCCTTACGCTCGTTTGTTGCTTCTAGCTTATAAGGGAAATGACCCCTTCTCAATGATTGTGAAACTATTGTTGTTTTGAGGCAATGATCGTACTAATATATATTTGATTTCTCTTGGAAATATAGATTGATGGTTGTGTACTTGATTTCAAGCCTATAATCTATATAATCACATGATTGAAATTCTATTGCACTTGACATTACGTGTTTAAATTTTTAACCCTTGGTTCCTCTGTGAAGGATTCCTTAACTTTTGTCATTATAGAGATCTAGAATTGTAGCTAGTGTTTATGGTATCTATTTGAATTTTTATTTTTATTGTTAGTTTTGTATTAGATTTCAATCATATAATCTATAAGATTACATCATTGAAATCCCAATACACCCATTTTTTTGTTTCTAGCTCATTAGGCAATGGATCTACTTGATTGGGTGTTACCTTTGAGACTTTGTCATTATCTGCAGCTTATGACTTCCTTCTTGGACAACATGGTGGAATTTTTTTTTCTTAAAATTTAAATAAGTGGTTAGCGAATGGATCCATTTCTTGAAATAGAAGGCTTCCTTTCATGATGTAGTTATATAGTATTAGATTGTTGTTATGTGTAGTCCTTATCTTGCCCAGTTCTCGTGAACTGAATCAGGCTAATGAATGTGTTGATGGATTTGCAAGTAGAGGAGGGAAATACTTGTAGAAAGATGCCTAAATTTTACTTATGGATTTATTTTGTTTCAAGGCTTAATGTGTTGTAGAAAACCTTGAATGGGTTCTGTGGAAATGTTAGAAGAGTCTCAATGCCTTAGAAACATGTTTTATGGGGTAATGTTGTCATAACCAACTAAAACCTTGGCTAGTATTTACAATCGTGAAGTATATAAGTTGATCACTGCATTGTTATGATTGGTTTTAATGTATAATAGAAATATCGAAAATATTATAATGTTGATTGATCAATTTTGTTACCTTCTTGTTCCCTAGTCAAAGTTTAATATAATCTTTTGTCATTTTTGGTTCTTGTGTCGTGCCGGAGAGAAATGATGTAACCATGTATAGTTAAATAGGGAAATGATGAAATTTTCCTTTGAGTGATAACTTTGAGTAGTAAACCCTTCTAGAGTAGGGAAATAATGTAATTCTAGGCATAATAGGATGTTGTTAGAATCCTTATAATGGTGGGATAAAGAAAACTATCTTGAGTTATATATATATATATATATATATATATATATATATACACACACCAAATGAATCTCAACCTATGTCGGTAGTTTCACCTTTTGTGTTGTAAATTAATGTAAGGTAGATTGAAAAGGTTACAAAGTCATGCTAAATGGGGAAATTGGTCAAGAAAACATCACAAACTAACTTATCAAGTTATAAACTCTGATTTGAAATCATTAACAGATTTCTTTTATTCTTACACTTTATTGCACCCCCTATCTTAAGAAATTAAGAGCCAAGTTTGTGAGGTTTCTATAGCCGATATGCTTGTTTTCATCGTCATAAACCTATAAAACAGGGATGACCTAGTTTACCGTATCCTGGCACATATTGTTTCCCCCTTGGGTTGAATGTTGGGTGTGAATTATAGATAACGCCTTCTTCTAGCGTAGTGTCCTCAGAAAAACAACCTATTTCTTATTGTAAAACCCCTTGGACTGACCCCCCCTTATGTTTTGTTTAGATTGCCAACTAATCCTGAATGCCACCTTAAGAGTTGGAATCTATTTTGAACCGTTACCCATTTGGGAGACCAATTGGATATATGGATCATTGTTTGTGTTACTGGTGAACCATTATTAAATTTTGAGTGTTTGTAAGTTGCTGGATTGTAACCTCTTTCAGTGTGCTAGGAGACGAGTGTGATAGGTTGTTCTTTTGTATTGTATAGTCCTTTCTGTGGTGATTAAAATGATCCTTGTTGTGATGCCTCTATGCAAAATTGAACAATATCCTTCTTGTATTGTCTATTAATGCTTCTACTGTAGTCTTAGAGCCCAATTCGTTTGTCCTTTTGCCTCTTCCATAATAAATCAATCTCTTAGTGAGCGTGGGAAGAAAGACCCTTTAAAAAAAAGGTAAGCTTCGCCTCATTTAGACTTAACCCTTAGAAATGAATCCTAGAGATGTTTGTCTTGAAACCTAGAGGGCATGTTTCAGCCTGGTGGAATTTGAATATACCTTTTATTAATTAAACGAATTAAACAAATAATTGTCACTTTCGAGATGATCTTAAACTAATTACCCATTAGTATTAAAGGAAGGAATCTTGATTTGTAAGAAGAGTTGTGCGAATCGTAGTATGAATCCCCTAGATAATAATTTAAGTTTTGAAAGATGTCTTAGTAAAATAAGAAACCTGAAAAGACTTTCACCATGGGATTCAACCAACTGTAAGTGTGTTCTATGGTTCAAAAAATATGTGTTGTTTTGTCAAAATGGGAAGTGATGAGTTTCATGATGGGTGTCATAGTTTAACTTGTTCCTAAGTATTCAATGTTGTGTCAAGCCTATCAAGAGTTGTTTGTAGCCATTGTGATCACTTGTGGTGTCTTATAAACTTCAAGCAAGTCAAAAAAAAAAATATCCGTTATTTCGCATATTGACCTAGTGCGTGTGTCCAAGTGGGTGTTACACTTGGTGTCATAGCGAAGGTTCATACTCTCAAACCTCTGGGATGGATTGGAGTGGTGATGGTATTGCATGGTGGTGGTGGTGGAGATGGGAAGAGTAATGTGATTTAAACGTGATGTGAGATATGACGTAATTATGATATTTTAGCGTACATGTTGTGTATGTCACTTAGTGTGTAACTGTTGGCATGTTGATGTGTTGGAGATGAGAATATTCTCTCTTTTTCATGAATTCGGGTGTGATGCATCGTCTTATTATGTGTGTGAAAGGAATGTTATTGTTGATTATGGAATGTTGGAGCCTTTTGGCATTTGTGATGTGTAGTTGTGATGATGTTTTGTATGTCGAGGTCGGTGTATAGTGAACTGATAGTATAGTGATGTCATCATCATGTTGTGAATAAATGTGTATATCACCCTAATTTTATTGTAATTGATGGTATGTTGTAATTTTGGTCATCATAAGTAAAATTCATGATGGTTCATGTTGGGATTTAGGGACATGTCATGTGCATATGATCGATATTGCACTTGGGTGTGCAATATGTGGCAATGTGATTTATTTTAAACCCTGAAGGTAATGTATGTGAAATACCATGTGTAAGATGCTATTATTAATGTGCGTAAACCACCATTGTGTTAGTGATGTAGTTACGTGTTATGTTGTGAACCTTACGCTAACTGACCCTAAGGGAAATCGATAAAAGTGTATGTTTGGAGTGAGGGAATGTGTACCATGGGCCAATAAATTGAGCCGACATTAGACTCAATAGATGACGACCTGTGCTCCTATTTCTTTCTCTCCTTTTGGTTATCATATGGATTCAACCTAAGCGAAGTTATGACAATATTTAGCTTTGTCGAAGTGGTGGTGGGATTATTCAGACAAAGATGATGAGAATAGTATTATTGATATGTTATTTTATGAGCTGAGGCTAGATGTTCCAAGTGCTATAGAATTGTTGAGTACCCCCTTGGTGCTACTCCTATATATGTATTTTATTTGTAAATTGAAATTTTTCTTCTATTTTTGCAAGGACTAACAGTTCTCTTGGATGATATGTTTTTCTATTTTGGGAATTCCTTGTTTATGGTACTAACATGTGGATTTTTGCACTAACTATGGCTATTTGGCCATTTATTTTCTTGTATTTTTATCTTCTTTTAAATTTAAAATTTTTAGAGCCTATTCCAAGGCTTGTAAATTGTCACTTGGCATTTGAATCAGATTGTTATGCTAGTTCTATTATCGTGATGTGTGGAATAGGGTCATGGGATGGACCATGGAATAGTTGAACCTCTGAACTTGTTTTATTGTATGGGGGTACGCCCCAAGGATTTATAGATAAATAGTGGGTTTCCAAACCACGATTTATTATGTCACTTGGGTTTGGGGCATCTAGAATCTGTGTGTAAAGGGCCATAGGATGACTGATCTCTTTGGGGAGAAAAAAGGAAAATTTATCTATATATTACTACTTGAGGGAGGCATAAGAGACTTGGGGGAGGTAGAAAATATTTTTGTGTGTGTGATTGACACTTCGGGAGATGTGATGAGTTATTGTGGTGCTTTGGGAGTGGTGTTATGATGTATGTGTTACTCATGTGAATTGGCTTTGTTTATGATATTGTGGATATGGTTCTGTTTCCCTTGTTGACACTATGTATCTGCAACTATTGTTCTGAGTTGTGTGAAATATTCATCTGTGAAATTTTTGAAATTTTAGGTTGTTATAGTACACGTATGTCTGATTATTTTTGTGTCGGTCATCTATGTGTAAAGTGTAATATGTTAGAGGGAACATGTATGTTCCTTTCATATTTTGGTTAATCTCTCGTGGTGTGGTACAGTCATGATAGTATGTGAACCTTGCCTATGCATCTTTAGTGTTCTGTTTGACCCTAGTATGGTTTTGTGATAGCAGTTTTGGTTGGGCACCCACAAGAATGAATAAACTAAAACTTTACAAAAATGAAATATTAATGACTTGAGGTTATAAATAATGTAAAGGACAAGAGATTAATTAAATAATGAAGTAAGGAAGAACTGCCAATCTTCACATAACAATGAAAGTTTAATAATCTACCAAATTTTCTACCCCATGGTCACGCTTTAATGACAAATTTTCTTTTGCTTAAACCATAGGAAGAATCCTTTTTCTTATTTGTCTTTTGTTGCTTATCCCCTTTTGCTTCCTTCAGTGTTACGTCGCTTCCTTAAGCGGAGGAGAATGTAATTCTTGTTCGGCATTGACCCCCGTTTCTGTCCCTTTTGCCCTATTTCTTATCGTCGAATAAATATTTGAGTTCCCTTTTGGCCTTTAGGTGTTTGTGATGTTGTTGCGAATTAGTTTAGTATCTCTTCTTTCTGTTGTTCCTCTTTATGCCTTCGTGTTGTTTGCCTGTTGTTGAGGGTGCCTGTAGCATCAATTTCGAGTATCCTCTCTTTAGGCGTATTGAGATCTCAATTAGATGGTTTGTGTAATGGTGCTATTGCGTAAAGTTCTAAAGGAATATTCAATTTTTTTTTTCAAGGGTAAATTGAACGTTCTTTTTTTGAAAGGGGCCTAAAAAAACATTTTTTAGCCAAGTTTACATCATTCACCTTGACTGACCAAGCTCCACACATGCATTGGTTTTAATAACTAATTAATAGGAAATGTATTCTTGCATCCAATCACTTGACATTCTTTGTGTTTGGCGTGAGGGAGATGCTTTTCCTAAGGATAAATTTAATTGTTTTGGTTGCTTGTTGGCGGGTGGGGGTGGATGAGCACCTTCCAGTTTTAAATTATTTTATTGATGACACCTCATCATATACTCCTCCCTGTTGGCTGCCTACTTTTCAAAATTGGATTATTGATGAATCTTTCATGTTTTACTTTTACCCCTCTTGCTTAGTTTGCTGGCCGCATGGATTAGAGGGATTTTTTTGGGGTTTGTGAATGGCATTAAAGCTCAACAAGAAGCAGGGGTTAAATTTGACGGTCACCCCTACCTGTCAAGAAATTTTTTTGCGACGGTTTTTATACTAACATCACCTTGCACACGACGTTTACTTTTTATTTTCGACTATCAAAATTTTTATAGGGATAACAAAAATTATATTTTTTATATAAAAAAACCATCCATTATATTCTAAGTATATGTTAAAATGTCTTAAAAAACACTACATAATATTTTGTAATAATCCCTTTTTTTATCTAAAACTCTAAGTAATAGTTGTAGATCTATAAAATTTTGAATGGACAGTAAATCGATGAAAATAACAAGTAGCAATTACATATCTAGAAGTTATTTCTTAAATGCGTTATAAACTTAAAAACGAATACTACTAAACATTCGTAATGATAACACCCCCTGATATAAGACTCAATAAATAAGATTGAAATTTAAAAATACCCAATGGTAGTCTCTTTGATTATTATAATTGGAAATCATGGGGAATTTGAGCCTTCGATAATACCCTTAAATAGAAAATTAGAACCACAATATAGTTGAACATACAAAGAAAAAATGGGACAACCACACACTGTTAACTACAATGTTATAGCACAATTATAACAAACAAAGCCAAGAAAACAAAGCTTGAACAACAGGGAATGAAAACAATGCTAAATAAAATATTAAAAAATGGAAAACCCTTACCGTTACTGAGATCCATCTCATTTAAGCATCAGTAATTGAAATCTGTTCACAAAGAGTTCCACATGCCCTTATGATATCCTCCTATTTGACAAATAGCATGTGGGGCCAAATTCAGTTTTCTACCATTAAAAATCAATTATGTGCACAGAGTTGCTTAATATCTCACAATGTAGAATGCATATACAATATTTAAAATTTGACTTCATTCCTAAAACAAAGATAATCGTGAGGGGGAGGTCCATAAATCAAATAAATTAGTGGGAAGCTGATAAAATAGAATAACAAATTTTGATAAAAAAAGAATAAGTTCCATCATTTCTATGCAGGGTGACAATACAATACAGTATTCCTAAGTTGTTTTGCAACAGTCAGGTATTTTTCTATTACATGCATGCGAATAAGGTCCTTTTTGGTTAAATGGCTGGGACAAGGCCTGAGCAAAGACTAACCTCCAATGGGATTTCATTTTTCACACAATTTGGGTCTGAGCAACTCGAACCGGGGACCTCACCATTATTCAGGTAGCATGCTACTGCTGCCACTCAGACCTAAACCCTGTGCAAAGAAGATTATTCATAGAAAAAGTTAACTTTATATTGATTAGCTGACGTAAACTTTAGCCTCCCTGCGTGCAACTCTAGAATAGCTCCATAGGCACTGTAATAACCAGTAGTCTCTATCATCCACCGATTTCTTGTTTCACGCCTTGTGCATTCATTTAAGAACCTTTGTAATTTCAAAACGTACATTTGATGTATTACCTCAAATTCGTGGATACAACCACTACCTAGTACAGGGTTCTCATATTGTATCTTGCAGATCTTTTTCCATTTTACTCATTTAATGAGAAAATGGCAGAAGTCAACAATTATTTATGGTTGATCTGTATAAAAAATATCATTGCAAATTGTAATGTGTTGGTCAAGACATACATTCCGTCAAAAACCCGAAGCTCAAGGTTGTTGAAGTGACACGTGAAATGTTGGCAGCGGCAACTTGGCAAGTGGAAAATGGCCATTGACAAGTATGTTATATTTAATTCACAACATTGGTTGGCAATTAATGAGCTCAGTTGGCAAACTCTCGATTTATAAATTGCAGTGGCTACTTGCAGATAGGCGCTACTTAGCTAGCCTAAGTTTACAGTTGCCTAGTACAATAATTGACAACCATTTGCCACATTTTCACCAGCCCAATACCCATGCCCACAGCTCCATTAATATATTATTAATAGTATTTATAATGACATATATGAAAATATAAAAAACGGCTTATTTTAAAACCCGAACGTCAATATGACAGGCTCTAAAAAAATCTTCCCATCCTTTGCTACGGTTTAAAATTTAATGTGGCTGTATTTTACGGTTAAAAACACAAAAAACGTCTAGACGGGCGTCAAATTTAACCCCTGACAAGAAGTACAGTTCGCACTTTTTTTGGAAAGACGCCTGTTGCCTTCTTCTGGTCGTGCCTTCAAAAGGGGGAGCCTGGTGTGGTGTATTGCGAGCAAAAAGCAGTGGAGGTGGGGATGTGTGTCTCTTGCAGTCCCTGCTAGACGTATATGAATTTGGGAAGTGTAAAAACATGCATGATAAGATCTTCACCTCCATAATATGCTAAGATCTTTTTATCCTGATTTGGCTTTTTGAGTGAGGATTTTGTGGTTTTTGTTAAGTCATTTATTACCATGTTGAACCTTTCTTATTCTTTGGTTTGGGTTTTTCTTGTTGCTACTGAATGCGTGATAGCCTGATAAATATTTTGGATAAATTTCGTTTTGAAAGTATCTTTTGGGATTAGTCACCTTGCTAGGAAATCCCTCTTTTTCTCCTAAAAAATTCCTTTGCTATACAATATATATATATATATATATATATATTTTGCTGAATGCAATGATGGGCGGCTTGAAATTATCTGTGGTTTTCGGTCGAATACTTAATTTTTGTACAACTATGTTTGATCCCATTTTGGGTTTTAAGTTTTAATATTCCATCTTTGCTTATATCTAAAATTTCATGGGTATATTGGTATACATGCATTTATTGATTTTGTTAATGCCATCTCCTCAAAAGCCCTGAGTGTCTTCTTAGGTAGATGTGCTCATTACTTTGGTCAAGGCTAAGAATTTTTGGGCATGGTTATGTTTCCAGGAGTACGGGATGAGGGTGCTAGGATGGAGTGAAAAATGAATTAAAACATTATTTATATGTCCCCTTTTTGTCAATCTCGAATAACATAGTACTTAGTTTTGTGGGCAGCGTTTTGATTACTAACTTTTTTATTTAAGAAAAAAACCTACTTCGATCATGCCATCGTGTAAGTTAATATGATATTTTTATCCAAAACTAAGTTGGTCATGGTATTCAAAATATTAAGGTTAGGCATTAATGTTTTTACGTCCTTTTTCTTAATTCTTGCACATAAGACTTTTGGTGGTATTTATACAGTTTCATAACTCGCTGGGTTGTTTAATTTTTTGGTGTGTTATTGGCATTTGGTGGGTAATAATATATATAAATACCTTCATGGCTTATGATAGAAATTGTAAGAGATTGTTATGGACATTGAGTTATTTATAATTATAGAAACTTTGTTGATTATGATGGAAATTCCTGCTAGAATAATTGCTTTTGGTAACACATGTAAATTATTTTGTTAGGATTGGTTTTGAATATTGCGTTACTTTGCAAGGATCTTTTGATGAGATGGTGGTAATTATTTCCTTATAAACCGAACTAGATTTTTTTGGGAGGGTTATGAAGCTCAAATACTATGATCTCGGAAGGATGTTTATAATGTGAACTTGCTTATGGATTAAGGTGGTTATGAGGCTTGTCGTTATCCCGTTCTTGTTTTTATCACATCATGTGGTTGCTTGGCCATGTCCATTTTGGCATTTTTTAGCCATCTTTTCTCTCTCATTATTACCCTTTTGGAGTCAGTTTTGGCTAAGAAAATTTATATTGTTGGTTTTAATATCAGTTTTGAACTCATATGATTATCTAATGGGACTCCCTTTAATCTCACTTGTTGCTTCTATCTTATAAGGGAAATGAACCCTTATTAATGATTATAAAACTATTGTTGTTTTAAGGAAATGATCGTACTAGTATATATTTGATTTCTCTTGGGAATATAGATTGATGGTTTTGTACTAGATCTCAATCATATGATCTATATGATTACATGATAAAAATTATATTGCACTTGTCATTACATGTTTAACTTTATAACCCTTCATTCCTCCATAAAGGATTGTTCAACTTTTGTCATTATAGAGATCTAGAATCGTAGGGTCGGTGCTTATGGTATCTATTTGAAAAAGTTATCTTTTTATTTTTTTATTGTTAGTTGTGTATTAGTTTTCATTCATATAATCTATATGATTACATGATTGAAATCCCAATACTCCTGTCTTTTTGTTTCTAACTCATTAGGTGATGGTTCTACTTTATTGGGTGTTAAACTTTGTTTCCTTCGAGACTTTGTCATTATTTGTAGCTTATAGTCAAATTTCAATAGAATATTTTTTCATTTTTGGTTCGTGTGAAGTGTCGAATATAAATGATATAACCATCTATAGTTAAAAAGGGAAATGGTGAACTTTTCCTTCAACTGATAACTTTGAGTAGTAAACCCTTCTAGAGTAAGGAAATAATGTAATGATAGGCATAATAAGATGTTTTTACAATCCTTATAATGGTTTTAAAAATATATACATCTAATTATACGCAATGCTTTAAACAAGTTGATGAAGTAAAGAGTTCTTAATTGGGATATAGGAAACTACCTTTTGTTTATACACACACACACACACACACACACACACACACACACACACACACACATATATATGTGTGTGTACACACACACACACACACATATATGTGTGTGTGTGTAGATATACATATAGATATACACATATACATATATATATATATATATATATATATATATATATATATATATATATATATATATATATGTATATATCTATATGTATATCTATATGTATGTATATATATATATATATATTACATATATATAGATATAGATATATATATATATACATATATAGTATATATATATTATACACACACACACACACACATATATATTATATATATAACATATAGATATAACATATAGATATACACACACACATACACATATACATATATGTATATGTACATGTACATGTACATGTACATGTACATTGTACATGTACATGTACATGTACATGTACATATACATATACATATACATATACATATACATATATATATATATATATATATATATATATATATATACCTTATTAATCTCAACCTATGTTGGTAGTTTCACCTTTTGTGTTGTTGGGATGCAAATTTTATTAAGTTGTAAATTAATGTAAGGTAGATTGAGAAGGTTATGAAGTCATGCTAAATGGGGTAATTGGTCAAGAAAACATCACAAAATAATTTACCACGTTATAAAATATGATTTGAAATCATTAACAAATTTATTTTATTCTTACACTTTATTGCAACCCTTAAATTAAGTAATTAAGAGCCAAGTTTGTGAGGTTTCCATAGCTGATATGCTTTCTTCCATCGTCGTAAACCTATAAAACATGGATGAGCTAGTTTATCTTATCCTGGCTCATATTGTTTCCCTCTTGGGTTGATTGTTTGGTGTGCATTATGGATAATGCCTTCTTCAAGGGTAGTTTCCTCAGAAAACCAACCTCTTTCTTATTGTAAAACCCCTTGGACCAACCCCCCTGCTATTTTTCTTAGACCGCCAACTAATCATGAATGCCATGTTAAGAATTGGAATCACTTTTGAACCGTTACCCATTTCGGTCACCAATTGGATATATGGATCATTAATTGTGTTACTGGTGAACCATTATCAAACTTTGAGTGGTGGTAAGTTTTAGGATTGTAACCTATTTCAGTGTGCTAGGAGAAGAGTGTGTTAGGTTGTTCTTTTGTATTGTATAGTCCTTTCTGTGTTGATTAAAAGGATCCTTGTTGTGCTGCCTCTATGGAAAATTGAACAAGATCCTTCTTTTATTGTTTGTTAACGCTTTTGTTGTAGTCTTAGAACCTAATATTTTGTCCTTTTTCCTCTTCCATACTAAATTAATCTCTTATTGAGCGTGGGAAGAAAGACCCTTTAAAAAAAGGTGAGCTTCACAACATTTATATTTAACCCTTTTATTTTGCGTAATGAAGGTTGTTATACGTTAGGATGTTTACCCTTAGAAATGAATCCTAGAGATGATTTTCTTGAGGCATAGAGAGCATATTTTATCCTTGTCGAAGTAGAATATCCCTTTTATTAATTAAAAGAATTAAACAAATAATTGTCACTCTAGAGATGATATTATGTTAATTACCCATTAGTATAAAAGGAAGGAATCTTGATTTGTAAGAAGAATTGTGTGAATCATAGTATACATTCCCTAGAACATACGTTAAGTTTTGAAATAATTTTTAGTAAAATAAGAAACCTCAAAATACTTTCACCATGGGTGCCCCTAACTATAAGTTTGTTATGTGGTTGGACAAGTATGTGTTGTCTTGTTGAAATGGGAAGTGATTAGTTTCATGATGGGTGTCATAGTTTCCTTTATTCCTCGGTGGGAAATGTTGTGTCAATCCTATTGAGGGTTGGTTGTAGCCATTGTGATCACTTGTGGTGTCGTAAAAAATTCAAGCAAGTAAAAATAAATTTTATTTTTTATTTTTCGTATTGAATTAGTGTGTGTGTCTAATGGGTGTTACAAAACCTCTAATAAAGATTTTATTTTTGGAAAGGTTTGGGCCTTTTATTCTCACTTTCTGCTCATGAAACTGTGTTTCCCTTGTTTAATCCTATGCCATATAATTTTCGTGTCAGACCTATTTGGATTCAGTTTCAATATTTACCTCTCCTATTTTGGAGTGAGCAATTATTAGTCTCAAGAGGAGATGCCTTGGGTAAATGTTTGTCTACTATTTGAAATACATTTTAATGTTATTTTACCACATATGATTACATTCTGGTATATATGAATACTTTTATTGATTTTCTAGTCTCTATTGAACTCATTGTGGAGGACCAAATATGGATTCAAAATCTAGATTTTCAAGCTTTCCCCTTCAGATGAAGAACTTGTTTTCTCTTGGTCACTTAGCATCAGATTTTCAGACGGGGAAAAAACAAATTAAAAGTAGAAAATATTAGTGGTAGAATTCAGACCCTTTTCACCTAGTTGGTGGTAGTAATTTGGATAGTTTTTCAATGGAATATTCAAATATTTAGGTTTTTTTAGTTCCTCTGTATGGAAGGCGGTATTTTGAACATATGCCTCTGTGATCCTCAGCTAATGGTATCCTTACATAAGATCTATCTTGGAGAAAAATGTGGCCCCCTTCATTTGATTAAATAAATCATCAATGTGTGGAAGGGGGTAATGATTCTTAATCGTTACTTTTTTCAGTTAGAGGTAATCAATACACAATGACAGAGATCCATCATTCTTTTCTAAAAAAATCACCGGTGCACCCCAAGGGGACACACTAGGATGGCTCAGGTGTTTCTACAGAAGGCCTTCAAGCTGTAACTTGAGCTCACAAAGCTCAGGAGTAGTCATTCAATAAGGTGCTCGTGAGATAGGCTCTGCGCCAGGAACCAAATCTATGTGAAAATCTATCTCACATGGGGGAGGTAACCCCAGTAGCTCCCTTGGAAAGATATCAGAAAAATCTCTCAATATGGGATGGTCATCAAGGGATGGCCCACTAGACTCATCCTCTGATATGTCACTAATCGTAACAACATACATCTAGCAACCTCTTGGCACACACCACTTAAGTTGCATAGCGGAGATGGTGTGAATGGAAATGGGCCTCTTAACTCTTGATATCACAGACTCAACTCCTAGATCATCTGTACATGAAATAGTCTTGTGGTAACAGTCCACTCTATATCTATGTGTAGACAACTAGTCCATGCCCAAGATGACTCCATAAGAACCCAAAGGAAGGATACGAAGATCCAAGGTAGTGGTGAAGGGTCCCAAATCCACTACACACTCCTTAAGTAAGAAGTCTACAAAATTTTTGGCTCCAGAAGCCATTTCAACGTTTTAACGAAGACACTGCCTAACTGTCACCAACCTGCAATGCTCTACTAAGGATGGTGCCATAAAAGAATCAGATGAACCAAAATGAAATAAAATATAGGTAGGAATTCCACCAATGCTACCTGTCATCTCTATCACGGTACTATGGTGCTCAGCTCGGCGGTTCTTGACTGCTGCATAGATTCGATGGCTACACCCCATGTCACCAACAATAGGCTCTAAAATATGTGTCTTACTCTTGTTACTAGGGTTCTATGGGCACTCTCTCCAATGATGTCTAAAAACTCCACAACCATAATAGCTGCCAAGTTCTCTCCAATGAGATGCAGTGCCAACCAGTACTCTAGAGGTCTGTGTTGTGGATCTTGATGATCTGGTTATGGACTGCTAAGGTCTCTGCTGACGAGATCCTATTGATTAATCTCTCGGCGCACTATGTGTCCTACTAGGACCCATAAAAGGAGGCCCCATACTCCGCCCCCTCTGTGCGTCGAATCTTTGAGTAGGTCTGAATGGTGGACAAGTCTACTGCTATTATTAATGTGGCTACTATAGTGGCCTAAAAGAATATTGTAATGAACCCTATCAACCACAAGGAGGAGGAGCTAACCCCCTCGATCTTTTATCTTATATCTCCTGGATGCGGCTCTGAACTTTGTCCCTGGCCTGCTATGTCTTTCCCCATGTCTTGTCTGCAATATAGGCCTTCTCCACGACCTTTGCTGAACCCAAATCCAATTCAGGTCCCTGATGAACCTATGAATCCATACACACTCATCTTGCATATAGTCGACATACTAGAGTAGGTTCAGAAATTGACTCTCATACTTAGATACAGTCATAGATGCTTGACAGAGGTCATGGAACTCATCTATCTGCTGCTGAATAAACCTATGAGATAAGTACCTACGCCTAAACCACTCCTCAAGCTCCTAAGTAACCGTCTCTAAATCAATGTGGAGCTTCTGCTCCTCAATCCTCCACCAGACACCTGCTCCATCCCTCAAAAGATGGATCGCAACACGAGCTTTCATGTTTCTAGTACAAGGGCATAGATTGAAGCACCCACTCAAGCTCACCAACCAGGTCTCTGCTTGAAATCCACATGTATCTCCAGAATAGTGAGATGGTCGTAGCTTAAGGATCTCCCTGATATGGTATGTAACTTTCGACTAGCAACCCCTAGGCCTCTTTGCATGCTCATCTCTAGGTCTAGGGCTCTGATACCTATCCCTATGTCCTTAAATCCTATCTCCCTTCCCTCTCTACGGTGAATTTTCTCTAGTTGACTCCACGTGGGAGTTATTCACCCTATGCTCCTCACTGTGTTGGGGAGATGCACGAGCCTCAACAGATCGGTCCCTATCATGTCTGGCAAGTTGTCCTCTTACGGACCCTCCATGTATTGTGGAATTAATGTCCTGAAGCGTCTGTAAAATATGAGGTAGAATGGTCGCTACCACTTGATCTAGAGGTGGTAAGTCTAGATTTATGTGAAAGGACCCATCGTCTAGTTCGTGCCTTCTGCATAGACCAAGGCAAGAGTTAGTTATCATTCTAGGTTTTTTTTGGTTTCAATTTTTCTATATTTACTAAAATATATAATTTTAGAACAAGATGTTTTCTTGGTTTAATATTATTCTATGTTTAATATTGTACTAGGTTCAAAGTTCATGTCTCAGATTTTCCTGTGTGCCCAAGGGTCCAAGCTTTGAACTCACGGCTCCGATACCAAGTTTAATGCCCGCTAAATTTTATCCGCACAAAACCCAAGAACAACGTAGGATAAGCTAGAAAAATTATGGAATAATTTTTTTTGGTAAAATGTGCCCACAAACATGCTTAGAGAATACATTTGTCACATTAATGTTTCTAAGTTGTTGATATTTAATAAAATACTTTTCCCCATTATAACAAGGTATTAACGTTCACATTGTATTTTAATGGACTTAATTAGACTAAACATGGTTTATTTCCCCTAAGTGTTATTTTAATAAACAATTTAATTCCACTATAGTTAAATATCTCATCATTAAATCACAAGGGTAAAGGGGAAAATAAACTAAATACTAAAGTTGTTTACTCCCACAAGGTTAAAACATTTAACAAGGTCCCCTTTAAAACATGGGGTTAAGATAATAATATACTCCTACCCATAAAGTGATCCCTTCAAACGGAAACCCATTTATTTTCGAATTAAAACATTTAAATTTAAATTCAAATTCTAGTCACCCACTCCCCACCTACTTTTTGTACGGTTGAATCCCATCCCTTGGATGGATTCATTTAGGACCCTTGGTGAGGAAAAAGACAACTAACCCTAAAACATGCTTAAGAAAACTACTTTCTCTCTTTCTTTTGGCTCATTGTATCTCTTTTGTTTTGTAGGCTGTTAGAGGAGGAGGGGAAGCCATTGGAGGCCCTCTTAAGCTTTTTGGGAGGCATACATGCTCCATTATTTTCTTATTTTTTTATACCCTCATTAGGGTTTTAAATGTATATATTTATTTCTATTTACCTTATATTTCCTTGATTTGCCCAAATGAGCTTGTGGGTTTTGACCCATTTTATTTCTATAGATAAATGGCATGTGTTTTCATATATGAAAGAGAATATATACATATATATGTATATACTCTTGGATACATATATATGTTTCTATTGGAAAACTTCTTAATTAAAAAACCCAAAAATGACATTTAAATACATTGGTATTTAGTGTGTGTGTGTGTGTGTGTGTGTGTGTGTGTCTATATATATATATATATATATATATATATATATATATATATATATATATATATATATATATATATATATATATATATATATATATATAATCTCGATTTTTAAAAGTTCGGCCGTGAGAGTACAGTACGTATACAAACAAAATTGTAGAGGTTTAAGTTTCCGCTGGTTTTAATGAATAATGGCAAAGTTTGGGGGTTGTAATAGATATTGGATTATAAGTTTATTAGGGGCGGGCAGGTCACCGACCCCACCCCCCATCCCATAGTAAATGGGTTGGGGTCGGTGACCTCCCCCCCACCAATTTATTTTTGCATAATAACTTAGTATAGGCCGCGACCCTTGGGGTTTTAAACCCACAAACAGTCTTTTCTCTCTTATTTTAAAAAGTTTTTACATTTGTAAAATTTTTTTTATGATACATATAAATGTGTGTGTGTGTGTGTGTGTGTGTGTGTGTGTGTGTGTGTGTGTGTGTGTGTGTGTCATATTCTAATATTATTTCTATGACGATAGTTTATAATAGCATGCTTTTTTTTATTAGTATAATAATATTAATATAATTTCATATTATTAAGCCCCTCAATGTTAATAATATTTAAGATATTAACATTACAATAAAAAAAATTGAAATGTAGATAGTAATATGGATAAGTTAAAAGCTATTAATAACACTTTCTTTTCTAGCCCATTTAGTAGACATTATATAGAAAGTAAAAAAAAAGCATACCTTTCATTTCCCTTAAGAATTATTAGGGTAGAATTTAACCTATTTCATTGCACAAGTAAAAAGACAATATAAAACTTAAGTTCTTTCCATCCACTTAAATAGGTTTAAGATTTCTTTCAAGCACTATAAGAGAATGAACAACTATAACTTTTTCACTACTCTATAAGTTTCATGTAATACAAAAGAAGTAACTATTTCTATACTTTTTACAAACTACAAATTTTAACCATTCTTACAAGCAATTATAACAAAGTTTTCAATAAGTTTTAAAATGAGAACTACTAACTTTCTAATAATTTGTTTCAAACAAAAGCATCACATTTTTGTGAGGAAATAAATCAACCACAATGGAAGTAAGATATTTCCCTTTATAAACTTATTTTCTATTAAAAAAAACTAGCTCTACAAAAGCAAATCTTTCTTTCCCTTTTCAACATACAATACAACTTTAATAACCAATAATCAATCCAACTTTTCTTCACAAGGATTAATACAATATATTCCACTTAAAGTGGGAAATTTTACAAGAATGAAAGTTATAATGAAATAAAATATAACAAGTCTTCCACCTCAAGTGAGAATAACAAGGAGGTTTTCTCACAAGAAAAGATTTCTTGACGAACCAACAATGCTCCATGTTTCAAATCACCAACAAGAGATCTCCACTATGCTTCATTTGATCACAACAAAAAGGGTGGGAGAGGCAACACTCTCCACCCAACCAAGAATTCCAATCAGGAGGAGAAGCCATCCTCCTCATTGGCCCCCAAGCCCTAACCACATTGCAATGAAAAATGGAATAAACTCAAGGAAACAAAAAAAGATTCCACATCAAAATACAATATTTTACAACCATACCAAAATAAAAACAATACAACTACAATCACAAGAAGGAAAACAAAAAAATACACAAGGATTCAACATGCAAAAGCCAAAGGAGCAAGATCTATGAGGAGTTCACTTATGCCTCCCAATGGAAAATGGGTGCCCACCTAAAACCCTCAAATCAAAATCTCAAAACCCCTACACACTCTTATTCCTCCCTTAAAAACCTCTTATTCTTTCCACATTCTCTTATGCCTCCGTAAAATCTCTTATGGTTCCCTTATAAAAATAGACCAAGTAAGAAATGCAAGCAATTTCTTGTCTAAGGTGGTGCACCCTACCCAACTCCCTCTAAACTATGAAATAAAATTTTATGCCTCCCCACATGTAAGGTCCCCATATTCCCCTCCTACACCACACTTAGGAAATCTACCCCAGCACCCAATAAGCATACCAAAACACTCAAAAACATGGACATATACACAATATAAAAGAAAATATTTTACAAGAGTGTAGCTCTTACCTTTTCTTGGTAGATCTTAATCCAAGAGTCCCACAACAAGCTTCTTCAATCCCAAACAATCACCAAGAAGCTCCAAAAAATCCACAAGAACTCCAAAATCTTCTAACTCCCAGAAATGAAAGAGCACAAAGAAACAAAGCAACCTCCAAACAAGAAAAAAAACTTGAATAAATAGAAAAGGGAGAGAGAAGGGTGAGGTGGCTTCATGTAGGATGCCACATCACTCATCCTCAACTCCACCTCACAAGTAAAACCTCAACCCCTGGTGTACCCAGATTTCATCCTGAAATCTGTGACTACCCTATCCGAAAAAATTTCGTACTTTTAAAATAATGGGTCGTTTTGTGTTTTTATTGCCTGAAAGTTCTTGTATTGCGTCAAGATATTCCCAAAGAGCCATATTAGCCTTTTTCGCCAAATACCCAGATGCCCAAAATTGTTATATTCTGTTGTCGAGATTTGTCTGCGGGAAATTTGTATTTAATTATTTTGAGCCCCGTTTGAGGCTATTTGCGCTCCGTTTTAACTCTGTTATGTCGAACATATCATTATTACCTTGTACCAGAAGGGTTTTAACTTGGAATAATTTTTGGGCTTTATTTGTGACTTTTGGCAATTATTCGTGTTTTTGTGTTGTCCCGTTTCGTTTTCTATGAAATTTCTCTAGAACAATTCCTTTGCCGGGTAAGCCCGATTTTTGGCCTGGAGCAGCTGGAAAATGTATACGCACATTATGCCCGGAGGAAGTCACCATCGGAGGTCTGGATCACTGGGAAAAATCGAATTCGTGCACGGAAAACCCCCTGCAGGCATGATGGGAATTTTATACCTGCCTAGCAGGGTACTTTTTCCCATGTTATAAAATTCACTTAAGCTGCAGTGGGAAAAATAGAAGCAGCAGGCAGGTGGGATTTTATTGCCTGCCTTGCAGGGTACTTTTTCCCATGATAGAAAATTCACTTAAGATGCAGTGGGAAAGTTAGAGGCTGTAGGTAGGCGGGAATTTATTGCCTGCCTTGCAGGGTAAAAATTCCCATGGTGAAATAAAAGAAAAGTGACTTAAGTGAAATCATGAGATTTTATTGCCTGCCATTCAGGGTAAATAATCCCATTGTCAAAGTCAAATCACTTAAGTGGATCATGGGATTTCTGGGGCTGCCTTGCAAGGTAAAGAATCCCATTATGAGAAAATTCTTAAAAATAGAATTATATGTGCAAAAAAGTGCAACCCACCTTGGATGAATAATAATGCATTAAATAAATATTTGTTAATATTTATTCACCCAATTTTGGCACCCAGGCTTGTGGAAAAGTCAACAAAGGGAAGTGGACATAAGAAATTTAAAAATAGAATTCCAAAATTAAATAAATTTAATTTATTTAATGCAGCCCCTTTTGAGAAGGAATTAATACTTTTTAAAGTATTAAATGATTATATTAATTCCTATTTTCAGTGGCTATGGTCAAAGCACACTATGAAGCTTAAGTGAAGTGATGTGTGAAGGATTAATTTAATTTATTGGATGGCTTTCCTTAAACATGCTATTTTTAAAAGAGAAGAGCATGATTTTTAATTAATTAATTGCCTTTAATTGTTAGGGAAATTATTAATTATAGAATTGTGAAGGTTATATAAGCATGGGAAGCCATATGGGTGAATTATTTAATTCACAGGTAAAGAATTGCAGCCAAGAGGAAAAGTGCACCCCATTTGAAAAAGGATTTTGCTCAAGAAAAGTGGCAACAAGGCTAAAAGTTTCCAGATTTGGTGCATGCTTTGAAGAAGGTTGATCTTTGTCTGCATAATTGTTTGCACAGGTGTTACAGGAGCTCAAGAATTCATTACAAGTGCTTTACAAAAGAAAAGGAGCTTTTATCAATGTCCAATACATTGCATATATCCTCCGAATCTAAAGAATTGTCCAGATCTGCACCAGTTTTGAAGAATTCCAGATAAATAAGAAGAAAAGAATTGTTCAGACAAAGATAGACAAAGCTATGGCGAAGAAAGATGAAAAAGAAAGCACAACGGATCTCCACAGATCTAGGCTCAGAACCTCTTGCTGAATTGATAGAAAGACTCCACTCATGCATGCAGGAAAGACTTCCCTCATGTGTGCAGATAAAAAGTAGTGGAATTATTCGAGCTATAGCTTTTCCATCCACAAATCAGTTGCCAGAATTTTTTATGCAGGTGCAAATCCATATCCAGATGCAGATATAGATGCGGATGCAAAACCATATGTAGATCTATATCCAAATCTCATAGTTGCAAAATCTTCCGGCACAAAGGCTTCATCCTCTTGTTTTAAATGCAGCCCGTGAAGAAGTCAGTGCGTGGAAAATTCCTTCCAAGATCCTATGCATGTGCTCTCATCTTCCAGTTGAAGCCTTCATTGAATTTTCATTCACCCTGAGTGCTTTCCATAATTTTTAATTGCTCATATACAATTAAAAATAAGAATGATGAGTTATCTACGGCCAACAATGCATTGATGCATGTACTGGAGAAGAACTGCAAAAGCTTCAAGGATAAAAGAGAAGACAAGGCGAAGGCAAAATTCCAGCTTGCTTCCAAATCCAACTACTCCCAGATCCAATTTGGTGAGAATCAAAGGCAAAAGAATCAGCTGCAGGTAGACATGAAAAGGAGAAAGTCATCTTTCCTCTTCCTTCTTCTTTCCTCCGACAAAGTAAATGAGTGATCAATTAAATTATACAACTTAAGTGATTGGTTTAAAATCCATTACTTGAAGAAGTCAACTACTTGAAGATAGGTGGCAAGCGTGTAAAATAGAAAGTTCTATTTTCAGTTGCAAATCATACATGTCATGCAAAAATGAATTCCAGGAGGGAGATTACCAGTTGTTTCTTCTCCGACTTCCACATGTGCTAGTTCAACTAAAGCTTCCAACTTGTAATTGCCCCTCTACATTCTATAAGTAGAGGAAGAACCTTCGGGTTAATCGATCAAAATTTGTAAGTAGCAATCTTGTGTTCTAGACTTTGTGTTGAACCCCTGAGAGCAACTTGGAGCAAAGGAATACAAAGGAGCAGGTTTCCGGAGAACTTTTTGTCATGGTGTACTATGTTTCTTACTTTTAAATCTTAGATCTCTTAAGTAAACTTTGTGTTATTTTAGATCTGGATCTAGAGCTTCCTTTGTTTTATAATTTTGTGTGTTCATATCTATTAAGTTTCTTCTATGTGCATACAATTAGCTCTGCTATCTACTAATTGGGATGCACATCTTCCCTATTTCTTCTCTGTATTTCCTTTACTTCCTTCTTCTATAACTTTCCTTTCTTAAACAGCTGCTTACTTGCTGCAGAACTTCTTAGTTATGGTTCATGAACTAAGTGGTTAAAGTGAAACCCCTGATAGATAATAACACATTTTTATTGACAAATCTGACACAGGAGCCTCACCGGTTAAATGAGGGAGATTTATCTCATGACTTCCTAGGTTTTATGCTATGCAGAAAATCTAGCCAACAACCCCAATGCACCATAAATTGGTGGGTGAGAGGAAGGAAAATTTACTTACACACACAATCCAAGCCCACACCCCCTAAGGTAAATATTTAATTATAAGAAAGAAAGTGCAAGAAAATTTTACCTTTATATCTTCCCAAAACACATAATGGGGTCTATTGTTGATCCCCCAACCCATAGGTAGGGTTGGTATAACAATTTAAGAGGTGTGGGACAAGTTTGACTTGTCCCACAAGCCTCCATAATTGGCCCTTAAGGCCAAATTCAGATTTTCATGAAGGGGTAGGGTGTACAAAACTCAAGATCACAAGGACTCAACTTACCACACTTAATCCAAGACCCATCAATTCTAATAAATGAATTATTTTGATCCATTCTTAATTAATTTAGTAAACTAATTAATTTACTAATCTAGACATAAATCAAGTGATTAACAAAATGGGAATACATCACTATAATTTCACATACTAAAATTAAATAAAATAAATTAAATGAAAGAATAACACATAACCCCTTGGTCACAATTAGAGATGATTCCCTCCATGGGAACCCCCTAAAAAAAATTTAAACACACACACATAAAAAAATACTTGCTGTCATGGTGACCCTTGTTGAATTCATCTAACATTCCAATGTGGTTGGTCTCCAATCCCCCCGAAGTTTGTTGTGACATGGTTACCTGCAAAACACATAACACCTCCTTCAGCCTTGTGGCCGCATCAAAACATCCAAAATAAATATACAATATAACTCCAAAATCATCTATATATGAATCAAAACATCATTTCGGCAAGTAACGATAACATTCACCATTTCTAACAACATCTCGATTCTACATTTCATCAATATCTATATGATCACAAGATTAGTTCAATTGTTAAGGTCTACTCAAAATGACAAAAGTATCGTGAGTCAGAAATATATACAACCATGTCAACAACATATAATCATCAATATAATTTGTCTCTAATAATCCACATACACCATACTAAGAATTGAAATCAACAACATTCTAGTATCTCTAACATCTAACATCATGCTAAGTCAAAAATCTACAATAATATTCATAAGTATAGTCGAAAGTTTCAGAAATCAATAATAAAAAGTGTCAAAGGGAAGTGGGCACTACAGAAATAAACTTGTGAGGAGGGAGATAAAGAAGAATATTGAGGGAGGAGAAGTGAAAACACCGTAACATCTCGTTTCATTGATGCATGAAAGGCATGTTTACTGATACTTGTATTTGGAAATGTTTTTTAGCTTTATCAATGGTTGATTCATTGAAAAGAGACAAAAAAAATTTATGTGCGCACCATGTCCTCCTTCGATCGTCTAGGTCATCCAAGGTTACAAATATTAAACGTACAAGGGAAAAGGTTTTTTGAAAGTGGAATAGTGAGGTGGTTTGGATGGACACATGGGTTTGAGAAATAGGAGACGGAAACCTGTACATGCCCATTGCCACCTACGGATAACCAAAAAACTCTTAAAAAGTGTTTACATAAATTGTTGGCATTACTTCGATGTTTGATTTCATTATTTCATGACTCACACACGCACATCTTATCCAATATTAAACTCGGATTCCTACTCAATCTAACATTCTACCAAAAATAAGCAATAAATAAGAGATATAGATTGAAATCTATTTTGTACAACAGATTTTAGATTCTAAATTATTACAGGGAGGCGGCCATGAGATTTGGGAGTCATAAAAACTATGTTGAAAATGATACTAATTATTGTTACAATTAAGAATAAAATACTATAGTGTTTGCCGCAAAGAAACATATTAAGAAAATCTTTGCACAAAAGGGCCGCAGAAGGGATGCATGAAAACTATCGTAATAATCAATTTACCACCTAAATTTAAATCCATATGTTAATGTTTACTGTATTTCATATAGATTCTATTTTGATTGCTAACAAATTAATCAGGTGAACTATAAAAAAAAATTATCTAATGGTTATACACAATGATACACTTTCTCAAACATTTTCAAAATATTGAGAATTTATCAAATTGAAAGTATATGAAGTTTTCAGGTAATCTTTTTTCCGTTGATGAATTTGTATGGATAATAGCTATATAGTTTAAATAAAATATTTTAAATAAATTTAACAAATTTAATACATCTAAATAATTTAATATATAAATAAAACACAAAACTCTTAATTTCTTAATATTAAGATATAGAAAATATTTTGTTTCTTTTAAAACCATACAAATTAAATTAAATCAAATCAAATTAAAACTAAAAAAATACATAAACACAATATAAAAAATATTATAAAAAGAATCATATTTTATTGGGAAATCCCTACAAAAAGGTCAAAGAAGGGAGAGGTGTGCAGCAGAGGACATTGGCAAAATGGGTTGCAAAGAATGTTATGGGGAACTGTGCTTAATGGCGCTTTCACTAATAACCATCCTAAAATCAACACCATTGTGGGTTAAATCAGACTTGTAAATGGAGATAAATTTGTAACCCTAATACTATATAAAAATTGATTGATCTAGCTTTGTATTTGTATCTAGAGTGATTTCAATGGTCTCTGAGAGGAGAGCATTGATGACGTCTTTGTGCGCTTGGAAGGACTCAACACATCTGAAATCAGAGGGTCTCCATATTTTGACAATCCTATCCTACGATCCTAAGTACACGAACCGTTTCGCATCCACCCAAAGAGCGGAAATGGTGTCTACATGTTGGATCCAGAGGGCCTTGCTATGCCTCCTCTCCCATAAATAATTCTTGGGCAACACGAATGTGATGAGATAATCGTTCACCATAGGAATGGTAGCCATCCACTTATTATGTTTATTCAGATCCAAGTGCTCCTTCCTTTAACCAAGGTCAATCAAATCTCGCAGTGCACTCTTTCAACTAAACAAAGTTTTGCTAAGAAAAAATCGCCAATCAATAGCCATTGACTTTCAATTGTATGCACGTTCATTTTTTAAAAGAAAACATAAACAATTGAAACAAAAGTAAATGTACAGTATATAATATGGAAGCTCTTTACCTAGTATGATTTTCATTTTTACCAATCAAAGCACGAAAAAAGTCACAATTTAAAAAAAAAAAAACTATGGTACTAAAATGTTGGAGCACTCCATGAGTGGGCACCCAATGAGCCAACCTTCAAAATGCTAATATAAATGTAAACCAAAAAACATATAATACAAATATTTTTATGAAGCCAACTTTTCATTACCCCTCCCATGAGTGGGCACCCAATGAGCCAACCTTCAAAATGCTAATATAAATGTAAACCAAAAAACATATAATACAAATATTTGTATTCAATTTTTAATAACCCCTCCCATTATATTATTAGAATAAAAATACCCCCTATTTTTTCCATGTACCTTACTTACCCATTTTTTTATGACAATTTTATTTACCCCTTTTTATTTCTACCCTAATATATTAAACAGAAAAATATATCATATTTCTCACACAATTTTTTTAATATGCATTTTCTCTCGAAAGGTAGTTTGAAGCCATTCAAGACCTATTACCAATTACCTTATAAATGTTGAGCTTTAATCATTTATCAATATTTCAAAATATTAAGATGATAAAATAATATCACTCGTGTTGAAAAGCATACTCAATCCTAGCTTTCTACCATCTTATTATTTCTTGGTTAAGAATCTCTTAATTGAGAATTATTTATTCAAAAAGAGATTAAAATATTTCTTTACGATCACACTCAAATTGCAATTTTAAAGTATTTAGTTTTGAAAACTAGGGTTCAAATTTTTTAGTATTATATGAGAATTAAACCTCACTTTCCTTTTTCCCACCTCTCTAGCCTACCCCCAATACCTGATTCAAAATATTAATGAATTAAACCCTTTCACCCCCTTTTGTCTACCGATATATTTACTTTACTTTTATTGATTTTAATTACCTCAATATGAACTCATGTACTAGAATATTACCTAGCTAATGAACCCCCCGTGCATCTCCTACATTTATGACTTTCAATATGAAAGAGGATGGATTTCTAATTTTCATGATAGTTATAAACTCTAAAAGGGTGATATTATTATGGTGCCTTCCTCGATGGAACAGTCACCTTATACCTATAATTTCTGTCATATGAAAGCTAGAAGACTATCAAATAACCCTCATTAGACCATCACTAAGGGATAAATTTTTATAGACATACGATACAAATATGTAATCATCATGTAGCACTACAATTAAAATGGTGAAAATGGAAATGATCGACACACAACTTGGTAATTTAGCCCTAATCATAACACAAATGCATACCATTAACTTCAAATATTTTCAACTCAATAAGTAATAAGAAAATCATAGGGGAAAACTAAAGAGAAAAATCTCTTTGTAGCTTATTCCATGTTTGATTAACCAGAAAATCGTAATGCACTACAAGGGTCCAATTTTAGAAAGAAAGTCATTATAAGAAAATGCAATCCATTGATGTCATAAGTAATCGGTAGACTATAAATTTCTGCCTTCAAATATTGGAAGAAATTTTTAAAATGACAATGATAAAAAAATGTCATTTAAAACAGCACAAATTTATGACTGCAACTCACAAGATGACTATGTAGGATACTTATTCCACACAATATAACAAAATAACCTGAAAGACATGTAGGCATATAGGTATGTGGCACCTGCACTTAACAATAACCACTGTGGAAAATGTCTTTCTTAATTTGTATAATCTTGATAGCATTTAGTAAAATTTGAAAGTAATTAATTGGAAATGTCAACATTAAAAAAAAGTTTAGATGTTAAGAAAATTCCATTCCTAACCACCCCCTACAAATTCATAACAAACTAAGCAACTTACAAGATCCTCCATGATTCTCATTACCTATTTGTGATAATTGAAAATGACATTCAACAAGATTAGTACATGCCCGATAAAAACTTGGTTGGCCATTTCATGTGGTGTCCAATGCTGAATAAGGAGTTAAATTATCAAAGAAGCAAAGTAAACCTTTGAGGATTCAATGTAATCCTATTGCACAGAAGTCACAAAGTATGATACATTCTGCCTGCCAAATATTAGAATTCAAACGGTAACCAAGGTGTAGGTGGAGATTTTGAAGCAGAAAACAAAGCTATGCAGTTGTCATGTTTTCATCTTCGGAAGATGCAACAATATCAAGTTCCCAGTAATTCTTGGGAAAATTTGGGGCCTCCTCACCCAAAATCTTATTAGCTCGAACCTGACGAGATATATTCATTTCCAGCCATGGAATAGACGTGGCCGTCGTAGCCTTGCACCGTAGCTACACATCGATAATGAAAATACTGTAACTGCAACTGCGATATTCCAAGAGAAGAGGAGACAAAATATAAATTGGTTTATCAGACGATACTGATTTATCTTTGTGTATAGTCGCTCTCTGTAGGAAAGTTCTAGATCTATATCTGTATCTAAATCATGTTCAATTATCTATGACAGGAAACTACTGGGTACTGCTGCTGACGTGGAGCACTAACTCTAACACTTTGCCGCATCCATTTAACCCAAAGTGTCAGAGAAAGGAGGATGCATTCCAAATATAAACACCTTTGGTGTAAAAACATGGTGTCTACTTTTGTATTAAGTTTTATCTATTCATATATGTTATCAAATTACTTCTGTCGCCCCTACTTCGAAGCTTCCTATGCAGGTTTGTCTTCTTTGTTGCAGTCTTTTTCTGCTTATTTATTGTTTTCGATACTTAGTATTTTTTGATAAGCTTCAGATCCTTTCCTGAAATATCCTGAAATTTCATTTACCTATGTTTAGGTTAGGTAAATCAAATGTATATGTGATTACAGTTTAGTAGATGATTTCATTTATAGAATGTTTTTAAACTTTGTTGATTTAGGTATTGTGTAAAAATATGTTTTGTACCTACACATTAGGTAAAAAACTGTCTTTGTTGTAAAGGAGAAGCATTTATGCCTTCCGTAGGTTGGGGAAAATAGTTGGGTGAGTGTGATCTGGGTCGTGGTTACCTTCCCAGTGGTGAGGAAAAAACCGGTTTTGGGTTTTGGGGGTTTAATCGGGACAACTACACGGGTCGATGTTTTCACACCCTAAATTGCTACAAGTAAAAGAACATCCAAATGTTCGTTTTGATGTAGTTTCTGCACCACATTAGTGGTTCTTTGGATTTTGGCCTTTCTAAATAGATTTTGGTGCAGTTTCACTTCAATATCTTGATTGCTTCATTAGATTTTGGCCTTCCTGATTTGATTTTCATGGCTCTCTGATTTGTTTTTGATGTAGTTTCAATGTACCACCTTGGTGGTTTGTTCAATTTGGGCTTTTATAATTTAATTTTGATGGAATTTCATATTACTTAGTACAAGATGTATCTGCACCACCTAGGTGGTATATTGGGTTTTGGGTTTCTTGATTTGGGTTCAATATGTATGCACCCAATGCAAGGAAAATGACTGCACCTAGAATCGATGCAAGAATGGATCGTGGGTTGTCAACTGGAATAATTAAACAATCTTCTCTTCTTGCCCTAAACCCTACATTGGGATATATGGGGAGATTCCAAGGTAAGAAGAGATCGCTAAAGATTAGAGATTTCACAAGCCAAAATATGCTTCCTGGTGCTGTTACTAAAATGTTCAAGTCCACTTGTGGTGCATCACGAATGTTTAGGACAAGAAATTTTCTATCCCAAAGGATTCACGCACAGGCTATATTAGGAGTAGATATGGCCTTTGAAGATGATAGTATTGGACTCAATGCACTTGTAGATACCTCACAAACATCTAAATTAATGGACTTTATCACATTAGAGAGAGATAAAGTTGTTACCATGATAGCTATGGGGATGTCACTTTGTAATGCCAATAGAATTGTTATGTTTGTTGCAATTGTACCTCTCATAACTACTCATGGTTGGAACAGATCTTTTGTAGGCATTGTTCAGGTTAAGGCCATTTTAATATCTAAAATGTTTCAAAAAATACTTATTCTTTTCCTTTTTTATTGTTGTATTTTCACCTAGAGCATCTTTGTAGTTTTTACATCCAACATCCCACACTCCATTTCTTCAACAAATCTTCCTTGCATCATATAAAACATTATTATGATCTACATCTACAATCACTAAAATTTCCATACACACTCAAAATAAGTTTATATTGACATTCTTGAGTATCTTCTATCTAAAAATTTCTTAGAGTAATTTTACTAGAGACTCAATTCCACCAACACGATCTTGGTCTATTTTTTAGATTTAGAGATGGCTTTTAGTTTTTCCTTGTTTGTGGATGGGCTGGCGAGTTAATGTTAAATAGAGATCCATTTGATACAGACAAGTTGAAACATTTACAAACCGAGTTTAAAGACAACATCATAGCACTATTGGATCATTATCATCGTAGGAAAAACATATCATTCAAAATTAGCAGGTGGAGCCCTAAATTTCTACTGAAAAGAAATTCTCTCCCACAACTCATTCTGTAGATCTAAATAAACCCCATCCTATTTTTATGGAAAAAATAGATGATAGCTTGTATTTTTAATCAAGATCGGATTAAATTTCTTCTGGATAAATTCAAGTTAAATTAACTTACAACTATCTGAGATGACCTTTTTGTGAAAAAAACAAAAGAAATAAATTTTTCTCCAAGATGCCATTCGTAAGCCAACTGTACATCATGGCACTTATCAACTGAGATAACAAGATAAATTATCAAAGGTGTTTCTTATTGGAGAATATCACAAATCTTAGTTGGTCATCCGTCCTTAATGATTATTCCGTGAATCAAGCACTAAAATGTTATGAAGGGAGCTCCATGAATTGAATGGAATCTTCCCACATGCTTCAGCATAAACTGTAGACATGACATCCTCACTAATGCCTGCATTGCAGACATTTGCTAGAGAACGCATGTGCTTCATGCCATATTGGGATAGTGATCAATAATGTTTTTCAAATATCTGAACATGCCATGAAATAGATCCATAAATACTTATGCAGAACAACATATTATTCAAGTATAGAATAAACAGAGGTAAGCAACATGCTCAAGAGGACACTATGTTGCAATATTGAATTGAAGGGGACCCTATGTTCTAATACTGAACTGTTTCCAGTATTTGGAAACACTTAGAAAATTGTACGCATGAATATTTAAGGACTCACCATTGTTTTTAGATAGTCCCAGTCATCAACCAGAGAGCCATAGTCTCAGGATAATGGGTCAAATACCAAACAAAAAATAATAAATATTTAGGGACTTTTTTCGAAATCTATACTATGTATTGCCAAGTTGAAGTAAACTTCCATGGGATAGTCAATGATCTCAAGTCTGGAGGAGAAGGGAGAAAATATTTAATTTAATGTATCCATTAAGAAATGCCCATGTTTGTTAAGATTGATACCGTAAATTACCATTGTCACTTCTAATCCATTGTTTGTTGTTCCAAGTTGTCCAATTTTTTTGAAGTTCTTTTGTATTTTTTAGAATGCGAAGTCTATCTCATTGTTAACTTTTTTTCAGTTGATATTCTTGGATGAGGTTGTGAGCCACCTAAATATGGCCTGGTATGCTTGGGCCACATTATCCAAGAATTGTAAACATGGGTCGTGCTGGACTGTACCAAGCATGGTTACATTGCAACTTGGCATATGTCTTCTAGCTTTATGGATCACTTTATTGTAGCGAGGAGTATTTGAACCTGAATCACTCTCTTACAACTACTATTCCATTGCCATTAAACCTCAACCTCTTAGATATCTAATCCCATTGTTAATTACTTGTTTCTGTGATTCTTTTATCTTGTGTGTACTATACAACATTTAGAACTTCTTTAATTAATTTTTTAGGGAATTTCATAGTTAGGCTTCATTATAGGATGTTATGGAGGTGATGGTAAAGTTTTTAGCTTGCATATGGAGATGAGATATCATGGTTCAATCCCTGCTTGCCAAACTGTGGTCACTGAACAGGTAATATTTGTTAGAAATTCAAGATTTGTTTATATAATAGAAATAGGTTCTATATTTTAGATATACACTCACACCCACATAAAGAACCACATAAAAAACCAAAAAAATATGTCTATCATTATGCATAGTTGCTTAATTTATGTCAATTTCCAGGCCTCTATGGCTGTCAAGGGCATTTACCTGATTTAGTGTATCTCATTAAAATTCTGATGGTTTACTCTCTTTTACATTAAAAATCAAAATATATTTTTGAAAGAATGCACTTTATGTTTGGCTTCTAGCATGTATAAAAATTTTAAAATAGCATTTTACACAAATCCAGGTTTTAAAAAAGTTCTTTGTATTCTCATTGAACTTTTCACAGTTGTATAAGCTGCTTATCTTTTACACACTTTTGGAAGTGTCAACCTAAAAGTGGTAGGACCTGTCGAAAATGGCAAATACCACTCTATGAAAATAACTTGGCGCACCAACAACTACTAACAAACTACATCCATATCATATGGCATGGATATCCGAACAAAGACTCATTCGCAAAGGAACAATACATGACTACAACAATGCAAAAGGATAAGGCCAGATTCTCAATTTCAATGTGATTGACACTCTTGGTGATGACATAAATGTTACATGCTTTGGAAAAGCTACATCTTTTTAGCATGCAAAAGTACAGGAAAGCATGATTTACAAAGTTTCAAAGGGGAATCTTAAATATGTTAAGGTAGGCTATAGGGATTCCAACAGTGCATGGGAAATCATGTTAGGAATGGATTCTATTTTAGATATTTGTACAGAACCTACTGCATGTATACCAACAACTACTTTCCACTTCACACCAATTAGTGCAATCCAACAAATTCCTCTCAAAACCACTGTGGATGTTATAGGCACAGTAACTTTTTCATTTGATGTTTCTAAGAGCACCCGAAAAGATGGAAGTACCACACAACGTTCTACAATTACTATAAAGGATCAGACCGGATATTGCATAACAATTACTCTATGGGGATTACTCTGTGATGAGGCAAATTTTTTTTTACAACCACAACATGGTCAAACTGTAGTCGAAATGCCAATACTAGTTGTTTGTGTAGTGCCCACACTTTGATAGCTTAGTTACTTGTTGTTCCTATTACTATTAGACATGTTTTGACAGACACTTGTTATATTTTGGACATTACATTAGGATATTTGATCTGATTAGACATGTATGGACATTTCGGCATATAGTGCCGATTTATCTTGACTACTATGTTGTTTGCATTATCTTTTGATGTCATGGATACTAATTGATATGATGTTGTTTTAGAATGAAATTATATTGATGGATACTCAATTTGTTGCATGTTGGGATTCTATGGATACATGTCATTTTATCATTATTACTAACTTATGGTAAATTGTGTATAGTTGTGCACGTTGTCACACTTTTGATTCCAGAAAGATGAAATGCTAGTTTAGAAGTCATTGATATCTTATTTAGTAGTTGATTTATATTCTATCCGACAAGTGTGTTTAATGTGTGCAATGAGTGTGCAGGTGACAAGTCACAGGAGATCGTGGGACTCAGGCCAGCTACGCAACTTTGCACAAGCAGCCCAAGGGATAATTCCTAGTCATGTTTATTTCTTGAGGCCTTAGCATTAGAATTATTATTTTTGGCTCCATGGGTGACCCTCATTTCTATTGTAATATGTCTTGTAATTATTAATTTTGGTTAGGGTTTTCAGGTTGTGTTGTAAGCTTGTTTTGGGGAATTAATGACCCCACTTGCATTAATTTTTAAATAAGTTTAATGATGTACTTAATCTAGAGGGTTTAGGGTCACATGTGAACCCTTGGGTGGGCCCCACACCTTCTAACGTTGTGCCAAATTTTTCAAACACGAAATTGGGTTATTTTGGGCATTTTTAGGGACCCCATTTTAGTTTAGGAGTTCCCTTATCATGAAAATGAGCCCTTCAACCCTACCCAATAGGTAGGAGGGCTTATTTCCAAGGCTAGAGGGAGATTTCCTTCCCTTTTTGCCTCTTCTTTGGTCACATCCATGTAATGGGTATGGATTAGAGTGTTTGTTAAAAGTTACACAAGAATTGTTTTGTTATCATTTAGAGTAATTTGGGAGAAGAGGGCTAAAAGTCATTTTATCCTTTCTTTCATTTATCTTTGGCATCTTTGACCTCGAGGGAGGAGAGGGGTAACACATGTCACCCCTCATTTGTGAGGATTTTTTCTTGCTCCTCTTCAAATTCCCCCTCATGGGAAAAGAAGAGAACTTTTTTTGGAGCTAGAGTTTTCTTGGGTCAAGAAGTGGAAGAGATTGAATTTTGGAGAGATTTTCTTTGAGGTAGGCTTCTTGAGCTTTATTGTGTTTGTTATATCATGCTTGAAATTTGTTTTTTACATGGAAATGTTTTTGTTGCATGAAGATCTAGTTGTTTTTTATTTGATTTCGCTCCCTTCATCATATGGCATAATAGAGTTTTGGAGTTGTGGGGGAAGAGAGGGGATTTTTCCCTCTCAATCCTTATAGGATTGATGGGAAACCCTTGTAGAATTTAGTTACTCCCCTCAAATGGTTGAGGTGGGGAAGGGGGTCATTTAGCATGAACCTCCTTCCATATTCTTGGTAAGGAAACCACTTTGGGGTTTTAAAATCCTTCCAAGAAGAATTGGTCAAAGGGTGGAGGAATAAGGAGGGCTTGAATGAAACTGGAGAAATAAGGAGGGTATAGAGATTTTGTTTTGTACAAATAATAATGGTTGCAAACATTTGGAGAACTTTTTTTCTCTTCCCCATTTTAGAGGTAGAACATGGTTTCTCCTCTTGTTCATCTTTGTAAAATTTGGAGTCTTGTTTTAGTCTTTATCTTATTTTGTGTGGATGTAATGTTGTGTGTTCACCCTCTCTCTTGTGCATAGTTGTGAATAGTTGTCCTCTTTCCCATGGGCTTCGGGGAGGCTAGCATGCATCCCAACCTTGGGAAAGACATGTATTGACGCCTATGGTTGGGTGGAAAACAAGCTTATTCTCCTTGTTTGGATTCCTTGAAGGCATGTGCAAATTGGATCGCATGACGGGAGTTGGTGGTAGTTGGAGTTCCTTTGTCATCTCCTTGTTTTTTTACTTATGAAATATTACCTCATTGTAACCCTTTTGGGATATGGCTGGAAAAAAAATACTTCATGTTTGTTGTAATTCCTCTTCCTTTTGGATTGGAAAAATCACTTGTAAGATTGGTATATCATTTGTATTTGCAAACCTTCATTCAACTTGGGAAGGATTTTGTTGAGTTGTCTTATGTATTTTAGCATGATTTTGAAGTATGATGTATTGAGGAATATTTGCAAAAGAAGCCTTGTAAAATATCGTGTTCCTTTAAAATACATCTAGTAAAATGTATTTACATTTATTTAACACGCTTTGTTTTTTGGAATATTATTTTAACACAAAAAAAAGGGATTATTTATTGGAAATGAAATCTGTTTTGTTATAGGAAGTTTGCTATTTAATATTGAAAGAAACTATTACCATTTTGAAATGTGCATCTCTTTGTAAAATTATAATGGATTTAGAAACTAAGTGCAGCTATATTGAAAAGAAAATATATTAATTGTTGGAGATTTTTACTTGTGATTGAATATGAAGTAATCATTTATTATTACCTTGGAAAACAAAGTAACTACTCTTATTTATTTTTTAAACATTATTAAATGGAATGTGAATAGTTTTGAATTCTTTTCCATGTAGAAGTTAATGGTTTGTGCTTAGTATTCTCATTTGCAATACTTGTGTTTCATTTACCACAAAGTAGATAATTCATTTAGTGTGATTAGTTGAAAATTTTAAGTCTCTTTTTGCATCTAAATAGTAAAGTTAAAATCTGTTATTTATAGTGTGAAAACAACATTGTTTGTAATTGTGTAAAAAAAAGGGATCATATTCAGAATTAAAATATTAACAGCCTTAGTTTTATTGTTTTCCTAAAATAAATATGTATTGCAGATTTATAAGGTGAGGGTATTCATATTTTGGACTATATATATATATATATATATATATATATATATATATATATATATATATATATATATATACATATATACATATATACATATACATATATATATACATATATATATATACATATACATATATATATATATATGCATATATATACATATATATATATATACATATATATATATATAGATATATAATTATTAAATGCCCCCCCCCCACTAAAACATAACATACATACTACATACAATACATACAGACATATATTAGTAATATATTGCATACATAGAGCATATCATACATACATACATACAATATATATATATATAATATATTAATATATATATATTATATATACTATATATACTAGAATATATATATATATAATATAGCATACATATCACATACATACATACATACATACAACCTATATAATAGATAATAATATATATATGTATATGTAGATATATGGATATGTATATGTATATATAATCTACATATACATATACACTATACATTATATGTATATATATATATATATGATAGATGTATATGGGAGCTTGTATAGGATGATGGATAGATATACAGATACAGTAATATAATATTATTACACACACACACACACATATATACACACATATACATACATAACATACATACATATACATATATATACATATAGACATATATATACATATACATATATATATATATATATATACATATACCACATATATATATATATATAGATATACATATATATACATATACATATATATATATATACATACACACACACACACACATGTGTGTGTGTGTGTGTGTGTGTGTGTGTGTGTGTGTAATATTATATATTATCTAAAACTATTTTCTATTTAATATTAATAATACTGCATAATGTGTGTATATATATATAAATATAAATATATATATATATATATATATATATATAGATATATATATATATACACACATTATGCAGTATTATTAATATTAAATAGAAAATATTTTTTAGATAATATATAATATTACATACATACATACATACATACATACATATATATATATATATAAAATATTACACATATAATAATAAATTTTAAATTGAAATTAATAAACACAAAAACAAAAAATAAATAAACAAAAAAAAAAACCAATTGGTTTGGGGGGAGGCCGAACCCTCCCCCCCATCCACATTGGTTTCCGTGCAGCTGAATCCTACGCTACTCCCCCCATACACAGCTGCAACTGCTCCAACCTGTGCCCCCCCACCCCCCACACGTGCATAACACCCCATGCTAACCGCCACCGCTGTCACTCCACCCTGTCCCCCTTTGCTACGCCTGCGCCTCCGAGCTCTACCCCTGTCACTGCCACTTCTCTCCACCAGCACACCCCTATTCCACTGCCGCCACCCTCCAACCTACGGCCAAACCCCCCTTTCCTCCAAATCGACCCCCCCTCCTACCAGAGCGTATATATACACAATATATATATATATATATATATATATATATATATATATATATATATATATATATATATATATATTTGTGTGTGTATATATATATATATATATATATATATATATATGTATGTATATATATATATATATATATATATATATTAAGTCATGAACATTTTATGGGAGTGAGAAAACAAATTAAAAAGGTTGTATCGACTTAGTAAACTTTGTGTTTTTAAATTAATACTTAGTAGAATAAAATAATTAAGTTTTCATTGGGCTAGCATTGAGGAAACTTCGGAAATTAATAATCAATATGAATTAAATATTAATGAAAATGGGTTAAGAAGATCATTATTTCACTATCAAAAAATAAATTCTGACTTAGTGGCCTTGTTTCCGATGTCCTGAGGCGGGGCATTATAGTTAAAAAAGATAAAACTTCGAAGTTTAGAGGTAGAACACTAACATTAGATTCTTCTATTGAGCTATTTGTAACATCAGCAGTGCCAGAGACATAATCACTACAAATTTTGTTAGCCACAGCAAAAGCTTCTACTACCGCAGCTCCACTCACTACACAAGCACCAGTGGAGAAGAAATTTGTTGATATTCGTGCTTGTACCAACCCCAATGCAAACCAATAGATTGTTACTGTTGCAACTATTATACATCTCAACGTGGAAAAATATTATTACCTTGCTTGTTCACGGGTTATTAATAACAAACAATGCTGAAAAACACTAAATACAGGTCTAGAATCAACATGGCATTGTAGTAAATGCAACTTGCCCACAACTACATGTGATTATAGATATGCACTTCACATGATGGTGGAAGACAGAACTGGGACCATATGGGTAATGGCTTTTGATGAAGTAGCGTTAACTCTGCTTGGTGTACCTGCTAATGCTCTTAAAGAGTGAACAAAGAGTACATATGACTTATGGAACATTATTAAACATGTGTTGTTTCATACGTACAGGTTCATTTTCATTGTGACTCCATATACCTACAAGGGCAAGGAACGAATCTCTTGTATAGTACACAACATGACTCCTGTCGAACAAGACGTAGATCACATAGATCTGGTAGCAGCATTTTTAGATCGCATGGATAAAAAAGCAACAACTGTAAATATTTCATATATATACGTCTGCTACAAAGCACTACACTTGATTTTAATATGGTGTATATATATATGAAGACAAGTATTTTGTGTACAATCCAACCTCTATTGTTTTACATGTCATTTTAGATACATGTAATTGTTATTCTACACCGTACTTAGTGTAACCATTTACAAAAAATGTAAAATACCTTGCAGGATACAATACTCATCCTAAACGGAATTAGTTTCCATAGGTGTTCTTTTTAAAAAAACGCCATCATTTCCCCTCATGGAATACTATGGGCCCTATCCCGTAAGCTAAAGACCTACCAAATTGTTTAGGAATACAATTATGCTTAAAGTCTTCAAAATTGATTAAGGCATTCTCTTGTTGTTAACGGAAAAAAAACAAAATTGAATTGTTCTTAGAAAATTCAAGCATTTGTGCCAATAAAATATCTTATAAAACAAATAAAAAAATAAATTTAAGATGTGTAATTATTAAAGCTACTTAAGCTAACTATAGATTTATAGATAATTGCAACAAAAAAATAAGGTACTATGGTGGAAGGAATTTTATGGGAAGAATTATCTAGAATCTAAAACATCCTTAAATTCTAATAATTTCTCCACACTACAGTTCTTGACCCACTACCCTGAAAACCTAGGCATTAAAAAGATCGAAATATTAGGCAAAGAAGGAAAATCTTATGGGTCTTTAGTTAGCATCGATGGAAAAAAGTGAGCAAAACCTCATCTACTACTTAATCATAGGGATAAGTTTTACAAATTATTTCTCTTTCCCATTTTGGATTTTAAAAAATAAGCTCCATCCAAAAAACTTGTACCGGTTATTATTATTAGAAGTACAATTACAAAAAATGTAAAATGCCATACAAAATCTGACATCCATGTTTTTCTATTGTAGGTATTACCTTAGCACACCAAAAAAATGGAAAATGCTCAGTGCCGCCTGCACTACAACCAAAATAAACAAGCTAGAAATGTAAACCACTGCCAAACGTATGTAGTTCACAAAAACACCCTCAACACAACCAGCCACAACAAAAAACAACCAAACTTTATTTCCTTACCCCAACTTGCCTGTTTACATGAAAACCCCGCTTTGTCCCCTTTCAACACCATTCAACACACATTCCAAACTCGTTTAGAATCTCTCCTTCCTGGTGAAGCTTGTTCAATTTACAAGGAACACTACCCAAGAATGTAATCAAGACTCACCCCAAGTGGAATTAGTTGCCGTAGGTGCTCCTACGAAAAAAAAGGACATCACTTTTCTTCATGGAATAATATGGACCCCGACCCCCAACCCATAGAGCTATTAACTTTAACCCAAGTAGAGGAAATGCAGTAGCTAGAGTAGACCCGCTATTACAAGTCACCCGTGCCCATAGAGGCCAATAAATGTACACCAGCCACACCATTAGTTTCCCCCAAGAAATTACATCCATACTATGATTCTTGCCTCACCGCCCCGAAACCCTAGATATTTTAATCCTTAAAAGATTAGGCTTGGAATGAAAACCTTATGGGTGTTTTGTTAGTAGAGCCCATATCCAAAATGCACTTTCGTATAAAATCCAACACAATCCATACTATAGTGACATCATCATAGATGAATCTGCCCTTTCAAGTTTACCAATACCTACAACGAACATATTTAACTGCCTACCCCATATACTTGAGCAACCCAATTCACCAAAGCCCCCAACAACTAACACAAATGACACTGAACCCTATCCACTTGATGCAACCCTTGTAACATTGTTTATTGCAAGCCTCCCCCTTTTGATATAGAGGTTTCCCAAATTAGGGCCTACGCCCTACCAACATCAAAACCATACCCATCACCAATTAAATGCCCCCAAATCAGTTCAAACCCTATCAACAAATAAACAACCAAGGGGTTATTCTCAATGGCTTTCCCAACTCTATTCCCATTGGGCTCAACTATGTTTCTGCAAGCCCACACCTCAGAGATTGAAATGCATGAACATGCTCTTCATCTGCTACATTACCATGAAAAATGATTTGGAAGCCATTTTCGTTTCTGATATTTTCTATAGAATCTTATGATGTGCTATAGAAGTCAAGCCACTTCCACTATTTTTTGAAAACAACAGATTGAATACAACACACCCACAACAATAGAACACCTCTGCACATTGTTGGAAACCCTACAGGATGAACAAATAGCCAACAGTCTCATGTGGTTTGCCTCCCACCTAAGAGGCACTAGTTCTTTTTGGACACAATGCAAGAACAAACTTAACGACATGATTTTCCAGCTAGGAACACAAACCTTATTTTTCACCCTAAGCACTGCTGATACTAAATGGCTAGACTTGCACCACATCATGCCAAGACCTTGCCCCCCCACCCCTTCTGCTACCCAAAAATGGAGAAACCATAACATAATTACATATCCGTACTTGACAACAACATATATGGCTATGAGGTTTGTAATATTCCATGATGAAATCTTAAAAAAACATCTACACATAAAAGACTTCTAGTACAGGTAACGTAATGTATCTTTTAAAGCTTAGGTTACAACTATTGTGGATTCTTTTTCCTGGCATGTTTCATAATAACACTTACTATACCAAGTTCGAATGGAAACACAGAGGCTCCACACATATTCATGGTTTTATATGGCTTACTAATAGTCCAAATATGGACACCCTAGACTGGGCGAACTCCAGTGCCGTAAGAGTTGCAAAATCCTTCTTCGACAACCAGGTCACAACTTGGAACCCGCTTCAAAGCTTTCAATCTACTTCTCACATGCCCCATGCAACAACAGATGATCCATGTTTGCTATGTTCATCAGAAACACTACTTTCACCTACCGACAATGACTATATAGCTTTAGTCAACCAGGTTCAATGCCACACCAAATGTACTATAGCTACGTGCTTACGAAGGAAAGTAAACCAATTACAATGTAGATACAAATGCCCATGGCCAATACAAGCTGAGTCAACATTATGCCTAGACACACAAGGACATGTAGTTTATACTCCAGCTCGTAACGATGACATGTTAAATATCCACAACAAAGATATGCTAATTTCCTGGTGCGCCAACATTGACCAAAAACCCGTGGTTTCAAGTCATGTTGTTATGAAATACATAGAAAAATATGCATCCAAAGCCAAGCGCAAGTCGAAAACATACCACCATATGCTTTTCAAAATTTCAGCAACCACAAAACTTGGAAAAAATGTCAACACAACATACAATGAGTTTCATTCCGAAAAAATTACTAACCGAGATATAAGCACACAAGAAACTTGCCACATGTTGCTGAAATTTTGACTTACCATATTCAGTTGAGTGTTTGTGACACTATCAGTGGGAAAAACCATCTATAGGAAAATTTCAAAGCCTAATTCCAGCAGAAATTGTACAACACCATTTATAGATGCCTATATAACACGACCTCTTGCCCTACACAACTATTGTTTAATCGAAGCCTCTCGGTCATGGGCTTATAACAAGCGTAGGAAAGCATAGGAATTGAAAGAGTTCCAAAAATAGGCTATCGTTAGAGTGTTTCCTTGAATAATATCCATGCATGTTGTTAGCTCACCTTCATACAACACTTTTTACTTCACAAAGCTCCTCTTGTACAAATATTTTCAATGTATTCCATCTGGCATTGGCACATACCCAGAAACACTCCAACTTCATTGGGAAACATTCTCTCCAACCTACCAGGCATGGCACGTAGATCGGGTAAGCTCCCACCAAATAGTAAGCAACCCAACCAATAGCTCTGAGAGTGATTGCGATGTGCCTACCACAACTCAGATGGATGAATGGGAGGTGTTTTCAAGTTTACATCCTACAGGGGTTGTCGACATCAGTGATCTAGGCATACTTGGGAAGTGTGATTTTGATCTTTCACACATTTGGCCGCAAGCTACTACTGGAAACCACTTACATGAAATAGGGGGATATTTCATAGACATTGCTCACTTAACCACCTAAATAGCTGCACCATTCTTCCTACCTCACGTAAATAGTTGTACCTTATCACCAGAACAACAAGATCCATTATAGAGAATCTTAACCCATGCAAATGCATAACCATAGATTTCCCCATTGTACATGATAATATAAGGAATAACTAGCACTAGTAAATCAAATTTAATCTGGAAAAATTCAAGGGCACTCCACTCACACAACAACCTCCATGCTAGCTGCTTACTCCTTGTAGATCCAACAAGACTAGCAGCATTCAACATTTCTGGCACAACAATACACACTGGGCTACACATACCTATAACCAAATTTACTCCTGTTTGAGGCCAAAACCTTGCTACATTCCAACAAGATATGCTAGATGAGGAATACATACTAATCAATGAAATGTGTTTTATCAGCCCAAAACTATTGTCTAACATAAATAGCCGCCTATAAGAAGCATTTCCCGCATGTAGATGTAAATTTTTCAAAGGGCGTTCTATTATTCTAGTTGGAGACCTTGCCTAGTTACCTCCAATTAAAGATACTCTCTTGTACATTCTATCTACCTATGGTCATATGTTATGGTCACTTTTAAGGAATACAATCACGCGTACAGTTAACTTATACTAACAAGGAGCCACCCATGCAAACCATAATTTCCGGAGTCTACTACTAAATGCAAGAAATTCCCTTGCTACAGAGCATGACTGGAATCTACTAATGTCGCGGACTCCTACAAATATCAGCCCTACAGAACAAGCAACAATCAAAACCACAAGACACCTTTATAATACAAACACATTAGTTACTATGCATAATGAATATAAAATACGGGCCCTCAACACACCAATTGCTATAGCTACAGTTGAATAGTCATGACAAACTGATGCAGGGAAAAGCAATAACACACAATTAGAGACTAACCTATTGCTCTATGAGGGTGAATAAGCAATGTTGACAACAAATATTTGGGTGTAAAGTGGTCTTGTAAATGGTGCACAAGGACATGTTGTTAGTATGTTATACGAGCAAGCAATCACACCCCTAAGCTTACCTTTATACATCGTAGTCCACTTTCCAAGCTACAAAGGCCCATCCTGGGACCTGGTGCATCCTACATACTTACCAGTCTCGCCTATAACAAGAAGCAACCATCGACAGCTGCCCTTAAAAATGGCATGGGTCCTAACTATTCATAAAACCCAAGGACTAACACTTGATAAAGCTAGCATTGACATTGGCCGCAGAGAATGACAAGGTCTGACCTTCACAGCCTTAGCCCAAGTATGAGCCCTTACCAACCTCCACATTTTCCCAGTATTCTCATACACCCGTTACAAGCGCCTACAGGGAAAAAAGCATGCTACACTCCACTTAAAAGTAGAAGCATACTTACAACACATCCTACCTCTGGTTACAACATAAATACATACCTACCACAGAATTCACATACTATGTCATTGGTACAATACTCCATCTAACCTTAACTTGATTTTTAAAATTGACTACAACTATGCTCCCCACATTAATTTACTATCTTTTTTTAGCTTGCCTAAAAATAATTGCCTCAAATCATTATAATCACTACAAATTTTGCTAAGTAATGCTCAAATTTCACTTTTAGGGCACTTTCAAATGGAAGAAAACTTTTAGACACTAGCTTCCCGCATAAACATTGATGCCGACCTTCTGGAATGCCTGTTATGCAAATATGTAGACTCTCAGTACCAAACGGCTATATTTGTGGATGAAGCTACCATTACAAAGATGTACTCCACACAAAATAAAATTGAAGAGGCACAACAAACGCTGCAACAAACAATTGTAGCTTTCCAAGCTGCACAAAAGAAAATGAAAGAAAAAGCTTACAATGACATGTTTCAAAAACTCATAAATAAGGCATTCACTTCGTACCTTCTAAAAGGGCCCTAGAAACAACAACCTACAAAAAACAGTGCCCCATAAATAAAATCATTTCATCTTATACATACTATACTTATGTTTGATCCTCAAACCTTGTACATATCTACTCTTTTCAGTAATACCATAAACAAAGGTGTTTGGTTTTTTGGCTTGTATTTGTGTTATATAATGATTGGTTGAATGTGGTTTACAAATGATGCGTTGTTTCGAAGTAAATTATGTGTTATAATGTGCTTAATGATTGCTTACATGTTTAATTATTCAATTGGTTCTCCACATTCTAAAGCATTCAAAATGTGACTATACCCAATCTATTCAACTTCATCTAGAGTTCTGGACTCAACTTATCACAATTTCTTGACATGGAAATTCAATGCAAACATATGAACTTGTAAAATCATAATACCCATCTCACACTTATAGATAACCAATTACGCCTATCGAATTACAGTCTTAATTACAAAATTTCTGTCACTTAAATTTTGTCAGTGTAAAACCCAGTGACCCTTTGACCTTTTCTAACTTAAGGGACATTGCCTATACATGTTTTCTTGCATAACAAGAACCTGGTAGGAGGAAAAGTTAATTTTCTTTCTTTCTAGATCCTTTTAAAATCTAAAACTTGTTGCAATTAATTTAAAATATGAAAAAACATACTAGATTTCAGTTCTACATTTAAATCTTTTAATTATTAAAGAAAGAAATGCATTTTATTATTTAATCTTCAACCTTATTTTCTTTAAAATGCATAACTCTTTATTTTTGTGAATGGAAAGTGTGGATAAATTTAATCACTATATTAATGAACTGTAATTTTATTTTGAAAATATGATACTTATTTTGTAGATGAAAATAAATCTCTCTTTATCTTGTGAATAGATTTTATAATTATACTACACAGGGTATGGAAATTCATCATAGCATAGTTGAAAGAGGATTTTTCTCAGATGTTGTAGTTGTCAATGCCCTAATAGACATGTATGCAAAATGTGGAAGCATATGCAAGGCACGTGAACTATTTTTGAACAAAAAGGTACTAAATTTATCAGGAAATAGTGTGCAGTTTACACAAAGCTTAATAATTCTTCTCACCATCCACGCCTACGCAAGCTTATTGGAAGTCGATCCTCTGAATGCTTCTAGATTCCCATTGTTATCATTTTTTCCTCGATACAGGTTTCGACAAGGATGATATTCTTAATTTCCATTACTTTGTAATATTTTCTCCCACATATTCTACTTTCCTTATAAGTGAAAAAATAGAGGACTTGGTAGTTTTTTGGGTTAAATCTAGATAAAAGAATTAAATTGATCTATCTTGATGTATCAAGTCTTTCTTTACAATAGAAATTATATAGCCTACCCAAAGGGGATGATTAGGCAGTCTACTCTGGCCAAAGGTGATGATAATGTGGCATTGGATTTGAACATGGAGAAGATTCCTATTTCACATTCGAATAATGCTATTACCATCCATGGAAAGAATCAATGTAAAATTTAATGCATTGATCTTTTCATTTGATTTATTAAAAAAGTTTCTAGATGCTTTGTATTTTTCGACATTTGCATTTTCAATTCTTATTTTGTCTTGCATTTACATACCTCAAACATTTATCATTTATATCCACAGGAAAAACATCTCCTATATCAGCTGGCATATTATTGATCACATCATTACAACCTCCTGACCATTTGTGTTGATATCATTCAATGTTTTCCACATTAATTCTCACTAATCAAACTAGGCCCACTTTGAGTAATACACCATATTCCATGCAATAGACCCCCAAAAATTACTAAAGTTAAAAAAGGTAACAAGTATCCACCAGCTTCCACTCTCACCCCAATACATTACATACCCATTTTAAAAGCACAACCTACACCAGAAGATAACTCCCAAACAAATCCATGCTAGCGTAACATTGCTCCTTCTGGAGCGACCACTAGTATACTAACCAAAATGGGGAAGCAGGGGATGTGAATGTATTACGTAGTAGATGTTTGAGTTCCCGCAAATTTTTTTAGATGTTGAGACCATATTGACAAAAATTACTTTTCTATACAAGATGATAGAATAAGTTATATAACTTCTATAAATATTTTGGCACTGTTTTGAGATGAAACAATATGAATAATTTCTAAGAAAATTATCAACTATTTCAGATGAGAATTGCATAAGAGATAATGTGTAATGCCTCATTCGACGTTACTCCTATTCTTGATTTGGTGGCCTTGGTGCTAAGCGTCAAACATTGTTGTGCTTTTTTTGATCATTAGTTAGCTTCGCCCTTCTCGTAGAGAATAATTAGCATTCTCCCTCTTCATCGTTCCTTCTTGTGTCATTGTCGATGTTTCCAGTTGCTAGCCCCAGCAATGTCTATTGTAATTTTCCTATTAAAGGAAAATCATGTTATCGAATTATTGAGCTCGATTTTCGGTCATTATTAATATGAATAATAATATTTTTTAGTTGTAAAATTAATTTTAAAAAAAATAATGATAATAATGATATAATTAATTTAATTTTCGATGAACCATTGTTTTATATTATTATTATTTTATTTTACTGTCAATTGTAATCGATATTAATATTAATCATCTCTATGTCATTTTGTTGTATCTTTATGATCGCTCTCGTAGACTGAACCTCGTTCCGTGCTGATGAAGAGATGACCCAGTCATGGTGCCATGGTTGGTCATTGATCCATGTTCGATTTCGAACGTCAACCTCTAGTTGTCTCCCCCTTGGTCATTAGGCATGCTTACATGTTGTTTCGATCGTTTAACTTAAAGGAAAGTATGACTTTTTCTCCCTCCAACATGCCAATTTGTATGAATTTTTTTTAATCTTCTAGGTTGGAGTAGGAGGAAGGGGTTCCTTTCTTGCTTGGTTTCTGATTTGAGAATGCGTAAGGGGGGTTGTGTGTGGAAATTTTTGATGGGGCTATTAATTAATGCCCATATTTTAACTCCACGTACCACCTCTCACCACTTCAGCACTGACTTGGCCCTTGTCACGTGGCCCTGCACCAAATGGGATTACCTTTGTTGGATTCCTTCTTTTCCTTGCCTCTCTTTGACAAAAAAATTGTTATTTACTGGTAGTTGATAGAAAGTATGGTCTTCCTTTATTGATTTTCAATGCGTATTGGTAGATTTATGCCTGGCACATTTATGGGATGCATTTGGGGGAAAGAAACTCTTATTCCTTGTTGTCTGATTGCATGAGGATCTTACCCTATTTGTTTTAGTGCCCCTCTCTTCCCATATTTTTGGTTGCATGAGATTGATGGATAAGAAACCCCTTTACAGAGATGGAATTCCTTGTGGGTGAGCAGCGTGTGCTTTTGGAGAATAATTATAGGCATGTTAAGTCTAAACTTTGCAATGTTTTTTCTAACCTTTTATATTTTTATGAAATGAATGGTTCACCTCCCTGAAATGGTGCCTAGAAATGGATTTTGTGGTTGTTTATTTATTTCCTGGAGTGTGCTAGTTGCCCCTCTGTTTTTCTATTCTTCATTGCTGGTTTTGGATGACTGAATTTCAAAAAGAGGGGATTCCATTTCTTTCACTCTGTTACTTTTTTAATGAAAGGGAGCTATGTTTATAGCTTGACATTATTGTATTTTTGTTATCATCACTTTAGAAAATCCTGTTGCATTTTGTGGCTCACCTAGTTAAATGGGTTTCTTTTAGCAAGCTTTAGCTGCCACTTGATAGCCTATCTTCTATTATTTTACTTTGTGGAAATATTGGTCGTCTTGTATTTGGGGTTTCAAAGTCTTGAAATCAAAAGTGGGTACCTCTGCTACCTACCATGGGAACAAGGAAAAATTAATATATTTTCCCTTCAATCCTCCTTGCTCTATGAGCAAGTTTCAGCTGTATTGTCTTTGTGATCTATGAAGAATTGGCCTGGCCAAAGGGCATGAATACCAACTCTCTCTCTTGTTCTTGAATTTATATTCCATTGCATACGAATAAGTTAGCTATTTTTCTGAATGAGGAATCCCCCAGACTTTGGAATTACTTACCTAGGAAGTTATGAAAGGTTTGTTCTTGCATGACCTTTTTTTTATGATTTACGACTATTAAGGAAAATGGAGAATAATGTTAATTAATGGGTTCAATGGGTGAATTCATTCAAAGTATTTTGCATACGATGTTTTGCTAAAATAGATCCCTGAAATATAATAGAAGGAAATGGTTATTTGTAACTTAGAGATAATAACGCCTTATGGGGATATAGGGTGTTAAAACTTGTTTTCTTCTGGATGTGAATCTATTTTATTATTGGCTGTGTTTTCTCTTTATGTGGATGTCATAGTTGAAGACTGTTAAGAATTGTAATCTCTCTTGAAGACCGTTGAAGTGTAAAGAACTTATAGATGTAACTAGCTTTTCAATAAGCTTGTAGGTAAGCATGATTACCTTCTTCTTACTAAACTTTTGGAAATTGATAACCTTGTGATATTGAAAATTTCTTCAATCTGTGAATTTTCTCTTCATTACCAAGGATGAGAATGTTTTTTACCAATTGAGTGGTTGTATTATATATACTTAAATGTAACATGCCCATAGATGGGTGTTGTGAATGAATTTTGATAACACTATGTTGTTAAGTTCTCTCACAAAAATAGAATTGGTTTGATGGCTCTGAATGTAAAGGTTTGGTTGCATGATTGATTTTCCTTTATTTCATGTGTTTATGTGGAGACATGAGCTCATCAAACATGGTTAGGTGTTTCAAACAACTTAAAGGGGATGGGAAGTAATGTTCCAATTTATACTTTGTTGAAACCATTAATTTGAATACCAAATCTTTCAGATTCAGATATTGTACTTGTATTATTTTATAAGTATTGGGTTATTCATATGAGTGTAGTTATATTTCATTCATGATGGAATTGTGTTTATTTATGTGGGTTTTTAGTGAACGTATTAGTAAGGGTCATAAGTTTATGACCAAACCTCTATGTTGGTTTTGGAATCCAATATGTGTTTGGGATGACTGTAGTCATTATTGAAATAGAACTTTGTTAATTCATGACTTTTGGTGATATGTTATGAGGATATTTGTGAGGTTATGAATTGAATATATTTATTTAAATATATTGCTGACCAATGTCAAAAAATTTTAAAAATTATTAATAACATTTGGGGATTACCTTTCCTTTATATTATTTAGATACATTAACTATTATGATGGAGTTTGTTGTTAAGATTAATTGCTTTTTGTGAATATTTTAAATGCATTTGAAGAGTGAGTTCGATTATGTTAACAAGTATTACTTTTTAAGAGATCTTGTTATGAGGAGGTGGTAAAATCCTTGGTTAAAATTGAAACTATAGATTGTTTTTTAGGGTTACGAACCCATATTTCTATTGAACCTCCCTCCTGGAAGGATTGAATAACCTTGTTATGTTTTGCACCTATGATCACAACTAGTATGTTTTTGACTTCTCAAGTTTCATTGGAGATGGATGGATTGAGTATTATATTTCAATCACGTAATCCATAGGGATTACATGATTGGAATCTCAATGCTCTTGACCTTTTGTTCCTAACCAATAAGGTCTTTCCTTGATTATTTGAGATATCATTCTTACTAAAATATTTGACTTCCTTCTTGTTGGCTAGAGAAAAATCTTTTATCTCGTGTGAAGAATTTTTCATTAGTGGTTAGTGCTTTGATCCTTTCTTGAAATAGAACGTTCCTTTCATGATATTGTTAAATGGTAGCTTACTATTGCAACGAGTATTCCTATCATTCTCAATTCTCATGAACTGACTTAGGTTAATACTTGTGCAGATGGATTGTGCGTGTTGATAAAGGAAAGATTTGTAAAGATTTCATCAGCTTGATTTATGAAGTTCCTTGTACGAATGTCTAATGTGTTGTAAATCCTGCAATGATGCTTGCAAAGGAGTTTGGAAGGCATCTTGCCTTGGAATTCCTGTATTTGTGAAATAAGGTTGTCTTATCCTTTTGTAGCTAAACTTGCAAAATTTTTTTGCGAGGAATGAAATTCAATCATCACCTTGTTATGAGTATAATTTTTCTAATATTATATCAGTCATGAAAATGTTGTAGCATGGCTCGACCAATTTTTTTATCTTCTTATTCTGAGCAAAAGTTCAATTGAATCTTTTGACACCTTTGGTTTGTGTGCCATGTTGATTAGAATTTTTATACACATTTTGTTTTCTCGTTAAATAAGGGTAAATTATTCCTTCAAGTCATAAAAATTTCTTGTATAATAACCCTCCATGGTCCTGGCATCAATGCAATTCTAGGTATTTTTTAGTGGGTTGGCAATCCTTTTTGTAAAGTAAATAAAAAATAAAATAAAATGAATACATAGATGGAAAAAAAATAGATAATTATGAAGTGGTGTTTTTTGTAGATAAAATTAAGAGTCTTTAATTGGAAAGAAAGGAGTTTTCTACCAATGTAACAGAATCCATTCTCACTAACCCTAATGTACAGATTAAACTTTATCCTCTTTGTTGTGAAACATTAATTAGTTCTAAAAGCAATTTCATTGTTGTCTTTTAGAGATATAGTTAGATCTTAGTTAGTAGGGGAGTTTTGAATAAGAACACATTAAGTCTAATGCTTCCATTTCGGGAACCCCATGTGTATCCTTTATCGAAATTAATCAAAAGAATGCTAAATTAAGCTTTTACCCAAATCCAGTTGAACTCTTCATTCTCATTAAAAGGTCGGTTAATAACTAAAGAGATCATGATGATGAAATAACTTGACCTTCTCACTCTAACCCTTGCCATAGTACTTAGTAATCTTCTCTTAAGCGTGGTTACTTATTGATCCTTGCACAAGGAGGTTGTAGTTAGGAATCTTAATGGCACTCCACTTTATTTGGATATTACACTCATTACCTTGTGCAATGGAGGTATGGATCAAGATTCAATAGCTTGGGTATGAATAAGCAACCTTGCGTGAGATGGAAGGTGTCCCTTTTTGTTCAAGTGAATTTAGATAGTTTTTCCTGTCTTTAGGGGAACCTCATTTAGAAAAGTTTTCCTCAAGCTAATTAGTCAATAGTATAAAAGAAACAAGTTCACATTTGTAAGAAGAAATGCTCGAATCAAACTGAAATCTTCTAGATTGTAAAATCAGGTCTTGTAAGATTTTTTAGTGAATGCATAACCTTAAAGGATCTTACACCACGGGGTTTACTAAACTGTAACTATGCAGTTGTGGATTGCTATTTTTTGTGGTGCCTTGTCAAAGAGAAAAGTGAACTATCCTTGATCGGTGTTTAATATATCCTTGTTATCTATGTGGTCATAATTGTGTCAAGATGTTCAAAGAGTTAGTTGTAGCCATTGTGACCAATTTTTGTGTCATTTTATACTTCAAAAAAAAAAAAAAATTATCCTATACTTTGTTATGTTGTTTTTTGTGTCTGAAATAGTGGGTGTTACATAATGCATAGGAATTTACTAGCTTCGTGAGATCTCATTCACTCCATATTTTTCATCTTATATGTATTTTACATAAGAATGAAAAATTCATAGGCTCAACTCATGTCGATGTGGGTTTAATGGATGGTAGAAACAACATAGTTTTCGATATGATCGTAGAGGGTGTGGTCTTAAAAAAAAGGATGACATTCACTGCCTCCTTTTTTGTTGACATATATGCTGTCAGAAATATCCTATGTGGACGGAGTGGGCCATTAATTATATTTTGTGGATGGTAACGTCATGAGGGAATGATATCAAATAGGTTATACAACGATTGATCCATATGTTTCCTAGAGAGGTAGTTGAGGCCCGAGTGTAATGATTGGTATTCAATGGATGTCCTATTAAACTAATTTAACTAGAATAAAGGATACCATGAGCCACATCATAAAAAATTAAAACATATGGGAAATATAATCACTGCATTAAACATTATGCATATGGTGAATTTGGATAGAATACATTATGAGGAGCTTCACATGTAAAGTCTAACACAATGTCTCAAGGAATGAATCAAATCTGAGCATTGATCATCCAAAAAATTTCATCATATCTGACCATAACTAGAACCCACAAGTTAGGAGGCTCCCACACTCTCCCCTAATCATAAAATCAATACAAAGGTACTAAATATTATTATATTTTGATTATTATTCGAGAGAGATGGGGCCTACTAGCTTTTGGGTGCTGGATATACCATACTGTGATAGATAGCTCAGAGTTGGAACTCATGGGTGAGTCATATTATGAGAACCATGTGGATATTTATGGAAAAAACATGTGTATGTCCAAAATACTATGGCCAGAAATAGATGTAAAGGACTATGAAGCAACCATGTAATGTCAGAAAACTCGTGATCAAACTAGTGCAATCGAACTATACTAATGTAATAGATTGAGTTTATGTGAGAGGGAAATCTGAAAGCATGATTTTAGGAAGAAAGGAGGTGAAAAATAAGGTACTGTTGATGTAGAATCTATATAAAATGGAGAGGATGGTATAGACACCATCATAAATGAATTATTGAGGCCCAATCGTAAATTGAATTTATCAAATCTCCTCTACAAAAGTGTGAGGTGACTTAGCTAAGCTAGATATGAAATGGCCACATTAAATTTCATTAGAAGTAGAGGTTTTCATGCCAATGAGAAGAGATACATATCATAGTACAAGAGGTGTTAAAATACACAAAGCTAAATGTAGTGCCCCACTTTCCATACAATGCAATTGAAAGGTGTAAAGTTTTACTCCACTATCATTGTCAACGTCCCTCTCCCCTCCATTCATTCTCTCACCTCCCAAGAAATTTCTTCCATATTTTATAGCTTCAGTAGAACATGGAGAACGACACATCCTAGAAGGCCTTTCAGACCTATCATTACCTTACAATCTAATGCAAACACTTTGTTCAAGATTCAGAGGCATCAACCAGAGGGAAACCCAAGTTAACATTGTAAATTTAGTACTAATTGGATAGTTGCAGTGAAATAAATATTTGTATTCCATAATTAAATATCACAACGTGACAAGGGACTTTTTAAAATGGATATCTCTCCAAGACCGTCCTAAAATTACTACCATTATGGGTTACCTCAATCTTGCATGCAAAACCCAAAATATACTATTATTTTTATACATAAATAAATTTATGTGAATATGTATCTGCATTCGAAGTGGATGCAATTTCCTCAAAGAAGAAATAAAACTACTATTACCATTGTTTTGATGTTGTTTGCAAAAGAGAAGAAGAAGAAGAATGAGGATTAGGGGGGCACTTCAATTAGGTATAACATTTTACTAGATTTATTTGGCTTCTTCTATGTCTAAATATTAATGCTACATTTAATTTACACTTTCATGTAGGATTCTACTCTTTACCTCTCATTTTGTGTAGTTGTAATATAGATAAAGATAGAAAATGCCATTCCTACTATCCCACATAAGTGTCAGCAAGATTTGTCTCTTTCACCCTTCCTCTATGGAGAATGCCACAAATAAATGTATCCCTTGTTGTACCATGGTAAGTATGTTCTAGGAAAAGAGCTCAGAAAAATGACTTCAGCATCATGTACCTCTGTACTAGCAAGGAAAACTCAGCATTGGGAGGTATTGATTTCTGCATCCCTATTTTCTTTGAACCGGGGGATCAATTTCTGAAATAGTTTGTAGTCTGTAATATTTGGCACTAAATGAGGTTGTTATAAAGGCCTCAAATACATTTAAGAAAATTCCTCAGGTAGTTTCAAAGATAAAAGTCAACAAATATTGATATCTTCCTCCAAGCCTGTATCAAAATGAGTTTGTGTTTTGTTGGTTCATTGGAGGCATGTGTCCATGTGATTAGTTTACTTTTGTCACCACTCTCATCCTATGACTTCAGTGACATCATGGAAAGTTGTTAGATTTGTTGAGCTCATCATGTTTGGTCTCGTGGTTTGTGCTTGTTGAATGTGGCAAGTTATGCGGTCTCGTCGAATGTGGGGATCGCGAGTTTGGCGTAAAAAGGTATAGTTTTGCCCTTTTTTCTTGCACTAAATTTGTCTTCATCATTTCCAAATTTTTTAAAATTAAATGTTGAATTATAGAGAATGTAACCCCAATAATTTACAAAATCTTACTTTGTGATGAATTGTTAAAATGAAAAAAAAGGATCTCGAAAGTCATTCACATGGAGCGCCACACCCAAACGTACTGCAAAATCGAATCTCTTTGCATGACCCTTGGTAACATGGAACACATTAGGTAACCTTAACCTAGTTGTTTGAAACTATTGAACACTTTTTCAAGTCATATTCCTAAACCCTCTTAGTTTATCAGTCACTTATGGTGACATGGTTGTTTTATTAAAACACGATCGGTTTCAGCTTACAGTTGTCGCTTAGTTTGAGCAAAATTGAAAACCACTACCTCCTACCTCTAGAATACTAACAAGAGGATTGTAACCCACCTTCAGTTTAATGAAAATTCCTTTGGAAACTAATTTTGCAATTGGTCTTTGGGGCCCACTGGTCCCTGTGTGAAAAGAGTTGTTGGCGCACTTATGATAACTAGCCCCGAAGTTACCCTTGTAACTTGAGCTCTGCTCGTCATAATCGAATTCCATCAGTCATGTTGAATTATCTATATATGGGGGAGTAATTAAGAATCATCAAATTTTGTGATTAAATTTGAAACTATTACGTACAAGATACATCTTGTAAACACTTTTGTTGTTTTGGACAGTTTTCTCAAGCTTAGCTAGAATCCCCTTTTTGAGTCTCGTTTGACTTCTAGCCATGCATGTGACCTCGTAATACCATTGCCATGCTATGTATATTTTTATTCAATATTTTAACTTGTATAAATTAATATTAAAATGTATCGTGATTTTTCTCTCTCCAACTTCTTCTCTCTCTAGAAATGACTATGATACTTTGGTGGATTTGAAAATGTAAAAGAATTAGGAAATGTAAATTGGTTTGAAATTAAATGAAAATGGACACGAAACATAAATGGTTGTGACATTGTGAATGGAAAATTATATTTCTTTTAACTTTCTATCTCATCCTTACTCTCTCTCTCTCTCTATTACCAAAACCTTAAGTGAAACTGAATGTGAAAGCATGAATGCATGAGAAAGATCTCTCTATCTCTCTCTCTAAATGAATAAATATTGTTATTCGATATTTTATCTTGTATAAACGAATATTAAAAATGTATGGTGATTTTTCTCTCTCCAACTTATTCTCTCTCTAGAAATGACTATGATACTTTGGTTGATTTGAAAATGTAAAAGAATTAGGAAATGTAAATTGGTTTGAAATGAAATGAAAATGGACACGAAATAGAAATGGTTGTGACATTGTGAATAAAAAATGATATTTCTCTTAACTTTCTTTCTCATCCTTACTCTCTCTCTCTATTACCAAAAACTTAAGCGCAACTGAATGTGAAAGCGTGAATGCATGAGAAATATATATATCTCTCTCTAAATGAATAAATATTGTTATTCGATATTGTATCTTGTATAAATGAATATTAAAATGTATGGTGATTTTTCTCCCTCCAACTTCTTCTCTCTCTAGAAATGACTATGATACTTTGGTTGATTTGAAAATGTAAAAGAATTAGGAAATGTAAATTGGTTTGAAATGAAATGAAAATGGACACGAAACACAAATTGTTGTGACATTGTGAATGGAAAATGATATTTCTCTTAACTTTCTTGCTCATCCTTACTCTCTCTCTCTCTATTACCAAAACCTTAAGAGCAACTGAATGTGAAAGCGTGAATGCATGAGAAATCTCTCTCTCTCTATATAAATGAATAAATATTGTTATTCGATATTTTATCTTGTATAAATGAATATTAAAATGTATGGTGATTTTCTCTCTCCAACTTATTCTCTCTCTAGAAACGACTATGATACTTTGGTTGATTTGAAAATGTAAAAGAATTAGGAAATGTAAATTGGTTTGAAATGAAATGAAAATGGACATGAAACAAAAATGGTTGTGACATTGTGAATGAAAAATGATATTTCTCTTAACTTTCTTTCTCATCCTTTCTCTCTCTCTCTATTACCAAAACCTTAAGTGTAACTGAATGTGAAAGTGTGAATGCATGAGAAAGATCTCTCTCTCTCTCTCAATGAATAAATATTGCTATTCAATATTTTATCTTGTATAAACGAATATTAAAATGTATGGTGATTTTTCTCTATCCAACTTCTTCTCTCTCTAGAAATGACTATGATACTTTGGTTGAGTTGAAAATGTAAAAGAATTAGGAAATGTAAAATGGTTTGAAATGAAATGAAAATGGACACGAAACACAAATGGTTGTGACATTGTGAATGGAAAATAATATTTCTCTTAACTTTCTTTCTCATCCTTACTCTCTCTCTCTCTATTACCAAAACCTTAAGTGCAAATGAATGTGAAATCTTGAATGCATGAGAAAGATCTCTCTCTCTCTCTAAATGAATAAATATTGTTATTCGATATTTTATCTTGTATAAATGAATATTAAAATGTATGGTGATTTTTCTCCCTCCAACTTCTTCTCTCTCTAGAAACGGCTATGATACTTTGGTTGATTTGAAAATGTAAAAGAATTAGGAAATGTAAATTAGTTTGAAATGAAATGAAAATGGACATGAAACACAAATGGTTGTGACATTGTGAATGGAAAATGATATTTCTCGTAACTTTCTTTCTCATCCTTACTCTCTCTCTCTCTATTACCAAAACCTTAAGTGCAACTGAATGTGAAAGCGTGAATGCATGAGAAAGATCTCTCTCTCTCTCTCTAAATGAATAAATATTGTTATTCGATATTTTATCTTGTATAAATGATTATTAAAATTTATGGTGATTTTTCTCTCTCCAACTTCTTCTCTCTCTAGAAATGACTATGATACTTTGGTTGATTTGAAAATGTAAAAGAATTAGGAAATGTAAATTGGTGTGAAATGAAATTAAAATGGACAGGAAACAAAAATGGTTGTGACATTGTGAATGGAAAATGATCTCTCTCTCTGGATTATACTTGAGTGCAGGGGATTTCCATATTCAGTCCTAGGACTCACGCAATGTTGGTTGCAAATACTCTGAACAAGAAGGATTAAGAGTGTGATATGTTGTAATCATTAAGATGACATCGAGATATTATATATTGATATGAATTACGAAATTTAAATGAAAGTGAATTAACAAGAATTCCATTATCAAAAGTAGTGTGTTTAAGACTATTCTTCCTTCTGGAATCTTATATTTCAAGCATTGTACATGGAAAATTATGTTGTTTGTATTTGCCTTGTGTTAAAGCTAACCTTACAACACTAGTATTAGTTTCACATAATTAATGCAAGAACAACTATGTTATATAGATAAACAAGGAAGATAGTTGAATTATGTAAATGGGTAAAAAGCATACTGTCCACTTCATAGGTGTTAAGCCCATTTTAATTTGAATATGAATCTCATGGTTTAGGCAATTGAAACAATCACCTACCTAATAGTTATTATGGTTCATAGATAAAATCAAAATGTTTGGAAATAACTTATCATTTTTTAAACCATATAAATGTAGTGAGTATTCAACCTTTGTCGTACTCTCTCTCAATCATGTAACATCTATCCTTGCAAAACCCTAATGTCTCAATAAATACTTTAATCCTTGCAATTATACTGTTTGTCCTACACTTGAGAAAATTCTTCAAAGACCATTTCTATAACTCAAATGTCCTTACACGAAGAAATAGATCAGTTGAGTAACCTTGTCATTCATATGATAAATAGGAGTAAAACTTCTTGGTGTCATAGATCTACTCATCTTAATGAACGAGTTAGAGTTCAATGTTCACGTTGGACCTTGGTGTCCTAGTGGTCAACCATATTCTTAAGAAGATAGTTTGGGATACCTTTATCATTGAATGAGCCCTTTGTAAGATCTTGATGACACAAGTGGAGTTAGAGCACTATTCTAATATGTATTAAACTCATGTTAATGATCTTTTTAGTTCCTCACGGATAAATATGTCACCTTGGATAGTAACAAATTAACCACCTTTGTCCTTTACAAAGGTTTAATGGGATGAATATGTTTTCACACCTTAACTGACCTAGAGTCACTTATAGAACCTTGAGTGCTATTGGAATTTATACGCTAAGTGTTAACAAAAGTGAGGAATTATAGTCTTGGAATACTTCAAGTCGCACGAAGGCTTTGCAAGGAAGGAATATTTTATTAGTCTAATTTTGACTTGTGGTAGGGTGTAGAAACCCTCAAGTAGAAATGAATGTAACAAATAGAATGACCTCTTATGATGGTAATGAACAAGGAGTTGTGATGTATTATTACCAATGATTGTAAATATCACCTTAGAAGGATTTTGAAACATGTAAAATTTTACAACTTTTGCTTTGGAACTCCCTTTGTCCCTCTTAGATAATTGCGACCCTTAGTAGCAGTTTACCATGTGTTTTCTCATAGGGTATAGTTTCCCAATTCCATAAGTGCTTTTGAAGATAAAAGATCATGCTTCCTCTCTTAATGGTATTGGTGAAAGAATCACTAATGCATTTTACTAAACGATTTAAATAGTTCATTGGAATAAATTTGAAAAACAAATAGTTGTTGGGTTGTCTTGATATATGTTTTAATAGTTGGGTTCTTAAGAGCTATGAAATGAGTTGTTAGGTATAGGGTCACCATTCCTTTTAGACATGAATACCTAAGTGTAAATTATGTGTCATTTGAATTACAATTATTCTAAAGAAATGCCAATAAGAGTCCAAAGTAACCGTGTAAGAGTAATGGAAACCAAGAGTAAATAAGATACTTGTTTAGAAATAAAGTTATGCTAAAAGTATTCAGAACTGATTTAGGCATTCTCTTTTTGTTAACAAAAAAAGGAATATGAATTGTCCTTGGATAAATTAATCATTTGAGCAAACACAAACTCTTTTACGACAAAAACAATTGACGTGTAAATGTTAAATAGACTTAAACTAACTATTGAAATATAGCAAATTGTAAAAGGAAAAATAGGGTACTATGATGGAAGGATGTTATGGGAAGAGGTATATTGAATCTAAATCACCCTTGTATCCAAATAATTCCTTCCTGGACCTCACGATAGTTCCCCTTGTCTAGCAAAGGTAAAATTTAAACATCGAATATACGTCTTGAAAAGAAGAATCTTAACATCTTGTTTGTTCCTTTTTGTAACGAGCACAAAATTTAATGTCAATTAAACATATTTTGAGAAACAAACCTTTAACATAATAATCATTATTGGGATGCTTGTAGGTAGTTAAAATGATTTAATTAACAAATGAGTTGTCGATAATTAATGGAAATTGAGAAAGGAGCCAATAATGCATCAGCTTTTAAAGGCTAATGCTATATGAAAATAAAGTATTTGAATTTTTAGAAAAATTAAATTTGACACCCTTACCAGTTTAATTCAGTGGAAACTTATAAGGTTATATAATTGAAAACTAAATGTAATAAATATGTAAACCATAAAAAGGGCATGTTTTGGAGTATGCCTATCCTGTGTGTCTTACCATAGTTGGGTCATTGTCTTGGTTTATGTCATTTGATTAAGACATTGATGTGTACTGTATGCTATCATGTTTTCTATATGGCTCCATGCTTATGTAAATCTCTTATGTGATATTGACCTTTTCTATTTTAGCCGATGAGGTGCTGTGTTATGAGTAATGAAAAAAAAAAAATCCACAAATTTTTTTGCTGTACTTTGGTGTTGAAATTGTGGGTATTACATATGGTATCAAAGTGAGGTTCATTTTATTGAACCTCTGGGATAGATTGGAGTTATGATGATATTGCATGGTGTTGGTGGAGATGGGACGAGTAATGTGATATATGTTGTGATGTGAACAATGTTGTAATTGGGATATTATGAACAAATGTGTTGTGCATGTCACTTAGTGCATATTTGTTATCATGTTGATGTGCTTATGATGAGATTATTCACTCTCCTTGTTATGGATTAACTGAGGATTTCTTGTGTGATGTGTTGCCTTGTTGTGTATTAAAGGAATGTTATTTCGGATTGCGGAGTGTTGGAGTGTTTTGTTATTATATGATATGAATGTGTGTTGATGTGTTACATGACAAAAATGGTGTAGAATGAATTGGATTATATCATGATGTCATCATTGTGTTCTGATGAATCATGTGTGTCACCTTGTTATATTACAATTGACTATATATTACAATGTTAGACATTGTGTTCACCATACATATAATTCATCTAATATGTGATTATTCATGTCATGAATTGGGGGAATATGGTGATCATATGACCCCTATTGTACAGTTCTTGCACTTTGGGTGTATTATGTGGAAATGTGATATATTGTAACCCATGAAAGTAGTGATTGTGTTATACCCTGTATATATACCATGCATAAGATGCTATGGTTAATGTGTGTGAATCACCATCGTGTTAGAAATGTAGGTATGTGTTATGTTGTGAACCTTACACTAACCGACCCTAAGGGAAGAAATTGGTAAAACATGTGTGTTTAGAGAGAGGAAATGAGTACCATTGACCAATCACTCTAGAAAAGTATGAGATAAGAGGTGGAGTCTTAAATATACTAAAAATCCACCACTTTTTATTTGGTATATATGACACATTTCCCATTGGGAATCATATCTATTGTGTTTTGCGGACACCTTAGGCTCAGTAGATGGTGACATGTACCTTTTTATCTCTCCATATATGGTTGGCATATATATGACCTATGTGTACCTTAGCATTGGTGTATCATTGACTAGTCACTCGAGCTGAGTATGAGATAGGAGTGGACTCATACATAGACTGAAAACCCACTAATGTTCGTTTGGTATGCATGGCCACCATGTATATTGTGTTTTGTGAACATGAGGCTCAGTGAATGACAACCTATACACCCCCCTCTTAGACTATGTTGAGACTATGTTGAGCCATGTGGGAGTATGGAGGGATGATTCAGGAAGAGATGATGACAATTATATTATTTGATATGTTATTTTACGAGTTAAGGCTCAATGTCTGAGCGTCAGCAACTCGATGAGTACCCCTTTGGTGGCCATATAAGGCCACATATTTATTGTGATGTTTCATTTATTTATACGTAATGTATTTTTAATGTTAACTTTTTTGTTTCCTTCTCTGGAACTAGAAAATTTCTCTATTTAACATTTGGTTGAGTTGTTGCAATTTTGGGCATTTTATTTGGTTTTTGCACTAACATACGGATTTTTGGACAAACTATGGCTATTTAGCCATTTTTTTTCTTAGTTTTAAATTTTCTTTTCAAGTTTAAATGTTTTTTTATTTAGCCTAACCCAAGGCTTGGGAATTTTGCCACTTGGAATTTGAAACAGATTGTTCTGTTGGTTCTAATGTCATAATTTGTTGCAATAGGGTCATGGGATTCACTATGGAGTTGTTCGACCTATGGATCCGCTTCCTTTTATGGCGGTACGTCTCAAGCGGGTCATAATGCCATGTATTTTTTGAACTATAGGTTACTACACAACTTGGGTGGGGGTGACAAGATTCTATGTGCCTAGGTCCATAGGCTGACCCAACCTCATTAAATTGAGAAAGGAGATGGGGATCTATGGTTGAGTGACCCGATATGGAGAAATTAGGTGATGGGGCTCTATGGTTGAGTGACCTAGCTTGGTTTTGACACTATGATTCTTTCTCTTTGGGAGGTATATGGAGGTAATTTTTTATATTTTGGGAGATATATGGAGCTTTTTCATGATGTTTTGAGTTATGTGTACTCCTGTTAGGACTTGTTGTGCTTGAGGTTTGAAACTCCTCTTGGTTACTATGTACTATTAGATATGGTTTTGGCACTGTGTAGGTACTGTCATGGTATTTGGGTCATTTGATGCCATTTTTATATGTATCAACGTGATGATTCTATTTTTCAGTCACATGTGTTTATTAGATTTATGCCTATGACATAATTGTTGGAAATTCTTCGTTATGTGGACTAATTGTTATCTTTTCATGGAGGAATTAGAGGTCTTATGATGTGATACATTCGTGAAAGTATGTAGCAAGATGTCTTATGGGTCATTTGTGTTGTGTTGAGTTTTATGTGACATCTTTGAGGCTAATTACTATTGGGCACCCAAAAACATAAGACAATTTAAATCTTAAACATTGAATATAAAGAGCTTGAGATTTGGTAATACTTTAAAGGAGACATATTAACTAAGTAATAATGTAAACAAGAATTACCAATCTTCACAGAGCATTAAAAAATTAAGATATTGTAAAACATTTTTGACTTCATTATGGTTGTGTTCTAACGAAAAATATTTTGTCCCTAAATGAAGCTTTTCGTCATTAAATTTCCATAATTACTTTTTCCTTTTGATACCCTTGGCATTATGTCGCATCAAGGATGATGCTCTTATAAGGGGAGGGAGATATATTGCCCCAGTTTCCACACAATGCAATTGATAGGTGTAAATTTTTACTCCACTATCACTATCGATGTCCCTCTCTCCTTAAGTCATACTCTCACCACCCAAGAAATTTCTTCCTAATTTTACAGCTTCAACAGAAAATGGAGAATGACACATCTTAGATGGCCTTTCAGACATTTCATTTCCTTACACATTAATACAAACACTTTTTTCAAGATCTAGAGGCATCAACCATATGAAAACCCAAGTTAACATTGTAAATTTAGAAGTAATTGGATAGTTGCAGTGAAATAAGTATTTATAGTCCACAATTAAATATCACAACGTAACAGAGGACAGTTTTAAATGGAGATCTCTCCAATACCATCCTAAAATCAGTACCATTATGGGTTACATCAATCCTGCATGCATAACAAAAAAATTCCTTGTATTCCTATACATAAATTTATTAATGTGAATATGTATCTACATTCGAAGTGGTTACAATTTCCTCTGAGAAGAAAGAAAACTACTTCTACTAATGTTTTGTTATTGTTTGCAGATGAGAAGAAGAATATCTAGGTTTGAGGGGGCACTTTAATCAGGTATAACATCTTGTTGGATTTATTAAGCTTCTTTTGCATCTGAATGTTAATGCTACATTTACTTTACCCTTTTTTCTAGTATTCTGATCTTTATCTTTTGTTATGTGTAGTTGTAATCTATATATAAAGAAAGAAAATGTCATTCCTGTTATCCCACTTATGTGTTGATAATATTTTTCTCTTTCACTCTTCATCTATGGAGAATGCCACAACTACATGTATCCCCTCATGTGCCATGGTCACGTGTCCATTATGAAGGAGCATCCATTAGGCACAACTTCCATGAAAAGTATGTGCTATGAAAAGAACTCACTAGAAATGACTTTAGCATCATGTACCTCTGTACTAGCAAGGAAAACTTAGCGTAGGAAGCTATTGATTTTTGCATCTTTGTTTTTTGAAATAGTTGGCAGTCTGTAATATTTGGCACTAAATGAGGTTGTTATAAAGGCCTCAACAAAATTTAATCAAATTCCTTAGGAATTTTTAAAGCTAAATTTCCACAAATATTGCTAGCTTCCCCCAAGCCACTATATTAATGAGTTTCCGTTTTGTTGGTTCGTCGGCTGCATGTGTCCATGTGATCAGTTCACTTTTTTCTCCACCCTCATCCTATAAATTTGGTGATACCATGGCCAATTTTTCAATTTTGTGGATCTCATCATGCTTGGTCTCGTTGTTTGCGATTGGTGAATGTGGAAAGTTATGTGGTCTCGTCAAATGCGGGGATCGCTAATTTGGCGTATAAAGGTATGGTTTTCCCCTTTTCGCTTGCACTAAATTTCAGTTCATCATTTCTAGATTTTTAAAAATTAAATGTTGAATGATAGAGAATGTAACCTGAATAATTGAAAAAATCTTACTTTGAGGCAAATTGTTAAAACAAAAAAATGATCTTGAAAGTTATGTGCATGGAGCACCACACCCAAACGTACCGCAAAACCAAATCTCTTTGCATGACCCCTAGTAACATGGAACACCTTAGGTAACATTAACCTATTTGTTTGAAACTATTCAACACTTTATATTCCTAAAACTCTTAGCTTATCAATCATTTATGGTGACATGGTCATTTTAATAAAACACGATCAGTTCCGGCTTATAGTTGTCGCTTAGTTTGAGCGAAACAAAAAATATAAACCTCCTACCTCTAGACTATTAACAAGAGGATCATAACCCACCTTAATTTTAATAAAAATGCATTCAGAAAATAATTTTACTTGTGGGTTTTGGGGCCTAGTGGTCATTGTGCGACAAGAGTTGCCGACACAATTACGATAAGTGACCCCAAAGTTTCCCTTGTAACTTGATCTTTTCTCATCGTAATCGAATTCCATTAGTCACGATGAATTATTTATATATGGGAAAGTAAGTAGGAATCCTCAAAATTTTTGATTGAACTTGAAACGAGTGCATTCAAGACCCATCTTGTAAGCACTTTTGATGTTTTAGACAATTTTCTCAACCTTAGCTAGAATCCCCTTTTAGAGTATCGTTTAACATCTAGCCACGCGTGTGACCTCGTAATACCATTTCAATTCTATGTAGAATTTTATTCGATATTTTATCTTGTATAAATAAATTTTGAAATGTATTGTGATTTTTATCTCTCCACCCTCTTCTCTCTCTAGAAACGACTCTAATATTTTGGTTTATTTGAAAATGTAAATGAAGTGGGAAATGTAAATCAGTTTTGAATATTAAAATTCAAATGGACATTAAATGTAAATGGTTGTGACATTGTGAATGGAAAATGATGTCTCTTAACTTTCTCTCTCATCCTTACTCTCTCTCTCTCTCTCGTACCAAAACTTTAAGTGCAACTGAATGTGAAAGCATGAATGCATGAGAAATGAACTCTCTCTCTCTCTCTCTCTCTCTCTCTCTCTCTCTCTCTCTCTCTCTCCCTCCCTCTCTCTCTTATATTGAATTGAAAATGTTAAAAATGATGAATGTGTGGATTAGGATTGAGTGTAGGGGATTTCAATACACAATCTTAGGACTGACACAACATTGGTTACAGGTACTCCAAACAACAAGGATTAAGAGTGTGATATGTCATAATTAGTGAAATGACATTTATATATTGTATATTGATATGAACTATGAATGTTAAATAAAACTGAATTAAAGATAATTACATTATAAAAATTAGTGTGTTGAAGACTATTGTTCCTCTTGGACTCTTACATTTCAAGCATTGTACATGGAAAATTATGTTGTTTGTATATTCCTTGTGTTAAAGCTAACCTTACAACACTAGTAGGACAAACACATAATTAATACAGGAACAACTATGTTAGATAGATAAACGAGGAAGATAGTTGAATTTTTTAAATGGGTAAAAAGAATATCATCCACTTCATAGGTATTAAGCCCATTTGAATTTAAATATGGATCTTTTGGTTTAGATGATTGAAACAATCACCTGCGTAATTGTTATTGTACTGCATAGATAAAATCAAAAGGTTTGGAAGTAACTTATCATTTTTTAAACCATGTAAATGTAGTGAGTATTCAACCTTTGTCATACTCTCTCTCCCAATCATGTAAAATCTAACTTTGCAAAACCTTAATGTCTTAATAAATAATTTAATCCTTGCAATTAGACTCTTTGTCCTACACTTAAGAAAACTCTTCAAAGACCATTTCTATAACTTAAATTTCCTTGCACGAAGTAACAGATCAATTGAGTAACTTTGCAATTCATACGGTAAATAGGACTAATGTAAGGCCTGCTAAAATCTCCCACTTGAGACCCAAGAACAACCTAGTTTTAGTTAGAAAAATTATGGAATAATTTTTTTCCTTTAAAAGGTGTTCACAAGGCTTCAAGGATAATTAATCTCAACAATTTAAATTTACATTATAAAACCACACTATAAAATATTAAGTATGATAAATCCATACCTAGCTCCAAGTTTCCCTAGGGTATAAATTTAGAAGGTCAAAACATAGGGTTAGATTATGCATTAAAATTAAAAGGGTAAATTCCCACTTACCCACTCTCAGAACTCACTAAAAGATTCAACTAGATTTTTCTCATAATCAACACTATCAAAACTTTCCGGAAACATTACCATTAGATAGGAAATTTCCTCACCTCTCCATTGATATAAATAAGTCCTCCTAACTCCTCATATTTTCCAAGATATGAGCTGGCAGACCTTGGGATGAAAATGTTTCCCCAAGAACAGGCCTGCGAGCCTGGGGAGGAAAATTTTCCCTAACTTGGGCCTGCGGGCTTCGGAGAGAAATTTCACATGGAGGAGAAAAGTGGACCGATGGAGTGGGGAAGGGATTTAGTTATTTTTCCCTTCTAGGACAAAGACGTAATTTACCTTCGCACGCCTGCGAGCCCGTAAGGGGACACATGTCAAAATTTCTGAGCTCCAGTGGGAAGTTGGGTCATTGGAGAAATTTAAGACATTAAGCTTTTTTGCCAAAAAGTGATAAGGGATCAAAATGATCCGTGCCTTCGCTGACACCCAAGGCACCACGCGTCACGCACTGATTCGTGTGGAGAAAATGGACTTACAGGGAAATTTGAGAATTTAATACTTTTGTGATAAAAAGCACAAAGGATAAAATCAACCCGTGCCTCTGCCGACGTTGGATAATGCCACATGTCAGGCTCTCATTGGCTGCAGGCAGCGGGGAGGTGTAGAAACTTTTAAATTTTCACCAAAATAATTTTAAAATGTTATGGTTGTTAAATTAACCGCTCCTCCACCGTCTTCTCGTGAAGCCATGTGTCAGCTAATCATTAGCTGTGGGGAGGCAGCCGATGGAGAAAATTTTAGAAATCTTTCAAAAAAATTTAAAATGTTAAGTTTTATAATGTGGGCCCGCGAGCCTGCGGAAGTGCTTTTCCAAGGCAAGGATAGGGATGCGAGGCCCAGGAGAAAAGTAAGAATTTTTTCCAAATATTTATAAAGTTTAAAGTCAAGGGTTGCGGGCCCACGTGCCCACGAAAATGCTTTCAAAAGCAAAGGGCGGGGCCGCGGGGAAATATTTCCAAATTTTCCTTTTTCGAACTTAGAATATTTTTGACAAAAAATGATGGTTTTGGGTTGGCGGAGTGGCAGAAGGCTTCATGCCTATAGAAATTTTTGGGCAAAAAGCGTAAAGGGAAAAATTAAGCCTGCAAGTCCACTAGGGAATATTTTATTCATTTAAAATTTAATAGTTAGATTATTTTGTGAAGCCAAATAAAGTAAAAACTTCAGAAGGCCATAATTTTTGATTGGGAACTCAATTTTTGGAAAACAAGGACTTTTTGGAAAGTTCTTGATGTCCTCTTTGCACAGGAATTGTAAAATTTTAATTTTGATAAAGTTTGAAGGGTCAATTTTTAGAGAATTTCTGCAGGCTTCTAAGATTAAAACTAGTATTTTTAAGTTATAAATTTTTGCTCAAATTCAACATTATCACCTTCTCAACATGTAAACCAGACATGGAGGATTGCTCTTTGGAAAATTTTAGGATTGATTGTAAGGTATAACTTGTTAGATTTATTTTTAATTTACAAACTCCCAATTTGACAACAAAACCACTGTGAAACTGTCTGAGCCCAGTTTTGGAAAGGTTAGTGACAACTTTTTAAGTTTTTTACTATGTTTGGGATCATTTTTATCTTACTTAGATTGTATTAATGTTCCAAAAGTCCTTCATAGTTTGCAAGGTCATTCTGGACATTGTTTGATTAACAGCTGCAAGTATTCAAAAAAAAGATGGAGTTTATGTCTCCCTCAAGTACCCACTATTCCTCACATTTCCTTATGCCTTCCCAACCTCTTATGGCACCCCATAACGAGTAAAGAAATGCAAGCTATTTCTTTTTACAAGGTAGAACCCAAATCCCAACTCCCTCCACACTTATACCTCCCTAAAACACTTATGCCTCCCACAAGACAACCCCATAGTCTTCTCCTAAACCATTCCTAGGCCATCTACCCAACCATCTAAAAAATTAAACAACACATTAAAACATTCAACCATTCACGTATGCATAGAAATGAAAGGACAACATTTACAAGAGCTAAGATCCTACCTCTCCATGATGGAGTTTGTTCCAAGGTTCAAACACAGCAAGCTTTACAATGCAAAATAGTCCAAGATCAACAATCTATAAGCATGCAACAATCTCCAACTTTTTCCCAATTTGTAAGAGCTCCAAAAACCAAAATCAAGTCACCAAAAATGAAGTGATAAAAGTGAAGCAACCCCCAAAACAAGTAAACAAATTCGAATATATAGAAGAGGGAAGAGAAGAGGATGAGGTGGATCCAAGTAGGATGCCACATCACACATCCTCAACTCCAACTCATAAGTCAACTTCAATCTCCAAGGCACAATAAATAAGTACGTGAATAATATGATAGTTTTACTTACACACTCAAATCAAGCCCACACCCCATAAGGACTGAAATTAAAAACATGTAAGAAAGTGTAATTACAACTTACAACTTGAATTACAAAAATGCATAATGAAGGCTAGATTTAAAATCTCCAACCATAGGTAAGGTTGGTATGAAAATTTAAGAGGTATGGGACAAGTTTAACTTGTCCCACAAGCCTCCAAGGACAAATTCGGATTTCAAAAGAAGGTGGAGTGTTTCATAATCCAAAATTTACTTACATATCTCTTACACATCAGTTACACATTACTTACACTTATCTCACAACATTTAATACAAGAGCCAACAACTCTTATAATTAGTTTCTTATTTCCCAATTTGATTAATTAGTTTTTACCAATATGATTATTCATATTACTTTACCAAAATTTATTTAAATAAAAGGGGAACACATCAATTATAAAACACATACATACTAAACAAAGGAACCAAATAAATAAATACACATAACCCTTGGTCACATTTACAGGTGATCCCCCCCATGGGAATCCCTAACAACAATCAAACAATCATACATGAACAATACAAGTTTCCGTGGCGACCTTGTTGAATTCATCTAGAATTCCAATGTGGTTGGTAGCCAATCCCCCAATGTTTGTTGTGATATTTTAACTTGCAAAAAACAATACCTCCTTTAGCCTCGTGTCCATATCATAACATCCAAATGAATATACATATAATTTCAAAATCATCAATATATATATATATATATATATATATATATATATATATATATATGAATCACAACAACATCCAGACAGTCAACAATATCACTTGCGATTTCATCAACAACTATATCATCATCAATTTTAATTCAATTTTCTCAGTCTACTCAATATATCCAAATACCACATGTCCTAACAACATCCATAAATATATATCACCATGTCCAACAGCATGTCAACATCTATATAAAATGTCTTTAACAATCATCATGCATCATATATGAATCAGAGTCAACAATAATACAAAATATGACATCTAACACCATACTAAATCAAAACTATAATAATGCGCATAATATAGTCAGCAGTATCATGATTAATATCAAATGTGTTGAAGGGATGTGGGCACTACAACTAACACTTCTTGGTGTCATAGTTCTACTCATCTTCATGGACGAGTTAGAGTTCAATGTTCACATTGGACCTTGGTGTCCTAGTGGTCAATCATATTCTTAAGAAGATAGTTTAGGATACATTTATCATTGAATTATCCCTTCGTAAGATCCTGATGACACAAGTGGAGTTAATGCACTAGTTTACTATGCATTAAACTCGTGTTAATGATATTTTTAGTTCCTCAGAGATAATTATATCACCTTTGCTAGTAACAACTTTAGCATGTTTGTCCCTTACAAATGTTTAATGGGATAAATATGTTTTTACACCTTAACTGATATATAGTCAGGTGTAGAGCCCTAAGTGCTATTGTAATTTAATTAAATGTAATGAAACCCCTTTCTACGATAAGTGTTATTGAAAGTGAGAAATTGTATTCTTGGAATACCTCAAATGGCACAAAGGCTTTGCAAGGAAGGGATATTTGATTACTCTAATTTTTACTTGTTGTAGGGTGTAGAAACCCTCGAGTAGAAATGAATGTAATACTTCAAGTGACCTATTATAAAGGTAATTAACAAGGAGTTATAATTTATTTTTATAAATTATTGTAATTATTACGTTACAAGGATTTTGAAATGCATAATATTTAACAAATTTTTCTTTGGAACTCCCTTTTCCCCTCTTAGATAATTGTGGCCCTCAGTAGCAATTTACCATGTGTTTTCTCATAGGGTGTAGTTTCCCCATTCCATGAGTGATTTTTAAGTTAATAGATCATGTCACCTTTTGTAATGGTATTGATGAAAGAATCATTGATGCATTTTACTAAATGGTTTAAATAGTTCCTTGGAATAAATTTGAAAAGCATGTAGTCGTTGGGTTGTTTTTTTATATGCTTTAATACTTGGGTTCTTAAGAGTGATTAAATGAGTTTTTAGGTATAGGTTCACCACTCCTTGTAGACATGATTCCCTAAGTGTAAATTATGTGTCACTCTAATTACAATTGTTCTAAAGCAATGCCAATAAGATTCCAAAGTAACCATGTAAGTGTAATGGAAAACAAGAGTAAATAAGATACTTGTTTAGAAATAAAGTTATGCTTAAAGTATTCATAATTGATTTAGGCATTCTCTTTTTGTTAAAAAAAATGAATATGAATTCTCCTTGGAGAAATCAAGAATTTGAGGCAACAAAAACTTTTTTATGACAAAAAAATTATGATGTATAAATGTTAAATCGACTTAAACTAATTGTTGAACTATAACAAACTGTAACAGGAAAAATAGGGTACTATGATGGAAGGATGTTATCGAAAGAGATATCTTGAATCTAAATCACCCTTGATTCCTTGGAATTATTTCCTATACCTCATGATAGTTCCCCTTGTCTAGAAAAATAAAAATTTAAAAATTGAATAAATGTCTTGAAAAACAGAACATTAACATCTTGTTAGTTCCTTTTCATAATGAGGATAAAATTTAATGCCAATTAAACATATTTTGAGAAACAAACCTTTAATGAAAGAATCAATATTTGGAGGCTCGTAGGTGTTTAAAATGAATTTAATTAACAAATGTGTTGTGGATAATTAATAGAAATTGATAAAGGAACCAATAGTGCATCCTCTTTTAAAGGCTAATGCTATACGAAAATAAAGTTTTTGAAAAATGAAATTGGACACCCTTACAAGTTTAATTCATTGGAAAATTATAATGGAAAATAAATGTAGTAAATATGTAAACCATAAATGGGCATGTTGTTTAATATGCCTATGATATGAATTTTACCATATTTGGGTCATTGTCTTGGTTTACATCATTTGAGTAAGACATTGATGTCTACCCTATGTTATCATATTGTCTATGTGATTCTATGCTTATGTAAATGTCTTATGTGATGTTTAATTTTTATATTTCAGCCCATGTGGTGTTGTGTTATGAGCAATGAAAAAAAAAAAAAAAAATTAATCCAAAAAATTTTGTGTTGTACTTTGGTGTTGAAATTGTGGGCATTACACTAAATTATTTAGAAGAAATGAAGATGAAAATATAAGGAATTCAAGATTATGAGGTGGAGCTCAAAGAATTGTGAGATGCATTCTTACCTATAGCACTATGTAGAGGTTATGGAAAGGTGAAAATATATTTGAGGAGTGGATAAGGTTTTCATTTAGTGATTAGATACATCAAGATCAAGAGACTTTGAGTTTTGATTAAGAACATGATCTGGAAATTCAGAGGTGGATTAAAGGTTACGAGTGCCTTAGGAAATAATTTGAGAGGATTTATTTCTCAATTATTTTTTTAATTTTTTTCAATCAAATAAATAATTTAAATTTTCTTACATTGTTTTATTTCAAAACATCAAGATCATAATAAATTTTTAATTTAGAATAAAAAAATTATATAATAGGAATAAACCCAACATATAAAAAATATCATAGAAGGACGTGAAATATTCCATGGATGGAGAGAATTAATCGTAAAATTTGTTCAAAATGCAATAAATACGACACTTTATACAATGTTACTCGTAATTTTGATTTAACAATATCTAATAGGTGATGGGACTCAAAATTTAACAAACCACCATTTTTTATCAAAGCAATAGAAATTCTTATGTAACTCCTACAATTTGTGAAGAGTGGTATATGAACCAAACCTACCAATTCCTCAATAAAAATAGTAGATGTTTATGCCAAAACTATATGGGTCCTAGTTGTGTTAGGGATGATTAATTATTGTTAATCATGTTATTAGAGGTGTGGGACAACTTAAAAATTATTTGGGTGAGCCCCACAACATCTGCATGTGTGCCACTTTTCCCATACCCGAATTTGCGATAAAAGTGGAAATTGTAAGTGTTATTTTTCCTGTTGGGGGTCTTATTTTCACCAAAATAGACCCCTTGGACCCTACCTATGGGTAGGAGAGTATTTTTTGAGGCTCAAATGGTATTTTCATTCCCATTTGATCCCTTCTTGTCCACATCATTATTAATGAGCTTGACTTGTGAGCCACCTTGGGGTGGAGGAAATTTAGTTTTAATTTCAATTTTGATTTTGGAGGATTCTCCTCCATTATTACTTTTGTCTTTTGTTGGATAGGGACTTGTGGGAGTCATGCTTGTGAGAGGGAAGAGAGTGACACATGTCACCCTCTCATTGGTGAGAATCCTTGGGGATATTCTCTTCATATACCTTTACTTTGAAGCTTGAAGGAAGTTTTTGGCCTCATTTCTACATTGAGAGTTTTGGGGAAGAGAACTGGGATGAGCTACATGCTTGGAGGGATCTTTTAGATTCTCAGAAGTTTAAGCTTACAATTTGGAGTTTGGGATGTCATTGCTTGTGAGGTAAGCCTCCTAAATCCTTATTGATTTAGCATGGAATCTATGTTTGTTTCCTTGGCTATGTTCTGAAATGGGTATGAATGTTGTCTTAAATGCTTTGCTACTTCATTCTCCAGAGTTTTTCCTTTTTTTTGCACATGGTAATACCTTTGGGAGGTATGAGAATCCATGGAGGCATGTGGTAGTTTGCAAATGTGTTGATACTGCTTTGGTTTTATGAGGAAATTTTTGTGCCACAAGTTAGTTTATTTTCTTGTCTTCTTTCTATTGAGAAGTGTTGAGTCTTGTAAAATTTGTGGTGATGACCTGAACACTTGGGTTGTTTGTGTATATTTTTTTCCCTCATTCACCTTGTGCATTTTGGAGGCATTCACCCTCTCTCCCCCATGGGCTTAGAGGGAGGCTAACATGTCTTCCTTTAGGGGAAGTGACATGAATGATGCTTGTAGGTTGGGTGGTCAACCGAGCCCTTTCCTCTTGAGACTCTTGAAGTTTTTGCAAATGGAATTGGAGTCTTACATGGATCTTCTTGGATCTTATATGCATTTTTCTAGTTGTAGAAAAAAAGTGTTTTTCCCACAAACAAATTAACATGTTGTTCCCTTTATAAGGAGGTTTTTCCTCTCACATTTTAAGTTATATATTATTGTAAAATGTAAAGAACAAAGGAATGGCAAGTGATTCTATTAGGTTGATAAATTTCAATTTTTTATCTTTTTATAAATCTTGCTTTACAAGGTTGTGAGAATAATCCTTGTATTTCCTAGTATTTCCCAAGTTGGAATGAAATAAAAAAATGGTGTGTTCTTTTTTTCTTTTGTAAATCTTGGAACTATTAGACCTTAAGGAAATATTACATTGCTAATATGTGTACTTTATATGTATTTTATTAAATCAAAATCTATATCATAGTATAGCGACTATGGATTGATCTATTCATTTGTGACAAAGGTTTTACATGTAGAAAAAAATAATACAATATTTTCTTATTTCCTATATTTCTTATTATAGAAAATACAATTTATGTATTATCACTTGTAAGTAAGGCAACTCCTCTCACACAATGTATTGGTGTTGGAGATTTTAGAACAATATAATTCCACCCACACCTTGCATGCCTTTTATTAATATTTCCTTGATATGGCTATGAAATTTTAGGGTCTGCGGATTTTAGATATTTTAGATGTACCCTCATCTTCTGCGCCATTATCAATATTTTTTTTAAAAGAAAAATTTAATGTAAGAAATACATGGCTGTAGAGTTTGGACATGATTTAATTTTGTTTTTAAGGGCATTTTATTTAGATATTGCATTTATGCTAGCTGCCACTAATTTACAACCCCGTGTGAATATTTTATTTAGTATTGTTGAACATACTATGTCTTCTCAAATTGTAATAATTATTGCAATGACGATTTGTGTAACAAGGCTTTTTAAGACCTACATGATTCCACTTGAAACATATTATACAAATGGAATCTATTGGTTGTTTCTCCATGTATTTAATAGAAAACTAAAAGTTGAGTGGAAAAAGTAGAACCATGTCAAACAAACCCACCAAATGAGTTAAAGTGTGAATCAAAACTTAAATACCATTTTCCTCGAATAATAACTACCAAAACAAAATGTGGTTGGGGGAAGTTGGAACGGCCTGACTCAGCATATATTAAAGTCTAGAATTTTCCTTTGGGCAAGCATATAATGATTCCTATTTAATTTAATAAAAGTGATGTTTTTGGATTAATGTGAATGATCAGTTAATTAAAAAAAATAAAAAATTTAAAAACAAGTTTTAATAGAAGGGATCATGGTCCACATAATCCCATGCTTAGATTTTTTATTTATATCCTTAGTTAAATGATGACTATCATCTATGTGTTGAACTGGATTTCATTAAAAATAGAAATAGTAATAAATATGATTAAACATATCTAGTGTATAAAGGCCATGATCCGGTTTAGGCTCCTCAAATAATGTTATTATCTTAAGATATTATGACATCACACTTAGGTGATTTTCATTTACCCGGATAACAATAGTAGTTAAATTTCCCTTGCATTTTTTTGTACACTCCAAATTTTAAGTCTAATGATATGGGGACCTGGGGTAAACATAAATAAGTTCGTTGATATTGTTAGTATAATGAACACTTGGTGTGTTTTTATTCATTCTCAATCCAATTAACTATTTTAAATTTAAAATAAAAAATAAAATGTAAAATTAAATATTTGATTAAATTATCATTATTAATTTTGATTAATAATCTAACTAAATTGCCAACTCAGAATAATTGATTATCAATCTTATAAATTCAAGGAGATCTTAGTATTTTTTTTGTCATGACAATGTTAGTATTTTATTCTGGAAAAATTAAAGAAATTAAACTTCAACGATTGTTTGGAGACCATAAATACACTGAATAGAACTCGATTGTTACTGGGACATGCTTATTACCACTAATGAATTTTATGAGATTGGAGTGTTAAGGATCTAAGGAATAGAATGACTTACAATGCCAAATATATATCAAATTTGTTTCGATAGTTTAATACATCTGAGTAAAATTGCTTTGGGTTAGGGACATCAATGCTTAAACTAAATTTAATAATGATAAAAAAACGTTCCAAACTTTACGAGTAAATTACGAGTGAAGTTGGGGCATTACAACAACTCTCTATTTATGTTTTTTTCAATTCTTAGAATGAATCTGTATGTACAATTATTTATTCAACTTTTAAGAAAGTTAAATGTGCATTTCTCAAAAGATTTCAACAACATTTGAATGAGTGGTCTTGACTCATCTTTTAAAATCATATTGTAATTTCAATTATTTACATATTTTTCATACGTTTGATTATCAAAACATTATATAGTATTTTAGTAACAAATTCGGTTCACAAGAAAACAATAAATATGTTTTCTTTTTAAGAGATAATGTAGGCGCAAAAGAATATTCATAATTGATAAAACAATTCCATTGAAATCTCCATTCAATTAGTTGAAGGCATGCAAATTGTGTCAAGTAAAATTTGAAACCATATTCATGAATATAGTTACCAAAAGTTTTCAAATAGAACATCACATAATCTAGTGTTGAATCGTCAACTTTAATTTTCTATGTATGTCATAACATATAAATTTCAATTTTCTATAATTATTTTTTTTCCTTTTTACAAATAAATATATTGACAAATAAATTGTACAGATAAGAGTTCCAACATAAACTTTCATATTTATATATGTCTCTAATTTAGTCCAATAGGCATGTATTTAGTACTTGATGCAAACAAAAAGATGGAGTTGTTAACACACAAAAAATATTGTGATGCATGTGTTTCCCTTTTCAATCAATCACATATAGCATGCATGCAAAAAAATACTCTTAATGAAAATCTAAAATGAATATATTTCACATGCAAATAAATTTATAATAAGAATATCCGTTTACCTTTGTGGCTAGATAGATACATAATAATTTACTAAATGAATTTCTTAAGTTTACTGTTACAGAAATATTGTTCATAATGTGAACACTTAGGAGTAGTTTGGGTTATTTGGTAGTAATAGGTTTTTAATGATTATAAAATAATATGAGTGTGTAAAATAGTTGTAATGCACAACTCATAGTTGAGAGATAGTTGGGATATTGAGAGGACTTAGAGATTAGCCTTGACTCCTTACTTCTAGGAGTTCGTTGAGCTATTTATATGTAATCTCTCCATTGGGAATTTGTCCCGAATGAATTAAAATATCTCTTGTTTAATTATTTTATTGTGTAATTTTTTATTTAATTAAATCATAAATATTTAGAATAATTTGTACTTTTCAGGAGGCTAGAAGAGCGGACAAGGAAGTAACGTTATTACTTAGGGGAGGTGTAGAACCTATAGAAGGGTTTGATGAGGATGTATACTGTTGGGCGGATATGTTTTGTTATGAAATAATTTGGAGGTCATAAATAAGGATTGAAGAGACCTCAGATGCTTTGATTTGATTGGTGGAAGATTGTTCATTAGATGTTTCAAAGGGGTTAGTAGGGATGAAAGATATCTTGAGTTGACTATTGTTTGGTGTTTCAGGATGACACAAATAAATTTGCCATTTTTTGAAAGGGTATGGAAAGAAGTTTAATTTAAAAATTGTAAACACGATAAGTTTCAGCTGATAACTCAGATTGAGGTATCATTTTTTTTTTAAATGTGTATTTTTTCAAGTTCTACGCATTGATCATATTCTTTTCGCTGCTAGATAAAAAATATTACTTTTCAATTTTTGGAAAATTAAAAAAAATTTATGTCACTTTTGTTTGGACGCACTTTTTCTTGTATGCGACGTCCATAGTGAGGGGGTGCATTATTAGTTGAAACCGAAACCTGAGAGAATTGTAATATGAGCCTAAAAGATATATTTTCTAACTAAGTAGTGCCTGATTGAGGATGCATAAGAGGCAAATTGTCATCTCTTGTTATTCACCGACAAAGAGATTGCTTCATTGTATTGGTGACCTTTTGTTTCAGTTGTGTGGTGTGTTTCCTTTCCATTGTAATAATGAACAGAAGTAATATTCCTATTCAAACCTCTTGCATGAGCATAATTTCTATTTTGTAATCCCCCTAAGTTAGAAACAATGATTTGAGCAAAATAATGTACGCTACTATGTAGTGGTTGCTTCCACTAGAAAACCATTTTCTGAGTTAGAGGTTCTCTTTTAAAACCTCATATTGTTTGAATTGTTGGCACTCATTAAACCTTCATTTCTTTATAGATCATGAGTGTGTACAGGAGATAACTTTCCCCATGCTCACACTAAGGGGGTGAATGTTACAAAAATATTGTTCATAGTGTGAAAACTTAGGAGTGGTTTGGGTTATTTGGAAGTAATAGGTTTTTAATGATTATTAAATAATATGAGTTCATAGAATAGTTGTAATGCACAACTCATAGTTGAGATATATTTGGGATATTGAGAGGAATTAGAGATTAGCCTCGACTCCTTACTTATATGAGTTCATTGAGCTATTTACATGTAATCTCTCCATTGTCTAGAATTTGTCCCGAATGAATTACAATATCTCTAGTTTTATTATTTTATTGTGTAATGTTTTATTTTTTATTTGATTAAATCATAGACATTTACAAGATTTGGTATCAGAAAAGGGATTCTAGGATGAGAGTCTTTGAATAAATCTTTGTCATGACAATGTCCATGGCCTGGTAAGGTGGACATACTGATTACATCATCTAGCATACTAGAGCATTCTACCAGCGCATTGCATAGTTGTTCATACATATTATGGCATCCTTCTTCCTGTGCATTCTATTGATCGACCTATGTATTGCATATCCATTTTAGCATTTCAGATCGACATCGCCATTGTGGTAACTCAGATCAGCCTGTTTGCATTCTTTTTATTTTTTACCATTCCTGGACATATTGAAAAAAAATGTAAGAATAAAAAATAAATTTTCCATTTTTGGAAAGGGTCCAGAAATAAGTTGAATTTAGAACTTGTAAACATGATAACTTTAGGCTGTTAACTCGGATTGAGGTATCATTTTTTTAAATGTGTATTTTTTCAAGTTCTACGTATTGGTCATATTCTTTTCGCTGCTAGATAAAAAATATTACTTTTCCATTTTTGGAATAAAAAAAACTATAAATATTTTTTGTCTCACTTTTGTTTGGATGCACTTTTACTTGTACGCAACATCCATAGTGAGGGGGTGCATTATCGGTTGAAACTAACACCCGAGAGAATTGTAACATGAGCCTAGAAGATATATTTTCTAACTAAGTAGTGCCTGATGGAGGATGGAGGCATAGGAGTCTGGAGTCAAATTGGCACCCTTGTTATTCACCAACAAAGAGATTGCTTCATTGTATTGGTGACCTTTTGTTTCAGTTGTGTGGTGCATTTGCTTTCCACTGTACTAATGAACAGAAGTAATATTCCTGTTCAAAGCTCCTGCGTGAGCATAATTTTAGTTTTGTAATCCCCATGAGTTAGAGATAATGATGTGATAAAAATAATGTACGTTACTATGTAGTGGTTGCTTCCACTACAAAACCATTTTCTGAGTTGAAGGTTCTCTTTGAAAACCTCATATTGTTTGAGTTATTGGCACTCATTGAAAACCAAACCTTCATTTCTTCGTAGATCATGAGCGGGTACAAGATATAGATTTCCCCATGCTCATACTAAGGGGGTGAATGTTACAGAAATATTGTTCATAGTGTGAACATTTAGGAGTGGTTTGGGTTATTTGCTAGTAATAGGTTTTTAATGATTATAAAATAATATGAGTGTGCAAAATAGTTGTAATGCACAACTCATAGTTGAGAGATATTTGAGATATTGAGAGGACATAGAGATTAGCCTTGACTCCTTACTTATAGAAGTTCATTGAGCTATTTATATGTAATCTCTCTATTCGGAATTTGTCCCGAATGAATTACAATATCTCTGGTTTTTTTGATTTTATTGTGTAAAGTTTTGTTTTTTATTTGATTAAATCATAGACATTTACAAGATTTGGTATCAGAGCAAGGATTCTAGGATGAGAGTCTTTGAATAAAGCTTTCTCATCACAATGTCCACGGCTTGGTAAGGTGGATATACTGATTACATTGTCTTGGTACTGAAACATTCTACCTGCGCATTGCATAGTTGTTCGATCGTATTACAACGTCCTTCTGCCCATGCATTACATCGATAAACCTATGTATTACATTGCCATTGTGGTAACTCAGATCGACCTTTATGTGTTTTTTATTTTTTTTTCCATTCTTGGACATACTGAAAAAAAACACAAGAATAAAAAATAAATTTGCCATTTTTGGAAAGGGTCCGGAAAGACGTTGAATTTAGAACTTGTAAACACGATAGCTTTCAGGTGATAACTTAGATTGAGGTATCATTTTCTTTAAATGTGTATTTTTTCAAGTTCTATGCATTGATCATATTCTTTTTGCTATTAGATAAAAAATATTACTTTTCCATTTTTGGAAATTTGAAACAAACATAAAAAATTATAAATTTTTTTTGTCTCACTTTTGTTAGGACGCACTTTCACGTATATGCGGCATCCATAGTGAGGGGTGCATTATCGGTTGAAACCGACACCCGAGAGAATTTTAATATGAGCCTTATAGATATATTTACTAAGTAGTGCCTGATGCAGGATGGAGGCATAGGAGGATGAAGACAAATTTTCATCTCTTGTTATTCACCAACAAAGAGATTGCTTCATTGTATTGGTGACCTATTTTTTCAGTTGTGTGGTGTGTTTACTTTCCGTTGTAGTAATGAACAGAAGTAATATTCATGTTCAAAGCTCCTGGGTGAGCATAATTTCTATTTTGTAATTCCCCTAATTTAGAAACAATGATATGAGAAAAATAATGTACGCTGCTATGTAGTTGTTGCTTCTACTAGAAAACCATTTTTTGAGTTAGAGGATATCTTTGAAAACCTCATATTGTTTGAGTTGTTGGGACTCATTGAAAACCTTCATTTCTTTGTAGATCATGAGTGGGTATAGGAGATAGCTTTCCCCATGCTCACACTAAGGGGGTGAATGTTACATAAATATTGTTCATAGTGTGAATACTTAGGAGTGGTTTGAACACTTAGGAGTGGTTTGGGTTATTTTGTAGTAATAGGTTTTTAATGATTATTAAATAATATGAGTGTGTAAAATAGTTGTAATGCACAACTCATAGATGAGAGATATTTGGGATATTGAAAGGACTTAGAGATTAGCCTTGAATTCTTACTTATAGGAGTTCATTAAGCTATTTACATGTAATCTCTCCATTGGGAATTTGTCCCGAATGAATTGCAATATCTCTTGTTTTATTATTTTAATGTGTAATGTATTGTTTTTTATTTGATTAAATCTTAGAAATTTACAAGATTTGGTATCAGACCAGGGATTCTAGGATGAGATTATTTGAATAAAAATTTCTCATCACAATGTCCATGACCTAGTAAGGTGGATATACTAATTGCATCATCCTACTTACTAGAGCATTTTACCTGCGCATTGCATAGTTGTTCATACGTATTGTGGTGTCCTTCTATGCCCGTGCCATTCTGTTGATCAACTTGTGTATTGCATCACCATTTTTGCAACTCAGATTGGAATCGCCACTATGGTAACTCTTATCAGAATGTCTGCATTTTTTTATTTTTTGCCATTTTTTGACATACTGAAAAAAACGCAAGAATTTTTATTTTTTTTGCCATTCTTGGAAAGGGTCCAGAAAGAAGTTGAATTTAGAATTTGTAAACACGATAAATTTAAGCTGATAACTCAGATTGAGGTATCATTTTTTTTAAATGTGCATTTTTTCAAGTTTTATGCAATGATCATATTCTTTTCACTGCTAGATAAAAAATATTACTTTTCCATTTTTGGAAATTTGAAAAAAAATAAAAACTTATAAATTTTTTTTGACTCACTTTTGTTTGGACGCACTTTCACTTGTACGCGACGTCCATAGTGAGGGGGTGCATTATCAGTTGAAACCAACACCCGAGAGAATTGTAATATGAGCCTAAAAGATATATTTACTAAGTAGTGCCTGATGGAGGATGGAGGCAAATTGGCATCTCTTGTTATTCACCAATAAAGAGATTGCTTCATTATATTGGCGACCTTTTGTTTCAGTTGTGTGGTGTGTTTTCTTTAAGCTGTAATAATGAACAGATGCAATATTCCTGTTCAAATCTCCTACGTGAGAATAATTTATTTTTTGTAATCCCTCTAAGTTAGAAACAATGATGTGAGCAAAATAATGTAAGATTCTATGTAGTGGTTGCTTCCACTAGAAAACCATTTTCTGAGTTAGAGGTTCTCTTTGAAAACCTCATATTTTTTGAGTTGGTGGCACTCATTGAAAACCTTCATTTCTTTATAGATCATGAGCGGGTACAGGAGATAGCTTTCCCCATGCTCACACTAAGGGGTGAATGTTACAGAAATATTGTTCATAGTGTGAACACTTAGGAGTGGTTTTGGCTATGTGAAAGTAATATGTTTTTAATGATTATTAAATAATATGAGTGTGTAAAATAGTTGTAATGCACAACTCATAGTTGAGAGATATTTGGGATATTGAGAGGACTTAGAGACTATCCTTAACTCCTTACTTATAGGATTTCGTTGAGCTATTTACATGTAATCTCTTCATTGAGAATTTATCTCGAATGAATTACAATATCTCTGGTTTTATTATTTTATTGTGCAATGTTTTGATTTTTATTTAATTAAATCATAGATATTTACAACCATAAATTAGCCAATAATGTTGGTGTTGTTTTTAGTTATCATTATTATGAAAAAAGTTACATATAATGTATTTCATGTTTCTTCATCGTTTAACTTTTGAAGCATTTCCACTATTCTGGATTCACTACCCTAATGTTGGCTACTTTTAGTGTCATTGTACATTCAATTATCCCACAAATAATTTATGCATCTTAATCACAACCACATTTCATATTGTAAATTTATGTTTAGGTTCAACAATATGTTTGGTGTACCATTGTTATTTCTAAATGTGCAAGAGACATTGAATGGATTTGACACTAATCCTAATGTAATGGCCTAGGTATCCCTTTTTTAAGCGGAGTATGATATTATAGGATAATGATGACTGAAAGGATAATGAATTTGACTCCATTTGTAGAACTTATAAGGATTATCAATAGTTCACATGTCCATGGATTCAAACTAGAAACCTTTGCTATCAATTTTGAATCATAAATACATTATTTATCCAAAAATAAGAGCATGTCATTTTCTTATAACAAAAATATATCATAAAAGAGAAAGATCAGTAAAAAAATGAAATTATTTTTGAATAAATAAATAATGCAACAAAATATAGATGGTAAGTTATTTCCATGAGTGTTACGAGTTATACCTATAACCTCTCTATAAAATCACAAATACATGTTATATATACTTTTTACCTACTTTAATCATTTAAATTTGAAATAATCAATGTACTGGATGGAAAATATATTCTACTCAACATTAGTTAAGGATGTAATTAATAAACTAGATGACTTTTAATAAATAACATACTTATCAGTTATACATAAAAGAGATCATTCAAAATTAGAATAACATGCAATCTAGCATCATAACGAGCATAAAAATCTAACTTGACTATGACACGTACAATGACCGTAGGTGGTGTATCATTGCTTAGAGCCTACACCAAAACCTTGTTTAAAAACATGTTACAATTTTTACATATGATTGATTTATATGTTACCCTTTTGGTTGTGTTGATTCATTCACTTTCCATGGGAAACTTTTGTTACTATCATGGCCTTAAATGATAAACATGTTACACACATTATTATGATTTTTTATTATTTAATCTTATATTAAGTATATTATTCAAATTTTAAGGATACTCCCTTTTGCTGAGCCTATATCTCTATTTTGTGTTGTTGCTCCTCACCACTTATCATAGGACTCATGGCTAATCAACAAATCAAAGTGATAAGGTAGAGAAAAGGACACTACATGTCATTCAATCAACACATACAAAAAATAAAAAAGACACATTTCATCATTAAGTACACATTTCATGTTTTGAGTGTTTTTATATGTAAATGTTCTTTAAAAGTAATAAGTAATAATACTTGTGTGAAACAATTATTCCTACAACTCCATGGAAATTATATGTAAGGTGACCTCAAATTACACATAGGTATCGCTAGGGAATGCATATGCATATTTGAGTTTTTTTATAAGAAATAAGGTGACTACTTTTTAAACAATTCTACATAAGGAAACATAAATTCAAAAAAAAAAAAAACCACCCTTCAAATATAGATCCAGTTGGGCAATGACCATATCTACAATCTGCTTGACCTTCACCTGGGTGGGAATAGAGATGGAATAGAGATGAATGGTAGCCGGCTATAGAGAGAGCCATATATCTGTATAGGGGATCACCCCTACATCTATTTATCATATACCTTAGGTTCCTGATTCACCCCCCTCCATATAGATAGCACTTTACCAGAGACATAAGATATATATATATAGAGGGGGGGTTGTTGACATTTTTCGCACCCTGTGCAAAAGGTCAACTTGAAAATTTAAATTTCCTCATATTGGAAGAGTTAGAAGTTTGACTATGTTTTGGATACCCATATTGGAAGGGCATTCAAATTTTTAGATTGATTGGTTTTGGACAATATTGGACTGCCATGCATCAAATCAACAACTGAAATTTTTGTCCCAGAAGGAAACACCTTGCATATACTGCCTCTTCAATGTACTTCCTTTAGCAAGACAATGTAGTACCCTTGGAAGACTGCTGCACTTCCTTGGTAAAGGTGGGAAAGATAGCATATGCAAAGTATTATGTTCTAAAACAACAATTTCAGATGATGGTTTGAAGCATGGGAAGGTAGAGTTTTACAAATGAATTTGAATTTCCAGTGAACATCAAAAGGTACGATTTAATTTAATATATTCCCATAATTAAGTGTATTGAGTTGTACAAGTTCAATTATTATCCATTCAAATGAAGATAGTATAGAAAGCAAAGAAATACATCTCATTACACAAAAATAATTTCATTTATTCATAAGGAATAATTTTGCATATTTTCTCACACAAACCATGAGAAATAACTGAGGAAAAGGAATGCATATACTTATGAAATTGAAAGTTTAGTGAGGTAAAGGAAACCCGTCATTTCCTTGAGGAGGTGTTCCTTTCTTTCTAAGTAGTTGCTCCAACTGTCCTCTACAAACTGCATCACCTAGGGAAAAGAAGGGAAAATGGGTGTCAATATTGAGCTCAGGGTTTTGTTTTAACTCATTGTATTTCCAATTCCAGAAAGACATGCATTCAAAAGTACAATTATGGTATTCACAAGAAATTTTCAAGTACATATTGAACAAATTTTAACCATTAAAGCAATGATAAAATTATAACTTTACAATATTGAGCTCTCAACTTTGAGGCAGAAGTGACCATCATTCATGAGTTACATAACCAGAGGAAGAGAAAATCAATACTCAAAGTACAATATTTTTAAAAGCATCGAATTGTTAGTGTAGATCGATAAATTATAAGTATGTAGGAGTGGTTGGAATGCAATTTTTAGGAACTCAAAATGTAATAAGATATCAAAAAAATAAAGAGATAAAGTTGTTACAAATCTTTTAGAAATAGATAAGGTACAGTTTCAATGCATGAAGTACTGGAATGGAGAAAAGAAAGTTACAAAAAGCTTATTGATCCAAGGTGTATGGTGTCAAGCCATTGACCATAACAGGAACAATCCATCTTAAGTACATTGTATACAGTTCAAGTTTAAACACAGGTCCAGATTTGAAATCATTACACTTGAGCCAATATACACAAGCCAATTTTGAGTCATAACAAGACAGAGTGCAGTTCCAGAGCAACAAATGTATTCTTCCTTCACAGTTTACAAAACTTGAAAGAGCCTCCTTTTTAGTTAGGCATGAAATTCAAAACAAATCAAAACAGAGTCTAATTCTATAGTGATATTGAAGTCAAAGGAGACACAATTCTAAAATGAATCATTTAAACAATTGTTTGTCTATAGTACAGAATATACATGGCTTCATTCATATGACAGAGCTCAAGTTCCATTGAAAAATGATATCAGGGAAAAAGAAAAGTTATACTATATTTGGGAAAGATGTTGTGCCTCAAAACAAGCCAACAACAATTCAATATTATTTCTCATTCCAATAGATATACCCTTTCAATTGTCACAAAATACATATTTTCTCGTCTCCTTAACAAATGATCGACATGAATGAAGATCAAAACACCATGATGGATCAATATTTACCATGTCCATAGTAACACATCCTCAGTTCGATTCTCCTCAACCTGTATATCTGTTAAACTCTACGAAACACATATCTTTCTCTATTTTATATCAACACCTCTTCTTATAATCGCTCACACTTCTCTCAGACTATACAAGAACTGCATTATTCACTGAATGTGTTCCCTAAATGATTGATCACAAGAGAAGATAGACAAACCATGCTGAAAAATGGATCCATAATGATTCAAAATCCACGTATTTACACGTCTAAAATTGAAGTGTGGAAGCTCTGCACACTATGTTTTTGGAAGAAACACATCCAATCTATAATGTAAATAGAAGCCCGAATCTTGAGAAGTGCAGAGGTACAGAATAGGGCAGAGGAAACACGTCTTCTAATAAATCCACGTTTGATCTAACTTCAAGAATTCAACCACGAATTTCTCACAGAACTTCTAAAGAAAATACAGATGAAAGTCAAATACTAACCTTGTATAAATATCATCACTCATGGGAAAAATATTAAGAGGCCTTGCCCTTACAATTATAAATTATGCTTCTATTACAATGTCCCCTCTCTCATAAACACTTGCTCTGATACTAACTGAAGAGCTATAAGTTCGCACAACAATAATTCTTTATTCTATTATACACATAATGTATTTGGCTATTATATAACCATTGCAATAGGAAAATAACTTCCTACTAAATAGGAAGATATAATAACTAACCAGTATGGGTACAACCAACTAACCTAGGTGAATTAACAAACTAGTAAGAAATATTTACCACATGGTAAATATGAATAACTCAAATAATGTGAGTACTAACTTAGTTTTCCTACCATCCTTTACCATTTATACAATAGTAGGATGTAATTCTTTCACTAAAAGGGACTCCTCCAAAGGAGGAATTTAATTATTATCTTCTTTGTGATTTGGTGGCTCTTGTAATTAGCCAAATTTGTATCATTCAATATAGTAATACTCTTTATGTTCTTGCTTTTACACGTAGTTTCGATAACTATGAATGGTATAAACCGACATTTACAATTTTCTTTATTGAAAAGTACTACTATAAAATGTGTCTTCATAAGAGCGATGTTGGTTGTGAAATGAAGCCATAGGTTATACGCCTATTATTGGGTATTTGTTCAAATAATCATTGGATGGATGATGACTATGATGTTTAGGGGCCGATTATGAACATTTGGATCTTTATCGAATACACGATAGAAAATGTGGCAGTTATTTTGGTGGTAAAACTATGTCTCAAAAGATACTTCGTCGAGGTTAATTTTGGCCTACCATAAAACTAGAGTGTCATGAATATGCAAAATGATGTGATCAATGCCAAAATCATAGTAATCTCAATTATAATCTATCCCATTTGTTACAACCTATTATCTCCCCATGGCCATTTTCACTATGGGGCTTCAACCTTGTTGGTAAGATCAATCTAGAATCCTCTCAAAGAAATAAATTTATTATTACTACCACATAATACTTCACTAGATGGGTTAAGGAAATATATTTAGATTCAACTAAGGGTGAGGATATTTGTGATTTCCTCCTCATAAATATTATCACACGTTTTGGAGTTCCTTTTACAATTGTTACAGATAACAAGTCTTCCTTTAAAACTCAGATGAATAATAAGTTTTGTGCCAAGTTCAAAATCAAGCATATATTTTCTACTCCTTTAAACTATAAGGAAATGACCAAGATGAGGATACTAATAAAACTATCATCAATATTCAATGTAAGACAATTGCAAATCATGAAGCTGACTATCATAATCATATTATCTATGCCCTCTAGGATTATCATACTAGTGGTCACAACCCTACAGATGCTACCTAATTTTCATTAGGCTATGGTGAAATTTTTCTTCTCCCACTTGAACTTCAAATTCCCTGACCATGATTCTCATTTAAATATATTGTTGAGGAAAATTATTATCATGAAAAATGATTGCATGAAATTGAACTTCTTAATTCTAAATAGGTACAAGTCCTTGAACATCTCTTCATGTACCAAGAATTCATTAAATGTGCATATAAAAATAAGGTCCATGCTTTGGAATTTCACATTGGTGATATTTTCCTCAAAGAAAAGTACAAATGCAAATATGTCTCTCAAAGGTAAGTTTATACCTAATTAGCTTGGCCCATATGTGGTTACTGAAAGACTTACCTTCGGTGCTTGCCATTTGGCCTCTCTTGAAGGAAAATAGTCGAAAATCACATGAATATTATGCACTTGTAGCTATATTACACTCGAACCTTTTTCATGTACATATTTATTTTTCAAAACAAATCACAAAAATTTAAATAATCACATATGACAAAAACATGTAAATATATACAAAAATAGAAAATTAGGACATGGTTATGGTTTGATTAGCTAGATTATTACTTTATACATGTTGTTGTTCATTTTGGTTTGGTAGATATCATATATAATCTTTACACACATACGTTCATGAGGTATATTAAGCTTGATGCTAGACATATACAGGTTGATACATGATGACATGTTCTATATTGTTTCCTTACATTACTCTTTAGGGGAATCCCCCATGCTATAAAAGTTATTTTATTTCATTAAAATTATGTTACACCTTCCTCATCATGCTTGGTTATATACAATGTTTATTGCTATGTTTTTAGCCAACATGACTAACACATGTGCCTTGTACAACACTAACTTATCTTGTTATCTCTGTTTTTACTATTACTATATTTTATACTTGTTTCATATAATATTAACACAATTTTCTTATACGAATTACTTTCTTAATTGACTATTATATTATTTTAATCCTTACCCACATATGACTATTTCCTTGTTTGATTATAATTTTATGATTATTCTCTTCATACAGCCTAAGTATCTTGATTTTCTTGTGACACAGTGGGTGTCCCATGTTTATGGATCTATTCCTATCTTGTGTGTATCCACTTGTTTATGTGAATGGCCCATATTTCCTCATATTAAATAATTTTCTTGTGACACCATGAGTGTTCCATGTTTGTGGATCTATGCCTGCATATGACTATGTTTCTATATACTACTGATTATTTGTCTTTACACTAGTATTTATACTATTATACTATGACTACTCTAGCTTATGACATGTTTGATGTTTCTATGTTATTACTTCGCTAGATTATCACATGATTGACAATTTTATGACATGTTATGTACTTCTATTTTTTGATATATGAGCATGAGTAGACCATTTTTATGTACAATTTTATTGAGCTAATTGTTTGATAACTACTTGGAGTTTTTCATGTTTTTCATAAAGAGTAAAATTCTCATAGATGTGTACGCATTCTTGATGAGCTTCATTCACTCTTTCAGGGTATCAGATCCTGGATCTTGATAATCATATCAATCATAGTTTCATTGCTGATTACTCTCAATTTTGTGATTTTCAACTCTTAGTGCAAGTTTTTATCCATTATTGGTTTTTATGTAATCTAATATCATTCTGGTTAAATTTTGTTTTGTGGAGTTTTTTATGGTTTTTTGTGTCCTTGGTGTGTGTATAGATTAGGGTTTTGTATTTAAATATAGTTGATAGCAGCTAAATTTGGAGGAAGTTCTAGTTGGAGCTCCTCTTACCCCAAATTGCTTTCAACTCGCCACCCAACTTGGTCAAACAACTCAACTCACCTCTAAAACTGAGCTCCTCATACAAATCAGAAATCTACCCTCCTAACTTTTTGAGTTAGGTTCCCTTCCTAACTCATAGAATTGTGCTTGTTGAGTTGATCAAACACTCATGGGATTGCTCTTGGTCCATAGTTTCATCATTTACCTCCACTTTGACTTGGCCTTATTGGTGAGAAGAGTGAGAAGTGGAAAATAAATAGAGATTAGATATCTCTTACACTCTATTAATTAGAAACACGTACAATTATATAGGAAAGGTAAATAACAATATTCCCCATAATTGAAGGAGAGATTACAAACGGACAAAGAATAATGTGATGTGATTTAAACAAAAATACCTAATAATATCTAATTATTTTCTACGTAAACTATGCCAACATTCCCCCCTTATTACATTATTCTTGCAAATGTAACCCCTAAAATTTTCAAATTTCACTTTTCCAAAAGATTTGGTGAGAATATCAGCTATTTGTGCTTCTATAGGATAGTACTAGAGTTGAATGTGATGGTTCAAGATGCGCTCTTGAATTAAATGACAATCAATCTCAATATGCTTTGTTCGTTCATGAAAAATAGGATTATGCACGAGCTTCAACACACTTTGATTGTCACAATAGAGAATCAGTGACTACTTTTTCAGGAATGCCCATGTCATCCAAAATGTGATGTAACCATATCGCTTTGCACACATATCCTCATGTGGTGTGATATTATGCCTCTATGGATGAATTAGAAACAACAATCTAATTCTTTCTTATCCACAAGTTAGGTCCAGATCCAAGATGAAAAATATATCTTGTGGTTGAATTCCTATCATCAATAGATCTGGCATGGTCCAAGTCGACATATCCTTGTAAGAATAATTGATCATTCTTCTTATATTCTAGACCATAATCAACTGTACCTCATACATACCTCAAAACATGCTTTTTTACGGTCTAGTGAAATTTCTTCATCTTCTGCATGAACCTGGAAAGATAGCTCATAGCATAGCATAAATGTGGTCTGGTATATTTCAAGTAGATGAGCCCTCCAAAAAATTTCTTGTAGAGAGTAGCATCTACTTGAGGTGAGTCGTGGAATCATGAAAGTTGCAAACCTTTTTCCATGGGAGTGGATATAGGTTTATAGTTGGACATTTTTGTACTTTTCCAGGAGTGTCTTGGTGTACTTTATCTGAGAGACAAAAATGTGATGCTTATTTTTCCATATCTCCAAGCCAAGACAATAATGTAGTAGCCCCAAATCTGTCATGTTGAAGGTTCTTTTGAGATCATTCTTCACAATATCAACCTAATCTTCTGAACTGCTAGTGATCACAAGATCATCCACATACACAACAAGAATGAAAATTTATTTTCCTATCTTCTTTATATACAAATTTGAATCCGAGGGGCTACAAGTGAACCCATGTTGTAAAAGGTGATCATATATCTTGATATACCATGCCCTTAGAGCTTGTTTTAGTCCATACAATGATTTGATGAGACGACATACCTTTTTAGGATGATCTCTATCAAAAAATCCTTCAGGTTGGGTCATGTACACTTCTTCTTTCAGATCACCATTTAGGAAAGCACTCTTGAGGTCCATCTGTTGAAGTCTCCATCCTTTCTGTGCTACTAGTGTGCAAACTACCCTGATGGTTTTGATCTTTGCAGTGGTTGCAAAGGTTTCTTGATATTCGATGCCACTTTATGAGCATATCCTTTTCTTACAACTATTGCTTTATGTTTGTTGATGGATCCATCTACCTTGTATTTTTTTTTGAAAACCCATTTTCAACTTATGGGTTTCTTCTCTGCAGGCAGATTGACAAGTTCCCATGTCTGATTTTTCATGAGTGAGTCATATTCTGCATCCACGGCTTCTTTCCACTGAGGTTGACTGATTACTTCACAAACATTATCAGGCTTAGAGCTATTAATCAATAAACTCATGAGTGCAAAGTTTACCTCATTTCTTGTTTGACTCTGGATGATGTATCTGGGAGTTGTTGCAAATTTGAGTCCTTGATAGTGCTTTGTACCCACTTCGGACGAGAACTTGACTACTTTTGAGAAGAACTGTGTCGTTGCCGTGAGGATTGATGTAGAGTCAAATTCTGCAGTTCTCCAAGGTCAACAAATAGTTCTCCTGGTAGCATTTATTTTCTCTGAGTAGTCTCCTCCAGCTCATCATCTGATTCAGAGACTAATCGGTGAGATATTTTTGGAAGTGGATCTTTTGTTGATACTATTAAGTCAAAGGATGACTCGTCACAAACCACATCCCAAATCTCGTATATTTTCTTTGTCTTAGGATCCATGAGACAAGATGCCTTCAAGGTAGTACTGTATCCAAGAACAATACACGGGAGTGTTTTTAGCTCTACCTTCTTTCTCTTCTGAGCTGGGACATGCATATATGTTGTGCAACCAAATATTCGCAAATGAGAAATTGATGGTTTTTTACCACTCCATACCTCTTCTGGCGTCTTGTTCAGTAGAATATTTTTTGGTGCCCTATTGAGAATATATACATCCGTTTGTACTGCTTCAGCCCAATAGCGTTCTCCTAGCTTTGAAGTTGATAGCATGCAGCGAGCCATCTCCATCACTGTGTGATTGCGACGCTCAACAATGCCATTTTGCTGGGGCGTGTAGGGAGCAATTAGGTGCTGCTTAATGCCATGATGGTTTAGGAAGGCCAAGAACTTCTTTGATGTTAATTCCCCCCCTCAATCTGAGCATAGTAGAAGAAGTGGTTGTCTAGAATCTTTGACAACACGATGATAGAAGTTCTGAAAGTGTTGAAGAGCCTCACTTTTCTACTTTAGGAAATATACCCACATCTTGCAAGAGTGATCATCCACGAATAATTGGAAGTATTTGTATCCTGAAAATGAAGCAGGCAATGGGCCGTTCAGATCGGTATGAACTACCTGCAGACACTTCTTAGCCTGGAAGGTGCTCACTTGAAACGGATCTCTGTGTTGTTTTCCTGCAAGACAACCAGGGCCAATAGGCAAGGAACTGGACAATTTTGGTAGTCCACGGACCATTGCTTTTGAACTCATTTTGTGCAATGAACCGACCGACAAGTGTCCATATCTAAAATGCCATAAGGTAGTCGATTCTATTGTTGAAGCAGATAAAGCTACTGCAGAAGATGAAACAGTATCTAAAGAAAATAACTTATCTTTTACAAAAGCTTTAGCAAGAACCGTACCTTTTTGGGAGATTAATCATGATTTAATGCCATTTTGAACAAGAAATTCAACCTTAAGGTGATGATTCAAGAGCTGAGTAACTGACAAAAGGTTGCTAGTCAAGCCAGGAACGTATAGTACCTTTGTAAGTGTACATTTTTGTGGCCCCAGAGGAATGGTCACATTCCCTATTCCTTCTACAATGTACTCTTTGTCATCCGCTATCTGAACTCGATCTCCGGTTGGCTCTTCGTGTAGTGAATCAAACAGCTTCTTGTCACCTGACATATGCTTGCTTGCACCAGAGTCTATCAACCAGACTTTCTTTGTGGGCTGAGAAGTTTGAGAGATGAGTACAAGATTCTTACTACAATGGGCTCCTTCTGATGTCTCCTCATCAGAGTCATCATCTTCTTGTTGGGCTGCAAGATGTCCTTTTTTCTTTCTCCATCGGGGACGTCGTTTGGAATTTTGAAAATCTTTGCGCCCGGATGTGCTTGTATGGCTTGAAGGCCCTTGTTTCAAGCTGTTGTGCTAGCAGTGATCAATGTCATGAGTATTGGTTCTGCAAATGTGACACCATCTCTTGGACTTTTGATCTTTCTATTTGGGTTGCACTGGATTTGGCTTCGCTGGGGGACCTTTCTGATTCTTCTGGCCACGATTAGGCTTTGAGAACAAGGATTTGTCCTGAGATTCCCCATGCGATGAAGTGATAGCCTCTTCCTACTGCAGGAAATTCACAAGCTCTTTGAATGTCACTATTTTTTTAGACACATTTAGTGTTGTAACAAACACTCGAAATTGAGAAGGGAGTGCTCTCAAGGTGATTGGGACGAGAAGTTTACCGTCTACCATTTCACCAAGCGCTAATAACTCCGATCTCAGCTCAGCCATGCGACACAAGAATTCCTCCACTTTCTCGTCAGATCCCATAGAGAGTGTGTGCAGCTTTGACTGAAGATGAAGAATCTTTGTTTGATTTTTGGCTTCATAAATGGTTGCCAACTTGTCCCAGGCATCTTTGGGTTTCACCGCATTTCAAACATGCGGTTGCACATCATCACTGATACTGAGCATTATCAGCATCAAGGCTTTAGCACTAGCCATGTCATATTTTATTAGTTCATCGGGGGCTGTGGGAGCAGGCACAGACCCTGTGACAATTCCCCATAATCCTTCAAACTGAAGGATTGTCTTCATTTTTGTCTTCCAGGACGCAAAATTAGGCCCTTTGAGCAACTGAGCATCAGACAAAAGTAACTTCAGAGTAGACATTGTAATAAAACAAAAATTTATTTATTTGAAAAGTTATTACAATTTGGACTCACTGTCGAGAATTACTGGCTCGTAGATGCTCACGATATTCACGTGCTGTGAGACGGCGACGCTTTGTAGGGAATTATTCTTCGTCGTCACAATCGGCATCGTATACGGCTTCTAATTCTTCTCGTACTCACTTTGCTTGGCAGTTGACGTCAAAAAGAAATTATTCAAGGAGTCCTTCTTGAACTAGTTTGTCGAATGCAAGATTTCTGGAATTTCGAAGCTCGTTCAGCAAAGCAAAGTAGAACCCGGAGCTCTCAGGAGCTTCTCCACGGTGTTATCTAGCTGGCGAGTTGATATTGTGGCTTTCAGCTATGGCGACCATGTTATTGACGCCCTCAATCGATTTTTCTACACTCGACATTCGACGTAGTGTTGAAGAAACTGTTGTAGACTCAAAACTACCTCGATAGCACTACCCAGGTTGAAGGTCTCCGTGCACAGAAATAGGTTCTCTCTCCCGGCGATACCTCCATGTTTTTCTTTCCACGCAGACAGTCTTCTCTCTACCCACGTGCTGCCTTCCTTCACTTCGCAGCAAATCAGTTACGCAATAGAAGATTCCAATATTTTTCCACGCATGTATGAAGAATCTTTTTTTTTCAGCATAGAAAAATTATAAAAAAAAATAACTCAAAACTTATATGCAAGGAATTCTTCCTTTCCACGCAACAGCAAGCTTGATTATCCGCAGCAGCGCCGAGGCCGAGCCTGTACAATTCGAAAACAAGGAGGAGGACGTGGCACTGTTCCTGCACACGTCAGGGACCACCAGCCGGCTAAAGGGGGTTCCTTTAACTCAGTTAAACCTGGCGGCGTCCACGCAACATATAAAGGACACCTACGACCTATCAGCTTCGGAAACGACCGTCATCATGCTGCCGCTGCTCCACGTCCAAGACCTCGTGGCAGGTCTGGTATCTTCCTTGATCTCAGGTGCCACGGTGGTGCTACTGGCGGCGGGGTGTTTCTCCGCGTCCACGTTCTGGAACAAGCTATATTCCGCCACCACGATCCTGTAGATTACGATCTCAAGGATCTAAATCCCTCCTCGTTGGGTGCTGTCAATGGTGAGAGAAATAACATGTACGATTTGGTGGAACAGATGCCTTATCTCTATGTGTGTGTTCTCAAAACCATAAATCTGGTGGCCAAGGACCTCGAAGGGAGCTCTGGTACCAAACTGAGAGACAGCGAATGAAGGAGAAATAGAAGAGATTGTATATCTCATATTATTCTATTTAACACAAAGCTCACGTACAACATTTATAGGAAATAAATTGTACTGGACTCCCCTAAATGAATGGAGAGGATCCAAAATAGAAGGAGAGAATAATGGAATAACAGAAGAAGAGATAAATAGATAGGATAGACACCTAAGAAATATCAGTTATCCAACGTATGCTAACACATACAACAATTAGTTTCTATATTTCAGTTTGATCATATTCCAGAGCTAGAGGAAGAGCTCATGTAGGTGGTACAATGTAAATTTGTAGCAGATCAAATACAATTGGAGCATGATCAACAATCTTCATATTCTGAGTGTAGTGCGCACAAAGGCACCATACTTACACATACCACCGGTTCATCACAGTTTGCAGAACCTGAAGATAAATTAGCATATTTAGGGTATAATCATCATGTTTGCATCTTATCAGATGTCATGTTTGACGAGGAAAATGTGAAAGAACATTTTGAGGATAACCAAGAAGATGTAGCTGAGTGTGAAGACTCTCATTATGCTACATGCATGGAGATTTCTACATATTTAGAGACTTGCAGTGATGTACAAAGATTATCAAATGAAACTGCAAACAACCAAGAGCAACAATATGTCATGAATAATGAACCTAAATCTTTGAGTTTCATGGTGAACATGGATAAAATAAAATAATTTGACATTACATCAGAAAAATCAGTCATAGCAATTATGGTAGAGCAGCTTGAAGATTATAAACAACACCTTGAAAAGGCTGAAAATATCTTAAATGAGTCTCAGAATGTTCTTGAGAAGGAAATGGAACAACAGTTTAATGAGTTACAATAGTTTGAAGAGGCAAAGAAACTCTCAAATTAGCCTCATAATATACCTGAAGATGAAAAGGAAGTCAAAAAATAGTACAAATCAAAAAACGTAATTTATTTGCTATTAGGAGGCCTTTTCCTATTTGGTACTCGGTTGATTTTCAGCAAGTTACAACTGTACAAGATTTTGTATCAATTTTAGAGCACAAGAACTAGCATCATATTTTCAAGAATCAATCCCAAAATGTCTCAGAATAGTTTACAGATTAGATAGAAAGGTTCTTTGTGTTTTGGGAAGATCTTTCAAACAAGTTAAAGGTACATATGTCATTTTAAGTTATGTCATATTACTTGTTTTTCAAGCTGCATTCACAGCCTCTATTTTGGAGAAAGGGAAGCTATTTTTCACTGCCTATTTTAGGCTTCATTTATCTTCAATTTGGAGCTGGTTAGAGTAGGCTAGATTAGGATTTCTCTTTCAATAAGTGCAGTTCATGCACATTACAAATTTTATTTTCAATAAGTGCATTTCATGCACATGATCTAGTTTCTTGGATCCTTTCCCATCTTTAGTTCTATTTTCATCTTATCTTATCTTATCTTATAGTTCTAGATATGGCCCCCATATATAGATAGGTCACAACCCCTTGGATGGGTAGTCGAGGCTATTTCCATAGATTTATTTCTATATAGGTTTTATTTTATCACCATATCCTTTATGCTTAGCAACATAGTTGTGAACCTGACGATTAGGAATGACATGGTTAAACTTTGTTTTGGTGTATATCATACCCTCATACAATCGATGGTTGGGTGTGTAGTAAGGAGAATGTAATTTTCCTAAGGTAACACTCCTTGGAAAACCAACATTAAATATAGTGTAAAATCCTCTTTGAGCTAAACATGTATTGAGTGGTGAAGATCGCCAACTAACCTTTGAAGTCACATTAAAGAGCTGGGATCATAAATTAACTCGATACCAAATCTCAATTGTCATTTAGGTTCTATGATTCAATACTAAGAGTTAATGGTTAAAATTAACAACATTTTAGTATATGGTTAGTTAGAGAAAACGTAACCATAAGATGATGTGCATGGAGAAAGATGAATTTTGGATCATTCTTATAACATGTTTAAATCATCTTGTTGTGAGAAAAGGGATCCGTGTTGTGTAAAATCTAATGCAAACCTTAACCGTTTAAACAATGGAATACTCCATCTTTCTCTCCCACTTGTCCTAGTATGTAATGGATGTATGATGTGAAACAATGTGATCATGTTCTCAGAGACTAATCCATTAAGATAGGGACTAGTGGTCTAATTGAGGATTGATATCCCCCAATAAAAAATAGGCTACATAATTCATTACAAAAAGGGATATGAGCCTAGTTAGGGAAAACCCTCTTATGTTGGACGTAAACGATACTCAAGAAACCTAATCTAGAAATAAAAAAATAAGTAATTATGTTTCCATGTTAAGTTCCTTTGAATCCTTAATTAATTATTAGATCATAACTATAGTAAAATTATAATTGACGTTTTACATTGGGAAGTGTAATTGTGGGATGTTATTCCACAAGAAAGTGAAACATGATCTTCCTTGTAATGTGATTAAATGCTCTTGATGTGGGTAAAGAACCTAATTCATATAATACTTATTGTGTACTAAATCAATTATCTAACTCTAAATAAAGGAAAGAAATGCGACCCTAAATACTTAAGAAAAAAAGTGAACTTCACCTCAATTGGACATACACTTGTTCCATTGTGTAATAGAGGTGTGAAATAAGATCAAGATGTCTTCCCTTAGGAGTGAATCCTAGGGATAAGACCTAGTAGCCTCATGTGTATGTAAATAGACTTGTGTGTAACTAAATACCCTATTAACAAATGAGCAATTTAACAAGTAATTGAAATAATATAGATGATCCTTATTCAATGAGATACACCATAAGTTAAATGTTAAACATAATAAAAGGAAATATAGAAAAAGGAAAAGGAATGTATGATTCACATATTACGATCCTTCCTATAACTTAAGATAAAGATTGAAACATGATTGTAATAAATGTGTAATCCTAAAATTATCGTGTTGTGGGAAGACCTTATATATAGTTTATATTGTGGTAGAATCATTATGTTGTACCTTGTCAAAACAAATTTGGCATTGATGTGCATCACGTGGTTTCATGTTATCCATGTAGATTAATGTTTGTGCAAACATATCATGTGTTGTGCGATGTCCTTAGCAATCTCCTGTAGAGTCATGGGTACTACAATTTAAGTAAAAAAAAATATTCCGATATTTTTTTACTATTGTAATTGTGTGTGTAAATTTTAGACGTTACAAATCCCATGTTAATATGTCTATATTAAGGAGATATGGATAAATAAAGATACTAGAATTCAAAATAACTAGCCTTTAATTTAACAAAAACATTTCACTTTATAAAAACTACTAGTTATTAAGAATGTGAAATTTATATGGTTCCAACAATAAAACAAGTTAATCACTATGCATGTGGCCTTATGTACCACTATCCTCAATATAATTAGAAAAACATAATTGAAATTATTTTTTGATATAATGGTATTTAGTATTGTTAGTATTTTTTATTTAAGATATAATGAGTGCACTGTGTGGAATGATTGTGTGTATCAATGAGATAAATAGTAGGCCTTTTGTATAATTATTGAATTAATTAGGTAAAATTATTTGATAAAAACTATATATATATATAATATTTCTAGTCAAAATTAAAATAAAGCTAAGTGTTCACCCTTTACTATAACTTAATTTTGTGATTCTCTCAAAATATGTATCATGAACACTAGACAAAATGAGATGTATTTTTTTTAATGAAAAATGTTGGTTATTATATACTCGAGCCTTAGATTGATAGATGTGAACATTTATATAATGTAAAGGATATGCAAATTCCCAATATGGAAATTAATCTACACCAACACTGCATAAAGAAGAGCATTCACAGCTTGAAGTTAAAATTTTATTTTCCCTTCATATCCTACTTACTCCCAAATTACTCAAACATATCATACAATTATCAAAAAATTGAGCTTCAATATTCTTGGTCAAGAGTTGGTAATTTACTATTTGGAGTTCAACCTTCTTGTGTCAAAAATAGATGGCAGTTATTAAAAATACCGTACTTACGTAAAAAATCTAGCATACGTCGGTAAGCCACGTCATCATCCTCAGTGCCGAATTGAATGCAAGCACACAGATTGTGCTTCCATAGGACGAATCGTGTCCATTGATCTTGAGCATAGGATTTAAGTCATGGATCAGGCAGGTTGGGATTGCGAGCACATTTTCCGTTTCAGCCCACATGAAAAACACGTATTTTTTGTTTCCTAACATGAGAAAAATCATTTTTTCCGCCCCTGCGAGATATGGTGTCGTCTGGGTAGAATTATTGTTGTAGAGAATGGACGATACTGAGCAGGATTTGTGAAGATATGAATGGCCGAGTGTAGTGCGGAAAATAAAAAATAGTGGAAAATATGTTGCAGTAAGTACCTACACACTAGCAATGTATATTGGGATCGCTATGATGATTGGAGTTTATATGGAGCAGGAGCTCCCATCATTTTGAATAATACTTGTTAGTGCATAATCACAGCACCCCCAAGTGGCCTGATTATGAAGTGGTGTATTCAGTGCAATTGTACAACTTGGGACCATCTCTCAAGTTGTGGGACTTGCAAAACTTGAGATGGACCTCCGGAGAAAGCTGGTTCTTGCTTCCTAATCTACCTACCACAAGCTACTCCAGTGCAGGAAAAACCTATTCTATCCTAATCTAAACATTCCAAGGGGACAGGGGGAGAGAGAGAGAGAGAGAGAGAGAGAGAGAGAGAGGGAGAAAGAGCCTACACTAAGCAGTGGTACACTAGAAAAAGAAGTGGTCGAATCACAGATCCGACTACTTGAAGTGGAAAGAGGTGAGCAGTAAGAGGGTGGAAAAAATGCACCACAGACGAGAGATAGATTTCACACATAACACTACTTCAAAACCCATTAAGCACAGCTCCCAGAACCTACAATAAACATCATAGTATGCACAGTATACCCTGCAATGATGAGAGGTAAGAAGAGATAACAAAATAATTCAAGCATGGATAGATGCATCATGAAACAAATTTTATTGCTCCAAAATGTTACACGGTACATCATCAGTGGGAAAGAGGCAAGAAAACACCATTACAAGGTCATGGAAGGAGGCTTTGACTTTTCATTCTACTCTAAGGAAGAAAGAGAGAGGGGGATAGAGGATAAACAACTACCAACTGTTTGAATATGCTGCTTCATTACAATATATAGGAAGAATGAGCAAGAGGAGGGAAAAATTTGAATCCTACATCAACCACCTCTGCGATGCATTAAATCCTACTCTGAAAGCTCCACCACTATCCCTTAATGCCTATTGTGGATCCACCCACAATATGTCGATTTTGGTTCCTCGACGGATCAAATCAAATCTAATCTGGTAGTTAAATAAATCAGATTCTGTATTAATGGCTTGGAATACATTTTCCCATTTTTCACCTGTGAAAGCCTACTAAAGATAATATTTTATGATTCCATGGCATGGAGGGTGTCGGGAAGTTTCCAAAAAGTCTTCTCCTGCCCAAATTTGAGTCTCCAGTCAAAATATATGGTGGTTTGAAGATTAGGGACGCATGAGCGCAATATTTAAAGAGTTTGTTCATACAGGGTCCACGTGGCAGCCTCGTGCATCTTGAAGATTCGACCCCTTCCTTATGCTCTTGAAATCATGCCAAACTGAAATGTGGCAGATTTCGCGGGCTCCTTGGGCTCCTTTATATTTTTCATGAGTCCTTCACATTTTGCGGGGCCATCAGTCTGACCCTGGACACGTGGAGGATTTGCACTCATTTGAAAAATGCCCCTAGATTTCACCTTTGAAGTTGTGTGGTCGAGACATGTGGAGACCTCCGCTTGCTTTTGAAATTTTCAACGGCTGACTGTACCTCTTCAGATTCTGCGACATGTGGCAGGTTGGCACTCATTTGGAAACCCGCTTCGAATTTTACTTTAGAAGAAGTGTCGTTAAGACATGTGGCACCTTCCACTGGCCTGCCTCTGCTTTGACTATTCAACCTTCAACTTTGTCCCCTTTTTTGGACGTGTGACACGTGGCGAGCTTGTGCTCGTTTGGGGACTACCTCCAGATTTTATTTTTGAAATTGTGCCAATGAGACATGTGGAGGCTTCCACTAGTTCTCTATGCTTAGTCGTTTTGGGCCCGCTATCCTTTTTTGGTCCCTAGACACGTGGAAGCCTCACGCTCATTTGAGTCTCTACTAAAGATTTTACCTTTGAAGGAGCATCGTTAAGACATGTGGTACCTTCCTCCTGCACTCTTATTCTTAACCAATTCAAGCCCGCTTTTGAATTTGACCTCTTTTGACCATTTTCCACGTGGAGTGATAACGCAAGTTTGAGTCTATGCCTTGCGATCCCATCTTGAAATTGCTTCGAGCCAACACTTGGCACCTTCTGCTGATTCGAATACTTTACAACAGCTGGTGCAACTTTTGGGGTTCTAGACATATGGAGGCTTGACATTTATTCGGGTCTCCGGCTTGGGATTTAATCTTTGGAGGTGCGTCATTTGGACTCTTGGTAGCTTGCGCTATCTCCTCCATACTTAGCCAATTTTGGGGCCCATTCTAAATAATTTACAGATCCCAAAGACTTTGAGCCTTCCTTTGTTTTCTTTCATATCAAGCTCTGGTTTCTTTGACACTATTTTCTCCTTCCCCGACCTTGCTGCTCCATTGTAGAGCATTCCTGTAACTTGTCTATTGTATTTGAAGCATGGGATTATACGAAAAAACCGTCTCTTGAATTTCATTCTACGCAGGGTCATGGGTGATCCAATTTTACCAGGGGGCAAAAATTGAGATAAAAATTTGATGAATCATGGGGACGTCTTCCTGCTAAATGAAGAGATCAGTGGCCTTATTACATCCATTAGGCATGGAGTCATGAATGATATCCTGATTACTATCTTGTCTCTGATCCGTGAGCCCGACCACTTGCACTTGGCAACCCTGAACCTACCTTGGAAATGGACTGCCTCGAAACCATTTTTAGTTGCTCTGTATTTTTTTTTGTTTTGGAACTAGCAACTGTTATAGACAACTATGGGTCTTTCTACCATGAATACTAAAGGGCCTAGCCTTGGTAGCTCTGGAGAAATATGAACAAAACTTATGTACAAAGACAAAAATCATACATGCCTCAAATGGGACATGTAGAGTGTGCACAAGCACTTGTTCTTCTGAAAACAAAGTCTACTTCTACTCATACACTAGCTAGAGAGAAAGAGGCTAAACGAATCCTACTATAGGAAGGGAGAAGTAGCTTCCCTTTCTCAAAAGGGGCAGCCATGAAAATGATTTGACATTGAATATGGCTGCATATATGAGTGAAAAACTAACTATAAGCTGGCCCTCCACCCAAATCATCAACGTATAATCATCAACCAAAAATGCCTCCTCATGTTGATTGGCATTGGACTCCAGGAAGTTTTGATGATGACCCTTGGTACTTTGATACTCATCCTCATGCCATGAAGTAGGCATGAATGGTTTTGGCTTCTCCCTTAGCTCCAATGAAGCCAAGTACTTGATTGGGCACGGTCTGATCCTTTGAATGTGCCCTTTGTTCTGAAATTTAACTCCAAAAATGGAGTCTTTTTATGGACCTTCATGGATGGATGATTTGAGAGGGATGATGACATCCTCTTGCCTTTTCTCTTCCTTCTCTTGTGAAGAACATGGAAGACTCATATCTTCCAACATTGGTCCCAGAGAGTTGATGTGAAGTGCAGGCTATTGTAGTTGAACGCTCTCCTTCATGGCAGTAGGCTCATATGCTTAAAAGGTGGATGATGGAGGAGTAAATGATGTAATCTCCATGGGCTCCTCTCCATCAAAGCAATCCTCAAAGTCAAACAGATAATCTATCTCCTTGTTGTCCTATTGCATGTGGTCTACCTCCTCTATTTTGTCCTCCTGATCTGCAACTTGATCACCATGGTACCCCTCATCTTCAATCATGAATTTTTAAATCTCAAACTATTCTTCAACATTATAGTTTGAAGGGGAGGAAGTGGGAGGAAGAACTAAAGTTTCTTCTGTAGCCTGCTCCACACTCGGAGCCTCTAAAACTATATGGTCCTCCTCCTCTACTACAAACTCAGCCTCAGCCACCACTGGTTCTTCAACTATGACCTCCTCTATTGGCTTGACCATTAAGGGGATCTTTCTAAACCCAAATTTGGTATCCCAACTCTTCAGATTGTCTACCGTCTCTTTTCTATTGGGTTCCTCCTCTTGCTTTCCTCCTTGACTTGATTCTTGAGTCTCTTCCCCATATGGAATTGGGAAGGCAAGAGGAGTGGCAGGTTAGGGTTCAAACAACTTTTCAATTGTTTTTGGTGGGGAGGGAGGTGGAACCTCTTGTTTTTTTGGAGGGAAACACTACTTGGAAGGAAAAAGGGTAGAAGAATCAAGATGGGGTGGAAGACTAGGAGATGGGGAAGGGAAGTGAACACTTGGGGCATCAAGTGAGGGGATTGTAAATTGTAGCTTGGGTTGAGATGGTGTTGCTTGAGAAAGAGAAAAATAAAAGATATGAGATGGCGGACTTACCCATTGACAAGGTTGTCTTCTATTCAACTCATAAGCCTCAATCTCCTCAGTCTATTGTGCAAGTTGAGGAAGAATTTAAACCATAAAGTCAATCTTCTCCTGAGGGCTGTAATGTCTTGTAAAAGGGCCTCCCCATGGACAAGGTGTCTTGAAACCAATCTTGAATGCCTTCATTTGTGTTGTACCCCTAGATTACACTATGTTAGCCTCCATTCTTTGAATCGTGTCCAAAAACCCAGAATTCTCCACATAGTTGTCACCATTATATGCATCCCCTTGTTCTTGATGAGCTCCATAGCCTAACTTTTTTTGACCCTGCTCATATGGGTAAGCATAATGGTTCTGGATCTGATCATAATTCTGATATGGAGGAGTTGAGAACTACATCAGAGGTGGATTGCACTGATGTAGGTGTGAACTCCATGAAGGGAATGAAGTCATGACTACACAAATTCATGAAATGGAACAAAAATGGGAGATATGGAAAGAAAAGTGAATCAAGATGAGTGGAAATGGATAGAAAAGGTATGCAACTTCAGAGATGGGGTTGCTAACCAGATGGAGTCACCAGATGTGCTTGCATATGCCTTAAAAGGCTGAACCTTAATAGGAACACACCAACCTGCTAAGATGAAGTTGTAAGGTGATTCAGACCTATTCCACCGGGCGTGTGAAAAATATTACTGTGATTTCATGGTGGCTTAATATTTGTTGTTTATAATGAGACACCTTTGGAAAGATGGAAATTCTAACCTCAGTGTCCCACCGGGTGTGCCAAAACTGTTAGTACAAAATCACAACACCCCCGAATAGCCTGATTATGAAGTGGGGCATTCGGTGTGATTGTACAACATGGGACCATCTCTCAAGATGTGGGACTTGTAAAACTTGAGATGGACCTTTGGAGAAAGATGATTCTTACTTCCTAATCTACTTGCCACAAGCTACTCCAGTGTAGGAAAAACCTATTCTATCCTAATCTAACCATTCCAAGGGAACATGGAGAGAGAGGGAGAGAGAGAGAGAGGGTGAAAGAGCCTACACTAAGCGTTGATACACCAGAAAAGGAAGTGGTTGAATCACAGATATGACTCCCTGAAGTGGAGAGAGGTGATCAGATGAGAGGGTGGACAGAATGCGCCATGGACCGGAGATAGATTTCAGACATAACACCACTACAAAACCCATTAAGTACATCTCCCAGAACCTTTAACAAACATCAGAGTATCCACAGTATACCCTGCAATGATGAGAGGTAAGAAGAGATAACAAAATAAGCCAAGTATGGAAAGATGCATCATGAAACAAATTTTATTGCTCCAAAATGTTACACGGTACATCATCAGTGGGAAAGAGGCAAGAAAATTCCATTACAAAGCCATGGGAGGAGGCTTAGACTCTGCATTCTACACTAATGAAGAAAGAAAGAGAGAGGCAGAGAAGAAAAAATGACCAAACATTTGAATATGCCCCTTCATTACAATATATACAAAGAATGAGAGAGAGGAGGAAAATATTTGAATCCTAATTCAACCACCTCTGTGACACATTAAATCCTACTCTGAAAGCTCAACCACCATCCCTTAATGCCCACTGCAGATCCACCCACAATCTATCGATTCTAGTTCCCCGATGGATCAAATCAAATCCAATCTGGTAGTTGAAGAAATAGATTTTATATTAATGGTCTGGAAGACATTTCCCCCTTTTCACCGACCAAATCCTGCTAAAGACAATATTTTATTCTTCTATGGCGTGGAGGGTGTCGAGACATTTCCAAAAAGTATTCTCCTGCCCAAATTTGAGTCTCGAGTCAAAAGATATGGCTGTTTGAAGATTAGGGATGCAGGAGCACAATATTTAAAGAGTCTGTCCATACAGGGTCCACGTGGTAGCCTCGTGCATCTTGGAGATTTGGCCCCTTCTTTATGCTCTTGAGATCAAGACGGACTGACACGTGGTAGATTCTGTGGGCTCCTTGGGATCCTTTTTATTTTTCTTGAGTCCGTCATGTGTGGCGGGGCCATCAGTCTGACCCTAGACGTGTGGAGGCTTCACAGTTATTTAAAAACTACCCCTAGATTTTAGCTTTGAAGTTGCGTGATCGAGACACGTGGAGACCTCTTCTTTCTTTTGGAATTTTCAATGGCTGACTACACCTGTTCATACTTTGGGACATGTTGCAGGTTGGCACTCATTTGGAAACCCGTTATGAATTTTACTTTAGAAGTAGCGTCGTTAAGACATGTGGCACCTTCCATTGGCTTGCCTCTGCTTTGACTATTCAAACCCCGACTCTATCCCCTTTTTTTGACCTAGGACACGTGACACAACCGATCTCGTTTGGGGACTGTCTCTACAATTTCCTTTTGAAATTGCGCCAATGAGACATGTGGAGGCTTCCGCTGGTTCTCCATACTTAGTCATTTTGGGCACACTCTCCTTTCTTGGTCCCTTTCCACGTGGAAGCCTCACACTCATTTGAGCCTCCAGTCAAGATTTTACCTTTGAAGGAACATTGTTAAGACACGTGGCACCTTCCGCCTTCACTCTTATACTTAACCAATTCAAGCCCACTTTTGAATTTGACCTTTGTTGACCATTGGCCACGTGGAGGGTTGGTTCAAGTTTGAGTCTCTGCCTTGGGCTCCCATCTTGAAATTGCGCTGAGCCGACACCTGGCACCTTATGCTAAGTTGAAGACTTTTCAACAGCCAGTGCAACTTTTGGGGTTCTGGACACTTGGATGCTTGGCGCTTGTTTGGGTCTCCGACTTGTGATGTAATCTTTCGAGGTGTGTCATTTGGACACTTGGTAGCTTCTGTTGTCTCCTCCATACTTCTCCAATTTTGGGTCTCGTTCTAAATCATTTAAAGATCCTGAAGACTTTGATCCTTCATTTTATTTCTTATCGAGATCTGGGTTCTTTGACACGTTTTTCTCCTTCCCTGACCCTCCTACTCCATTATAGAGCCTACCTGTAACTTGTTTGTTGTATTTGAAGCATGGGCTCATATGAAGGAACTTTCCTTTGAATTTCTTTCTACACAGGGTCGTGGGTGATCCAATTTTTCCAGGGGGTGAAAATTGAGATAACAATACTTCTTATCTGAGTGTGCAGTAGAGTGATATTTGAATAAATGTTTTATTCTTTGTTCATATGTAACTTAAAGGTGAAATTTTTTCTTTTTGGGGGGTAAAGATAGGATTGTGCATAATTTGAGGGAAAATGTGTTTTTGTAGGGACCATGGCAATGCAAATGATGCATATTGTGTTATTGTTGTGTGCATTTGTGGGAAGTAACTAGGGAAGAAGTTGGGGCAACTGTGAGACGGATCAAAACTTACTGCAGGAGGCATCGTCTCTCGAGATGTTTATGGACAAGCTTCTGGATATGTCGAGGCTCAAAGGATTTGTCTGAAAAGGTAGATTTTTCATGCTTTCGGACATTCACATTGGCATATGTTCAATAAAAAATGGGTACTTCTAAATTTTATGCATGTTAAAAACCTTGTTTCATATATTTGTTTAATGGGAAGGCTTAAAATAATGGGTTTCTGTTTATGTTTGAAAAAAATTCACAAAGCTAGTTGTTTTTGTTTATGTTTGACAAAATTTCACGAAGCTAGATTAATTTTTTTATGTTTGACAAAAATATCACAGAGACCTTCTGGTGACAACCGTGTTCGTGTTTGGGTTATCTAAATTTGGAGCCACTATGCCAGGTCCTATGATCAAAGCCCTGTAAGGCCTACAAACATCTATGACGTGTGAAAATAATATTCCTTCTTGACATATTCTTCCATGGGATCCTTCAATCATGACCTTCATTCCTAAACATGACAGAATTTTGATAGTGGTGCATGTTCACGGCAGAATACACGAGCCTCAAAGCGACATACCATTACCATTACAATAATATGTAGCACCCAGGTAACATGTGGTACCATGACCATGCCTTTGGTCTAACCAGAGTTCAAATCTTTTTTGGCCTCGGTGGTGCTTATGTCCTATCGAATCCCTAAGTAGAGAAACACCTCATGTTGCCCTCTAGTCGTGCATATGACTGCCCTCTTATCATCTTTGACGACATTCCCCTTCCCTTTTTTTTGCAACCCTCACACTTCTCTAGACTATAACCCCTTCTTCTTCACCCCTCATCCCCTCCCTTTCTTTCTTCGCCTCTAATTTGACTCCTTTAAAAGATCCCCTTTGGCATTTCCATCGTACATTTCACATACGATTGCTAGTTCTAATCTCTATTAAATGGACACTTTGAAAACTCTTTTTCAACCTATATGTAATGAGATATATAAATAAACATGCATATGATGCATAATACATTCTTCATTAGTTATGTCGGTATTATTGAGTTTAAAATATCACATTTAAACACCAAGTATTTTAAAAGTTTAATCTATTTTAGGTTTGTTTAGATATTAATGTTCAGTAAAGGCCAAAAGTTGACAATGGGAAAGAGAAAGATATTACATGAATCAAGTACAAAAAGAGGATGATAAATGCATCTCCAAAAAGAAAAGAAGAGAAATAAATGAAAAATAACAATTCTGTTTTATAAATGTTAAAGATATTGAAACCAATAAAATATATATTTCCTAATATATATAGACCATATTATGTTATTATGATGTTTTTTGAGGTTCCAAAAGTCGGTAATTCGGAAGTACAAATTGACATTTGTTTAATTATTTGTATGTTAGTACGTCAATTTGACTTTTTTTGATGAAGTTGAAGTTTCTCGCGAACAAACAAAGCTAAACATTTCTGGTTTTGATATTGAATGAATCTCGTTACTGATCAATTAGAGTATCTAAAAAGACAGTAGAATCTTCCACAAATTTCATAATATATGGGACATTTTGATACAAAATACTCTTTACTTTGAGGCATTAGAAAATGCAAATGACATACACCGTCGTCTTGTGGGAGGCTAAAGAATGACTCTAATGTATGCCTTTGTAGTATTATGAGAACAATTCATATTACTAATTTAATAATTAACCATCTTCTTTCTTGCTTTACAAGAAAATTCTTGAAAAGACACTTATACATAGGAAAAGGAAGATAGACCCTCACACCATGATAAAATATTAACATATAAATTAACATTGGTATCCTTCATAAACTTCAAAATAGATGAGACGTTGGAATAAAAAATACTCTTAACTTTCACAATTTAAAAGACACAACTAACATACATGCTCATCTTGTGGGAAATTAAATTAAAGATGACTCTCATGTATATATCTATAGTATCATATGAGGAGAAAATTTCATTAATTAATTATGTATTACTTTAAATTTATTTATTTATTAGCAAAATAGATTTTTTTGAAGAAAAATAGACCCTTATACATAAAACAACATAGATAACTCTTCACACCTAAATAAAATATTAACATCTGCAAACTACAATTAATTTTAAAAAAAGAAGAAAAGTTGCTGCTTTAAAATAACTACAACCCAACCCAAAACGAAAGAGGAGAAAAACAAGGGGAGTTCCTTTGCAAGGGCAGCGCAATCTTAGATTGATGATTACTTCTCTTTTACTAGCCTTTCTTCTTCTTCAAAACCTGCCCGTTTTTATTCCTACGAGATGATAGGGATAACAATTTTTTAATCCATAATGAAAGGGGAAATATATCCTAATCTTTGGACTCCTTTTCAAATTATGTAAAATTTATTTCTGCACTTTTATGGAAAACGAATTCTATATACTTTTATTTTCTTGTTGATTTCAAGTCTTACCTTGTCTAGGGTTGGTTGGATTGTTTCTTTTAAGCCTCAGTGGCAGAGTAAATGGTCTATAAATTAATGAACTATTGTAATAGGTATGGTTAGTTTACAATTTTAATGGTTATAATTTCGCAGGGTTTAAAATACTCTTCCCCCTGATGAATCCTACCCCTTTCCATCGAATAATGGTCTTATTAATATTAAATATTCTCGAAAGGAAATAAATGGTGTCCTATATTACACATGTTCTAAATATCAAGGGATTTTTACTCAACCGTAGATAAGATGCTGAGAAGAAAGCAATGAGATAGTTTTAATTAAATGCATAGGACATACTTGGTAGTAGTTTACCAACTCTAATAAAGATTTGAACATGACCTAACAAAGGAAGTAAGGCAGTAATTGTTGTAGTCACTCATATTTTGATGTTTGTTTTATTTTTATTTTTGAGATTTTGATGTTAAATTTAGATAAGTAGTTGTTTTAGACTCTTTTAGACATTTATTAATTAATTTTAAGTGTCATTATATCTATTTAGGTTTTAGGGTATTTATGTAGACTATTTCCATTAAGGTTATGTTACCAATATAATATAAGCCTAATTTATACATGATGTAATCATCAAACGATTACTTGCTTGGCTCTGTGAATTGAAACTCAAGATCAATATGAAAATAATCTCTTTATGGTGATGTTGTCATTTTTGATTTATGAGGCTCTTCAATTCAACATCTAAATCATATTCTATGGATATGTGGTTACTGCGGCGAAAATTCATCCAAGTTCATGAAATTTGTAAAACTGAAATTTGTGAAGTAATTTATTTTCCTGTCTTAATTCGTATCAAATTTTCAATATAACTCTATAATGGGTGATCACTATTAGAGGGAGGAAAACTCAAAATCAACCATTTTTTATTGTTTCTTTCAAAGGGTTAATTTATTCTGATACTACAAGTTGGTAAGTTGATCCAAAAATAGTATGACTACAGAATAACCTGAATAGAAAATATATGTTTCTATGAAAGCATGAGGAATAGATTAAATTTATATGAATTAACCTAATGTTAATTCGGGTGCATTTTTACTTGCTAACGTTAAAACTAAAAGTGAACCCTTGGTATGGTTAATGGATGTAGAAATCTCAAAGAGTCAAAGAGTTCAACTCATACCTAATAATGAAGTAATATGGATAGATCATGCTTATACCCTATATACCTTAAGGAGTCTTCAATGAGAAATCTAGTGAAGGTAGTTAGAGACAAAAAATCGAGCTCTTGAATCATCTTAAAAAACCCTTATGTGGATATTGATTTATGTAACAAAAGTACATTGGAATTGTACTAATTAAGAAAACTTTAGATACAAATTTATAATTTAAATTTTTGTGTATTTTCAAAGTTTTTTGAAGGGATTTTTTTAAAAATATAGTCATCGTTATATAGGTTGAATCCAATTTTATTATTCATCTTAGGATTGCATGAAAATATGTTTTTGTTTCCTGTATATGTGTCATAGTTGATTGTAACACATCAGTGTTTGGATGAATGGGATGGTCATCAAAAAACCACTATTTGAAATATTTTTTAAATACAACACAAAATAGTAGAAAAGTTGTAAAGAAAGACGTGTTTAAGGAAAAATACATCATTGTGTTGCTAACCATTACACAAAGTGAATGACATATATTATGTAACCAAAAACAAAAAAAATTAATTAATTTAAGTTTCTATTATTTTGTATTGAACCCAAATGGTATGGATTAGCTGCATATTTTTGTTAGACCTAGCTTCTAAGGACTGAGAAGTTTCCATCTCGCCAAATTGTTTTGGAGCACAATTCTGTCCTCACCCTTTTATTACTTTCTATTTCAGAAAGAGATGACTAAACAACACTTTTTATATAATCATAAAGTTACTTTCTATTTCAGAAAGAGATGACTAAACAACACTTTTTATATAATCATAAACATCATTGAATTACAATCCAATTAGTAATTAAACTTTCTTTCCATAATGAATAAGATAGAGAATAAAAAATCTTATCCTACACTTAACAAGAAAATCTGACTGTCACTCGCTTTACAACACGGATTGACCATGGAAGGAGAAGAATCTCTATCAGAGGAATCACGGCAGAGATGATCTAAAGATGGAACATAACCATCAACCTTTCATCCAACACCATTGATCCACTTTTTCTCTCCACCGACTCAAGTTATATTATCTCTCCAGATCACGTGCATTCATATGCTAAAAATTAAATTTTCACGTGCATTCCTATTTGAGTCGCATCATACCCAATTCGACAGCAGCTCTACTTTTTCGATTGTTTTGGTCTTTTTTCCCGATGAATATGCCCTCAAATTTATTACAAGCAAGAACTCATGTTGTCATTACAAATATATAATCTATTTACAAGCTTTTTGAGCTTAAATTATTAACATATAATACTAGACTTGCTGCAGTTTTCCATAGACACATTTTTATTTTTTTGAGTAAATTTTGAAGCAAAGATTTTATTTATTCGGTTAAAAGAAAATATATTTCTCTTTTTTAATTTCTTCTTTAACTTGTATTTTCCGACTAAGTTTTAAAAGCATTGGTTATATTTTTAATATTTTAAATTTGATTTATAAGGAATGAGGGTTGTGGCACTTGAATACAAATATTAAATGTACAATTAACAGTCTAGATTATTTGTCTTTTTTTCAAATAAATTGGATATTGTCTTATTTTTATATTAACTTAATTTATTTTTTATTTCTACGGAATGATTAAGGAATTATTTGGAAGTCTATATAAAACTAGAAATAAGAAAATATTATTTAAAGTTTATAAGGTCTCTAAAAAATTGTACATTTTACTGATCAATATACAAGTATTTAAGATAATTTAACAAGTAGTCTTTTGTACTTTAAATGTCTCAAGCCCTTTTCTTTCAATGAATATAACAGGTAAAACATTGGATGCTTCTCTAAACAAATGAATTATTATTTTTTATTAAGGATAATGGTTTTTTGCGTAGGACCCTACATAGATACAAGGAGGAAAAATCCCGGATATGTAATAAGACCCAAAAGATAACTAACAAGAACGCGTCAACAAAGAATAATGGTATGAAAAGAAAATATTATAAACACATTAATCACGAGGAAAACAAGCCCTTCTAGATTTTCTTTCCAACCCTTTATGCCAACCCTCTTTCTCACACAAGTTCTCAGTATCCCAAATATTGATGCCAAAAGTATTAGAAACATACTCTTGATATCTCAGACCTTACCAAAAAGGCATGATTTAAAGCTTATAAAGGTCACATGGGTTCTTTTTTCGCACTGATTGGTTGCTCCACTTCCTTTGGTTCCAGATGCCCAGGCTTCTCTATGTTAAGCACCACTTCCAACATGTGAACAACTGGGCCACCATCTAATTGCCCATAAAACTCATTAGAAACATCCTCAACATTATCAATGGATTCATCCTCTGAAATCAAATAATCATCAGATTCATCTTCTAAGCATAGCATTGAATTTGTCATGGCATTTTCATGGTCCTCCTCTTCAACTTGGTCAACGCTAAAATTATCAATATATGTAATATCAAAGGATAAAACCCAATCATCCAAAGTATCCAATGTGTGAACATGGGAGGTCACAATTGAAGATAGAAAGGTCAACAAACTGCCCTTGTGGATTTCTATTTATCTTGTCTGGAGCTCCAATTCTCAAGACTAATCACCACAAATTTTTTACCTACATTAACACAAGAATTTCATTTCCATTCTTACACAATTCCCATGCTATTGCTCGTGCCATGACCAATAGATCTAATTTTCCCACATAAAATAGGGGAGAGCTTCTATTCTAGTGGCTAGTCCAAAACCCCATTGGTAGACATTAAACAAATAGAATTAGGAAGAGAGGTACTCGAAGCTACATTGACACAGAACCTAGATGCAACCAATCGATTCCTAGCCATAGTATTGGGATCAAAAGAAATGAGCTCCCCAAAATCTATAAAAATCCTTGAAAACATGCCTTTATCCCAGAACTCCTATGCAAGGACAGGTAGACTTACCCAAACAAGAAAGGAACATGGAACTATTTTCTTCATATCAAAGCTTAGGCTCCATTGGGAGAGGTGAAAAATGGTTTTCGCAAAAAACCAGGGTCTAGTGAAATAAAAAATGGGGCATTTATGATTTCCTTTAGTGAAATGTATGGGGACAGAATGGATGGAAATGAATGGGATGGGGTTGAGTGGGATTTTGTTTGAAAATACATGAATTGATCAGGAGTGGGTCCCTAGATCTGGCTTAACCCCTCCTCGAAAAAACATTCCTGCTGTCGGTGGGTCATGGGCCAACAAACTGGGTGGATCTAGACCTACGAGAACTGATGGAATGAAGGGGATCATGATTTCCCTGCATTATCTCCAATCTGAAACCTAGAAGCCACTTCCCTTGATGTTCCTGAAGCATGGGTAGAGAATGCACAAAAATATTACTATTTTTCTATAAATCACATATTTGCTAGGATTAGACCCAATATAGACTCAGTTAGAGCTTGGGTTTTTAGGAAATGGAAGCCTTTTGGAGGTCTGAAGGTAATAACTACGGATTTTGAATCCTCCTTGTTAAGATTCATGATGGAACAAGATCTTCTTAGAGTGACCAACGGAGGGCCCTATATTTTTGGCAAAACTCTTTTACACATCTCTAGATGGTGCCCTTGCCTTGACTTAGGAAACATGGTTCTTGGTTGCGTCCCTGAGTTGGTGAGGCTTCCAGCTTTGGCTTTAGAGTTTTGGTTTAAACACATACTAGAAGGGATAACCAAAGCTCTAGGAGATTTGTTAGTTATGGACCCTACAACCCTGGCTTATACCTAAATGGTTTATGTGAGGATGTGTGTTAATGTCCTGGCTGACACAACATTACCAACCTCCATCAGGCTCACATCCAAGTTTGGATTTTCAAACCAAGTGTTGCTTTATGAGGCATCCCCTGTCATTTGTGATAAATTACAGATAGTTGGTCATAACTTAGGGGTGTACTCATCTATTCAGGAATGGAAGAAAAAATCCCCTTTCCTCAACACTAATTTTTTTTTCAAAGGCTTGCTACTCGCTGGAGAAAGATGCAATGTATATCGCTCAATATGTGCTCATGTATCTGGAGAATAATTCTCTGGAAGATGTGTTGGCTCTGGTCCTAGAGCCAGAAGTGGATGTAGATGAGCATGGAGTGTATAGTAGCTTTGATGGATCCCCTGCCCCCGTGTGGATTGCTACCATGTAACCTGCCACACCTTTTGACTACATAGGAATCCATTTCGAGGAGGAATATTCTCCGTTGGAAAAATATAAGAAATCTCCATTTGGATGTGCCTGTGAATCTTATGTGTAGATGTTTGACAATATTAATAATCTAGTTGAGAAGAATGGTACGGATGTCTCGTTCGAAGAATTGAGATTTAAATTAGATGAAGAGCATTTTTCGGAAGGTAAAATTGAAGTTGTATTTAATTTTGATTCTCTTGTTTTATATACCCCACCCTCTAATTCTGATAGTTGTTCAGACACCACTCCTTTTGATCCTAAATCCTTGAAAATATTCAAGGTTTGGGAGGGACCTAAATATAAGGATTACCTGAGAATGACGTTTGGTACGTAGAAGGATCTTGATGATCTGGCCATGGATAATGGATATAATATCATCCACCATCAAAATTCAAAATATCTTCGGGGATGAATTCCCTGTCTTTTATGGTTGTACTGTCATGCCTCTTTTTTTCCCTTTACAGGACATTCATTTTGCTTTCTTCTTTTTTTCTTGCTGAGGGACAGTTGTGCTTTGGTGTATTTAATTTTTGAGCTTTGACTTATTAATCAGGGGTTAACCCTTTTTTTAATATCCCTGGGTAGGATCCCAATCAAAAATCCTTTTACCCTTAATAAAAAATAGGGCATTTATAAAATCTATCTCTTCTTTCGAATACATTTACCTATCAACACCTATAATTCATCACCATGAATTACCAAGTTACTTTTACAAAATGTATTATTAGTTACTTTAAAAAAATTAAAATTAATTAATAATGAATCTGTATGCGTAAAAAAAATACTAGTGTCTTTGGGGAAGTACTCCAAGTTAGGGGGCCAAAAGGGGGTCTTAAGTAGACGCATTTTTCTGAAAATTAAAAAACTTCAACATGTATGAGTTTTTTGAAATACTTACACTCAAAATTGGAATATTATGTATAAACATGAATCATAGCATTTTAAGTCTATTTTCTAAGCTACTCAATTTTATTGAAAATGGATAAGTTTAAATTGGTCAAATAACTAAAATACCAACATATGCTCCTTTTTTTGTTAAAAAACATAATAGAGTGACTTTCATGCGCCCCCCCCCCCGCCCCACCATTTTTAGCACCATTTACTATTTTTGAAAACCCTTTAGTAGCAAGATAGCTAGGAGCATATAGTTTGGGCTACATTTAAAAAAATAAAAAATTAACGAGTATTTTTTTTATGATTTTTCTAGTATAGAAATTTTAAATTTATAAACATAATGGAGCTCCAATCGTGCCCCCACTAACTACCTCAAAAAATATCAAAAATTAGTTTATTTTTTATGAATGTGTATAGAATTTGGCCTAGTTTGGGATACTATAATTTTTGTTCAATTTTGATGAGCCAAAAAAAAGATATACGATGAAAGATAAACATGTTTAAAATTAAAAAAATAGCTATAAAAAGGCATTGTTAGAAAATAAATAATATGAAAACCTTATATTAGTCAAAATATTTGAAAAATTATATTTTTAGAAAATAGATTGTCTGCTTTGCGTCATGGTATAATTTTTGTAAAACAAATTGATAATTTTATGTCGATTTATGATGGCGAAAGAGAGATTTTTACATTTTCCTACCAAAACATGGGGTTTGTTGTGTTTGTACAGGTCCATGCTTCAGACTTGGGGATCCAAACTAGATCCCATGTCTTGAGGCATGGCCTAGAAAAAGTAAAATCTTGAAACATGTACACACTATAATGTGCACGTGTTATGACACATACACATTCTACATAGTATGAACACTATATGTGCTTTTGGCATGCTTCTATTTTCAAAATTAAATGTTTAAGTATAAGTTTTTCATTTATTATTATTTATATTTAAAATATGAAATAATAATAAATGAAAAACGTATAATTTAAATTTATTTTAGTAAATATAAGAAATTAGGGTCAATCTACACCTTATGGAACTATTTTAACATTTCCATGAATCAATGTTTAGGAGATAGTTTTTATAGTATAATCTACTCAGTACATAGGTAATTTTTAGGATTTCAACATTCAACGTAAAGATTTTAGCATTTAAATTCTATAATCAAAACCCTAAACCCTAAACCATAAACCCTAAACCTGATTCCCTAAACCTAAACCTTAAACTCTAAACCCTAAACAATGATCTTTAAACCCTAAACCCTAAACCCTAAGTCCTAAAACCTAAACCTTAAACATTGAACCCTTGCTTGTGAGCCCTAAATATTGAGCCTTAAACCTTATACCCTGAGTCCTAAGCCCTAAACCCTAAAACCTAAACCATGAACCACGAGCCCTAAATTCTAAATCCTAAAAACTAAATCCTAAACCCTAAAAACTAAATCTTAAACAATAAACCCTAAACCCTAAACATTGAATCCTAAACCATAGACCCTAAGCCTTAAGCCTTAAACCCTAACCCCTAAATCCTAAACACTAAAACCTAAACTGTGAACTCTGTAACCTAAACCCTTAACCCTAAGACCTAAACCCTAAACTATAAACCCTAAATCCTAAAACTAAAATAATCAACCCTCAACCTTGAAGACTAAATCATAAACCTTAAACTCTATACCCTAAACCCTTAACCTTAAACTCTAAACCTTGATTCGTAAACCCTAAACACTAAATGTACAACCTTGAGCTCTAACCCTTAAATCTTAAACCTATAAATCTAAACCCTGAACCTTGAGCCATAAACCATAAACCATGTACCCTATACCTAAACCTTAAACCTTGAGCCTCAAACCCTACACCTCGATCCTTTAGCCCTAAACCCTGAGCCATGATCCCTAAACCCTAAACACTAAATCTAGAGCCCTAAGATATAACCCCTCAACCCTAAACCCGTAACTCTGAACCTTAAACCATGAGCCATAAACCCTTAACCATGCACCCTAAACACTAAGCCCTAAAATATAAACCCTAAACCTTGAGCATTAAAGCCTACTCCCTGATCCTTAAGCCCTAAATCGTAAACCCTACACCATAAACCATGTACCATAAACCCTAAACACTAAACCCTAAACCCTAAACCCTAAACCATGAGCCCTCAATGCTAGACCCCAAGTCCTAAACCCTAAAAAATAAATCATAAACCCTAAAACTAGACCTATAAACACTAAACCCTAAATCCCAAACCCTAAACCCTAAACACTAAATCCTAAACCCTAAAATCTAAACTCTTTGACCTAAACCCTTAACCCTTAACGCTTAACCCTGAGACCTAAACCCTAAACTATAAACCATAAACCCTAAAAAAAAAATAATAAAGCCTATACCCTGAACACTAAATCCTGAACCCTAAACCCTAGTACTTAAACTCTTAACCCTAAACCCTAAACCCTAAACCTTGAAGTCTGAGCCCTGAGACCTAAACCCTAAACACTAAATCCAGAGCCCTAAGCTCTAACCCCTACATCTCATATATTTCTAGTAGGTCTCATGAGTGAGTTCATCTTTTTGAATATAAATTTTAGGACCATATTTCCTAGTCTCATGTCTAGAACCATCATTGAGTCTACATAGTGCCGAATACTCTTCGACACTTATTATATTTTGATTTCGATCACTGTGGACTATAGACATGTATATTATTGTATCATTTTGGTTTAGCATGATGTCATATGACAAAGAAATTCTGATTATTGATGGATTTTGATTCATAGTATGATTATTTAGATTCTTATATACATAGAGAGACATTTATATTGATGATGATGATGTGTTGTTGGCATGTATATTAGTGAAATTCAGAATTCTTGTCGTGTTGACTAAGATTTAGCTTTTGAAGTAATCTCATGATCTTGTTGATATTGATAAAAGATGGAATTGAGATGTTGTTGAAATTTTAGACAAATGATAACATTTTTAGTAGAGATGATGATTTAGCTATGTTAGTGGTCAATTTAATTTCACCCTGTTTGTTCAAAAAGTCTCAGTCTACATGGTTTGCAAGTTTTCTATGTCTCCCTGTATTGATACGTGAAAGATTTTTCCTTCATTTTGTTGCCATGGTCAGTGCTAACCTTTGGTCGAGGATCACATTGAGTCCAGATATTGTTTTTTGTTTCTCTGTCCATGAGAAAAAAATTGTAATTTTGGCATGAATTCAGGGTTTCCCCTTCCTTCTATGTTTCCACAGTCATGTTTTCCCTATCAAATTTTTGTCCCAAGATCCATGGGAATATGGTCCTTTTTTATTGGATGCGGCCCGATGAGTCTTTTTGGTGAAACTTGTCATTTTCGTCACATTTGTAAAAAATACAAAATTAGCCTCACGGCCCCGATTGTATCTAATTGGTTATTCAACAAACATGAAGTAGCAGGGGAAAAGTATTACTTTGACCCCGAAGAAGAACATGTGGCAATTTTTCAAGTTACCAGTGGGAGGTGGGTCGCCAGAGCATTTTGTAAATTTTTTCCTTTTTATACGAAGGAGCTAAGTTATGAAATGATCCACAACTCCGTCGAGGCCCACATCAAGAGTTAAAAGCATAGAGGGGGGTTTCCAGGGAATTTAGAGTCTCTTAGGCCCGCTTCAATTCAATTCTTGTCCATGTGGAGGGCCTGCACTCATTTGAAAATTTTCCCGTTGGTTTGACCTTTGGAGTTGCTCGAAGGAGACACGTGGAGGCTTCCACTGGCTCTTCTTTATACTTAGAATTTTTTAGTGTTCAATGCAAATTTGGCGGACCTAGGACATGTGGAGGGCCCGCATTTTTTTGGGAGTCATTCTTTTGAGCCTCATACCAAAAGAGCACTGAAGGGACATGTGGAGGTCTCTGCTCACTCTGTCCATACTTGGAATTTTTTAGCGGAGGATACAACTTTGTCAGGTTCTGGAAATGTAAGGGGCCTGCACTTATTTGAGGATCCACCTCTAGGTCCCACCTTCGCAATTGCGCCAAGTAGACACGTGGAGGCTTCTGTTGTATCCTCTTTATACTTAGACTTTTTAAGTGTCTGATGTAACTTTTTCAGACCCAAGACACGTGGAAGGTCCACACTTGTTTGGGATTCCTTCTTATAAGTCTCATACCAAAAGAGTGCCGAAGGGACACGTGGAGGTCTCTGCTCATTCTATCCATACTTAGAATTTTTCAGTGGTGGACGAATTTCTGTCGGGTTCTAGACACGTGAAGGTCCTGTGCTTATTTTAGTATTTGCCTCTAGGTCCCACCTTTGCAGTCATGCTAAGGAGACACGTTGAGGCTTCCGCTAGCTCCTCTCTATATTTAGACTTCTCAAGTAACTTTCTAAGGCCTAGGACATGTGGACGGCCTGCACCTATTTGGGGACCTGCCCCTGAACTTTACTTTTGAAAGAGCACCGAAGGGACACATGGAGGTTTCCACTAGCTCTGCCCATACTTTAATTTTTCAACAACAGATGTAACTCTATCGGGTTCTGGACACATGAGGGGCCCACGCTTATCTGAAGATTCGCCTCTAGCTTTAACCCTTGGAGTTACGCCGAAGGGACACGTGGATGTTTTTGCACACTATGCCCTTACTTATAATTTTTTAATGGCCGATGAAACTTTCTCGGACCCTAGGCACGTGGCACCTTCTGCTAGTCCTTAAATTCTTTCAATAACTTTCCTGGGCTGAGACACTTGGTGATCATGCGCTTGTTTGGGGTCTCTTCTTTTGGGATCCATATCAAAAGTGCACTGAAGAGACATGTGGAGGCTTTCACTAGCTCCTTTTTGTACTAATACTTTTTTGAAGGCTGAGGTAATTTTTCTTAGGCCCAGGGCATGTGGTGAGCCTATACTCATTTGAGATCCTACCTCTAAACTTTATCTTTGAAGTTACACCAAACAGATGCATGGAAGCTTCCATTGGGATTTCCCAGACTCTAAATTTTCAGCAACTGGTGCAACTCTTTAGGGTTCTGAACATGTGGAAGGCTCGTGCTTATTTGGGAACCTTCCTCTAGACTTCACCTTTGTAAATGCACAAAGGAAACAAGTGGAGGCTTCTGCTGGCTCCTCTTTGTACTTGGCTGACTAAGACTCATAACACAGATATATGATATAATCCATGTGAGGGAACTCATTTATGAGAAGCATGAATGCAGGTATCCATGCAGGGGAACTCATTTTTCAAAGTTTATTCTCAAGGGTGAAAAGGATTGCTTATCAGATCAAGCCATATGGAGCCACCTGAAAATGATCAAATAGGGGATTTTTGGCACGAAAAAATGAAATAATGATTAAGAATACTATCAAAAATTATGATACAACATCCCAGTCATAGTTGAGGGTCTAAGAAACATGATCAGTTCATGATTTATCCACCTGGCAGCTTTGGGTGTGAATTTGTTAAACATCACTTTCTGAGACATAATTTGTAACCAGCAAAGGATTCCTTGAATATTCTTCTTTTTGGGGGGAAATTTTTGGATGAGTGAGTGAGTAAATTGTATAAATGCAATGAGAATACTCTTGCATAAGGTCAGAGGTTAAATTTTCTGAGAAAGTCTGAGAGAAACTATTTTCTTGAGAAGCCATCTGAGAGACCAGTTCATTTCTCTGTGTTTTTTAGATTCAATCACATCAAGGTGGTTGCAAGTGTATAGCCATTGACAGGATTTGATATTGTTTGAGAAACTTTCCCCTACTGATGAATCTGATGAACTTTGAATGAATTTGTGTTGATCATGTGCATTATTGTGTCTGCTTTGCTTTCATAATGTTTTCAAATAGTTTTTCTTGTTCCTCTTGCAATATTATGTTAAAATCTCTCTAAGTCACACAATATCTCGTCCGTGTGTTAGTATTTTGGCATTTGTAATTTAATTATGTGAAGAGCCTTCATGTAGTAATGAAATAAACAATTTAAAATCACTTTACTCTCACTATGTTGATAAATATTGTTTGTAATCCTATGAGTGTATCTTAGGCGTGATGAACCAAGGATTTCTAACATTTAATTGAGTCTTTAGTATGAGCCTTTTTTTTGAATTCTTGAAGAGTGTGTGAAATCGTGTGTCTCTGGGATTCGGTTGATGCACACCTTCTGGTTGAAGGAATATTTTGGCTATTTTGAAGCATTATGTCAGTGAGTTTTCTAATTTCTGTAAAGGCTCTCAAAGATTTGGTATAATCAACTTTATCCTGCTTAACTTCGCACCAATAATTTTCTTAAACAATGAATCCTACACAAACTAACCCTGTTTGTACTATGTATCCAAAAATGAACAAATTCCCGAGCCAAAGTATGCAAGGAAATTCAGGATTCATTTATTGTCTTTAGTAACCTCAACCTTTGTCTATGAAACATCTCCACTCTCAAGTGTGACAACTCGTGAGAGTTAGATTGTGTTGTATTGATCATATTTCCTCAAGGTTCTCATTAAGACTACGTAAAAAAGGAGCTCTCGATGTATTTCACCAATGTGGGTTACAGAATGGGTCCGCTCACCCTGGTTGAACGCACAACCTAAAGTAGTGGGGACAAATCAAACCCTCAATAAGGTGTTATCAATTTCTCCAACGCCCTAGTGACAAAGAGTCAAACGAATCCCATCCCCGACTACAAAATGACTCATATCGTGGTCTATCTGTCCCTAAGCATTCCGCCAGTCTCGTGATGTTGCTCGGACCCTATGGGAGAATCAATTTGGATACCAACAATCTATATGCGAATGATTATTGATTTATGTGTCTATATTTTATCTTTGATGTTCTTGATGAGGCCATGAGGCCGAAGGAAGTATTGTTTGATGTTGTAGGTAATTTTATCACAAAAATCAAAAGGGGGATTGAAGACCAACTACAATGGAATACTAGATGGATACAACGAAGGTCACCATGACAACTTGTGTAATGTTGTTATTTTTTTTGTTAACGCTTCCCCATGGGCAGACGACCTCCAATTGTGACCATTGGTTATGTGTGTTATTCTTTCCATTTTCATTTTATTTATATTAGAGTATGTGGTTTATTTGTGATGTATTTTATTTTATCATTGTTGATTAATGTGCTTTTATTAAGTAAATCATGTTATTAAGTTATTTGGGGATGTGATAAAGGGAGTTATTTATTAGAGTTGTTGGTCTTTTGGACTATGTTATTTTGTTTGAATGTAAGTGACTTTGAGTGTTGTACACTCTAACTTACCTTGGAATTTCGGATTTGGGCTTAAGGACCTTTTTTGGAGGCTTGTGGGATAAGCTAAGCTTTTCCCACACCTCTTTATTTCTTATACCAACCCTACCTATGGATTGGGGGGTCAAAAATAGACCCCATTATGTGTTTTGTAAGACAAAAAGTGACATTTATTGCACTTTTATTACATGGGTTTTAATTTTTTTCCTTAAAGGGTGTGGGTTTAGATCGTGTGTGTAAGAGGTTTGTCATTCCTCTCAACCACCAATTTATTGCGTATTGGGGTTGAGGCGGGACTTGTGATAGGGAGTTACGGATGAGTGATGTGGCATCCTACATGGAGCCACCTCACCCTCCTCTTTCCTTTTTGTATAGATGAAAGTTTATTTGCTTGTTTGTGAGTTACTTCTTTTCATTTGTGCTCTTGTATTTTGGAGTTAGAGAATTTTGGGAATACTTGTTGAAGTCTTGAGCTTGTTGGAGTTGGATTTATCTTGAAGGATCTTGGAGTGTAATTCTTTGATCAAATTTATACCATGGGAAGGTAGGAACTACATCCTTGTTTTACTTGTTTTCTTTTATATGTGTTTATTTTTATGAAAGTGAATGGTTTTCATGCTTGTTGGGTTCATGGGTAGAATGCCTAAGTATGGTGTAGGAGAAGGCTATGGGGATTTTATATTTACGGAGGCATACAATTTTATTTCATGTTTTGGGAGGGAGTTGGGTTGGGTGCCCCACCTTGGATAAGAGAATTCTTGCATTTCTTACTTGGTTCTTTTAAGTGAGACATAAGAGATTGTATGGAAGTATAAGAGAATGTGGGAGACATAAGAGGATCTTGAGGGAGGAATAAGAGTTGTGTAGGGGTTTTGAGTTGTATATTGGAGGTTTTTAAGGTGGCCACCTAATCCCATTGGGAGGCATAAGTGATCTCCCCATAGATCCTTGCTCCATTGGCTTTGAATTTCAAGCCTTGTGTATGTTGAAATTTGTATTCTTGTGTTGAATGTGTGTTATATGGTTGTGAAAAGTTGTATTGTGATGTTGGAGCATTGTGTATTTTCCATGAGTTGGATCCATCCTTTATTACATTTTGGTTGGGGCTCGGTGGCCAATGAGGAGGATAGCTTCTTCTCCTCATTGGATTATTGGTTGGGTAGAGAGCATTGCCTCTCCCCCATTTTTGTTGTTGTGATTAAAGTGAAGAAAGGTGGAGATCTTGTGGAAGACTTGGGACTTGGAGTATTTTTTGAAGTCAAAGGGAATCCTTCTTATAGAAAGCGTCTTTTAATTCTCACTCAAGGTGGAAGACTAGTAGATTGTATTACAAGGAAGTTATATTATATATTTTGTTATTAAGTTATATTACTATATTTAAAGGAATTTCGTTAAAGGATGTGTATTTTTCTTTCTCTTCAATTATTTTTATGTAAAGGACAGAATTAAATGGATATCTTGTTTTAATTTTACCTTGTGTTGAATGAAAAGAAAATTGAAATTTTTAATGTTTTGGTAGTAATGTGAATTTGGAGGTTGTCATAGCCTCATTCTCAGTTGAAATAGTTAAACATTGTTTGGTTTGATATATTCAAAGTTAAATTTATATTTTAGTGGCTATGTTTCTTCATAAATTCATTTTAGAGCTCTCTATCCTGCATAGTGACCGGCACCGGTCATTCCTAACTGTCGTCGGTGTACTCAGTATCGACATCAGTCACTATTTCATGTTTACGGTTCTGAAATGTTAAATCCAAGTTTATTTTTCAACATAAATGATAGTATGACTTGCTGAGTAACCTTGAATTAAATGAACAATTTGGGTAAATTTCTTTAAGGTGAATGTGGATCATTAATGTAGAAGACATGTAAAAATTTTTTATAAATAGACCTGATTGACAGTAACTGGTGTCATCGTCTGAACCATTATTGGTATTCCTATGAATGACATCGGTCACTGTATACTGCATAAATTATAAATTTTCAAACTTGAAAGACATGTGTGGTTCTTTTTTATGAATCAGATACCTTTAACTATTTTTATGCTATCTTGAAATTTAACAATAAGTTTTCGTGGTACAAATCCTTTATCCTTTGCATTTAAAAACATTATTCAGAAAGATTAATAATAACACAGGAATTGGCACTCTTATTTGAACCAACTTTGGTAGCATAGTGGGTACCATGGTTGGTCAAGAGACTGCCATCAGTCACCTGTGCATGAACCTTTTTTTAAAAAAGCATGTTTCCATCCAATCCATCGGCTCTTATAGATCCAAACTTCACCCAAAGGTATATCTAGCCTGTGTGGGCCATGTATTCTTGTTGTACCCATCCTCCAACCTAAAAAGGATATTTAAATGCTTAAGATCCTTGATCTACAAAATGGGATTTTTCCCATTAATGAAAAAAAATAATACAGAACTAATAAACAATAGATCTCAAACCAGATCTAGGATAGATACTTGAATTGAAATTAAATAAATAAGAATGCATGATTAAATCTAAGATTCAACTATCCTAAAGGAGGATCCATTGGATGGAATCCCCTTCTTCTTTCACATTGGATCCAAGAGGAGTCATTCATGGTTTTCCCTTGATCCATAACATCCACTCCTCCAACCCACAAATCAAGAAAAGAAAAGAGACCGAATGCGGAGGCTAGGGAAAAGAAAAAGGTTTAATAATATTTCATAAGGATAGTTAGGGTTAGTATGGGACCCTAAGAGCTATTGGCCATAGTTGATTTGATCCAAGGGATAGGAATCAATCCCACAATTGTTTGGTAAGAATTCATATTTTGAGCTATTAAATAATTTAAGGGTTTGTGTAAATGGGTGAGTGGGGCCACTTAGGGATCTAGTGTATTAAATTAAAAATGTAACCCCTAGTAGGTTTCAATGTATGTTTCAATGATCATTAAAGGAAGTAATTTAAGCGAACTAAGGTACCTATGGGTAAGGGTTTATTAAATGTGGAATAAATGTGTTTTTGTGAAAGAGGATAGTATTTAATAAAGCTAAATAAATTAATGGAAACTTATCTAGGGATGATAATTAAATTAATATTAGAATGGGATTAAGAATATTTAATTAATAATCTAGACTGGATCTATCTTATGAAATATAACATTGTTGGTAGGGAGTTAATTAATCGTGTATTAGGGTTTGACACCCTTACAGTCTTTTAAACAAAAAAATTTGTTTTCACAACTTTCTAGATAAGTATTTTAGGGTTTCTTGTGGTTTCAGAACATCAAATTTATGGGTGTCACACTTTGTATCAGAGCCATGGGTTCTACGCTTGGACCCTGAGCACACTTGAAAACATAAGGCATAACAAGAAAACATATCGCAACTCTAAACCTAGATCACATAACTTTGCATGATATTATAAATGAAGAAAACCTAGAAAACTAAAACAAAACCTAGAGTAATAAACTAACTCTTACCTTGGTCTGTGCAGGAGGTACGTAGCAGACGAGGGGTTCTTGCACGTTGACCTAGACTTACCACCTCTAGATCAGATAGTAGTGACCATATTACCTCAGATACATCAGATGTTACACGATGTTAACGCTTATATACTCAGAGGATCCTTGGGAGAGAGACATACTAGACATGACAAAGAGCCATCAGTAGAGGCTCTTGCACCTTCCCAACATAGTGGTGAGAATAAGGTAGAGAACTCCCATGTTGAGTTCGTTAGATGAGAGTTTCCGCAGAGGAGTCATGGAAACAAGGCTACAGGACACATGAACAGATATAAGATCCCTAAGCAGCATGATGATCATGTTGAGAGACCTAGAGGCAGACAATCTATATCAACAGATCACACCAAGGAGATCCTAAAGCTCCATCCATCTCATTTTAATGGGGAAAATGGAGGATTTTAGGAAGAGGCATGGTTAGTTAGCTTGATTAGGTGATTCAAGCTATGTTTGTTTACCAATGACATGAAGGATCATGTTTCCATCCTCCTTCTGATAGATGGAGCCGGGGTTTGGTAGAGGACTGAGGAGAAGAAGATCCATGTGGATTCCAAGACAGTCACTTAGGAGCTCTTTGAGGAGTGGTGCAAGAGAAGATATTTTTCTAGGAGGTTCATTCAAGAGAGGATAGATGAGTTCCATGACCTTTGTCAGGAATCTATGATAGTGGCGGAGTATGAGAGTTGCTTCTTGGATCTACTTCAGTATGTGGACTATATGTAGGATGAGTAGGTGACGATCCATAGGTTCATCATAGGCCTAAAACTAGACATTAGAGGGGCAGTGCACATTCATTTCCCTTAGACTCTAGCAGAAGCCGTTGAGAAGGCCTAAATTTCGGAGTAGACCAGTGGGAAGATGTAAAATGTGAGAGATAGAGTGCAAGTTGTATCCAGTAGATGAAACACAGAAGATTGAGGGGGTCAACTCCTCCTCGTGGTGGACATGGTTCTAAAAATTCTTCATTTAGGCCACCACAGTAGCCACCTCAGCAACACCAACAGACTCTTCTTCCATTTAGGCCTCTACAGAGATTCTATGCTCAGAGGGGACGCAGTATGAGGCCTCCTCATAGGGGACTAGTCAGGACTCAAGTACCACCTAGAGCTCAATCAAAAGGAGCTTGTTAGCAGTGAACACAATTATTCATAGTAAGATCATCAAGATCCATGACATATACCACTACAGTACCAACAGGAGCCGCATCTCATTGGAGGGGACCTGGTAGTTGTTACGGGTGTGGTGTACAGTGACATCATTAGAGAGAGTTCCCTCAGAACCCTAATAACAAGGGTAAGGCAAAATTTTCAAAGCCTACAATAGGAGACATGAATAGGATCCACAAGATATATGTAGTGGTCAAGAACTTCCAAGCCAAGCACCAGAGCATGGTGATCGAGACGACATGTAACATTGATGACATTTCTATTCCTATTTTATTTGACTCAGGCTCTTCAGATTATTTTATTTCCACATTTGTAGTAGACCGATGCAAACTGGTGGCAATTAGGAAGAGCCATAGATGGGATGTGGAGATGGCTTATAGAGCCAAGATCACAGTGGAATCCTTAGTCAAGGAGTGCATAGTTGACATAGGACCCTTTTACATGACCTTAGATCTTTCTATCCTTCCGTTGGGTTCCTATGGGATTATTTTGGGCATGGATTGGTTATTTGCACAATGGGATAGAGTTAATTGTTACAGTAAGGTAATATCATGTGCAAATGATTTGGGCATGGATTCAATGATAGTTAGAGTTAGGAGACCCACCTTTATTCGCACCGTATCCGCTATGTAGCTTTAGCGGTGTGTGCGTTGAGGTTTCCAGTTGTTTGTTGTCACTATTAGAGAAAGATCAAAAGATGAGTCTAGTGTCTTGTCACTTGATGATCATCACATCTTAAGATATTTTTTTGATGTCTTTCCAATGGAGCTATCAGGGTTACCTCCTTCACGTGAGATATATTTTTACATTGATTTGGTTTCAGAAGTAGATCCTATCTCACGAGCACCATATATGATGACTACCCCTAAGCTTTGTGAGCTCAAGTTGTAGCTAGAGGGAATTCTTTAGAAAGGCTTAATTCATCCTAGTGTATCCCCTTGGGGTGCACCAATGATTTTGGTAAATAAGAAGGACAGATCTCTGCGACTGTGTATTGATTATCGTCAGCTGAATAAAGTAATGATCAAGAATTGTTACGCCCTTCCACGTATTGATGATTTATTTGATCAGATGAAAGGGGCCACAATGTTTTCCAAGATAGATCTTAATTCCAGATACCATCAGCTAAGGATCAAATAGGTAGATATTCATAAGAGAAGCTTCCCTATGAGATACGACCACTACGAGTTCACAATAGTCCTTTTTATCTAAAGAATGCCCCCGAAGTATTCATGAGCTTGATGAATGGGGTATTATGGAAATTTTTTGATCACTTTTTTCTCATTTTTATTGGTGACATTTTTATTTACTCACATATGCATGAGGAGCATGAGGAACAACTTTGACAGGTTCTGTAGTGTCTTCGTGAGCTGTAGATTTACGGGAACTTGGTAAAGTGTGCAGTCTTTCAATGAGAGGTGCAGTACTTGGGTCACATAATTTTTGGGATAGGTATCACCATCAATCCATCAAAGATTGAAAATATAATGGATTGGCCCACACCAATTAGTGTGACCGAGGTGCGCAATTTCAGGGGGTTGGTAAGTTACTATAGGAAGTTTGTTCAGGATTTTTCTCAGATTGCGCACCCATCACTTCCCTTCAACAGAAAGGGAAGAAGTTTTTTTGGTTTGATAGATGTGAGTAGGATTTCAGTACATTGAAGGGATTTCTTACGACAACACCAATTCTTGCAGTGCTAAATCCTCAGGGTGAGTTATTCATATGTACAGATGCTTATTTGGTAGGACTAGGTGGTGTATTGATGCAGGAAGGCCGTGTGATTGCCTTTGAGTCTCGTAAAATAAAAGATCATGAGCTCAATTAGCTGACTCATGAATTTGAGGTTGTAGAATTTGTGCATGATTTGGTTCGATGGAGAAATTTCCTTCTAGGTGGAAGGTTTATTCTCAGGACAGACCATTTGAGCTTACATCACCTCTTCACGTAACCCAATCTCAATGCTCATCAACGGTGTTGGATAGAGTTGTTATGTAAGTATTCCATGGAGATAGAGCATGTGAAAGGGAAGGAAAATGTTGTTTCCTACACTCTGAGTAGATAAAGACATTTAGTTATGGCTACTTCAGTGGGTACAAATTTACGGAGCATGATTTTACAACATCTTTGTCATGAAAGTTTTTACCATGTAGCTAGAGTAGAGATTGAGTCTCAGAAACCCCTTTAGGGGAATTTCAATGGTTTTAAGTAGAATTATATGGAATTTTCAGACACAAAGGCTGGATATATATACCTAGCGATAGAGGTTTGAGATAGGATATCTTGGTAGAGGCTCATCATGCACCTTATTCAACCATGCAGGGGTGAAGAATATGTAGGCCACGTTGAGATAGCTATACCATTGGAGAGGCCTTTGGAGATATGTATCATAGTTTTTGTCACGCTTTTTAGTGTGTCAGAGGGTGAAATGTCAAGCATCAATATCCAATTAGCCTTCTTTACCCACATAATATCCCGGAGTGGAAATGGAACACCATTTCCATGGATTTCATAGTAGGTCTACTAACTTTGAGATTCTAGCATGATTCCATCATGGTCACGGTGGATAGATTAATGAAAGTGGGTCATTTTTCTCTGGTGAAGACCACATATACAACTAGTGCAGTAGTGAGAGTGTACCTGATTGAGATTGTTAGACTACACAAGATTCCATGGAAGATCATCTGTGACCGCGATACCTTATACACATCACACTTCTGAACTACCATGCAACAGGCTCTTGGGATATATATCAACTTCAACACAACTTATCATCAAGAGACAGATGGACAAATAGAGTGTGTGAATAAGATTTTAGAGGACATGCTTCAAATTTTCGTCATGGATAATCAGTTTGGGTGGGAGGATTACTTGTATATAGTGGAGTTTTCCTACAAAAATAGTTTTCAGATTTCGATTGGCATGACACCATTTCAGGAACTGTATGGTAGGGAGTGTAGGACACGGTTGATTTGGGACATATTAGAGGATAGAGTATCTCTTGGACCAACTTTTCTGCAAGAAATGGAGCAGCAGGTTGTTTTGATTTGCTAGAGGTTGCAGGTGGCACAAGACATGTAGAAGAAGTATGCAGATCAGAGGAGAGTTGACTGTAGTTATGAGGTGGGCATGAAGTTGTTTGTTTGTGTTAGACCTCATAAGAGTCCTATCCGTTACTGAAAAGGATCTAATTTTTCTCCTAGATTCGTGGGTCCATTCGAGATCTTAGAGCGGATCGGTCCCTTAGCTTATCATTTAGCCTTGCCACCCATCATGTCTCATGTGCATGATGTGTTTCACATATTTGTTCTTAGGAGATATATCCTAGATCCATCTCATGTATTACATTGGACCGCATTGCAAGTGCAGGATCATGGGAGAATGATGGTGGAGACTATGTGTATTTTAGGGGGCATGACATTGGGAATTCAAGGCAAAGAGATTAATCAGGTGCAATTCCAGTGGGATAGGTATGATGAGACTGCTGCTACATGGGAGAATTCTATGTTTCTAGGAGTGTAACTTTTCCACACCTATTTCAGTGACTTCCAGGAGGAAGTCGAGTCTAAGGGTAGGGGAAAATAGTGCCCACTCCTTTTCAACACTTATTATATTTTTATTTCGATCACTGTTGACTATAGAAATGAATTTTATTGTATCATTTTTGTTTAGCATGATGTTAGATGACAAAGATATTCTAATTATTGATGGATTGTGATTCATAGTATGATTGTATGGATTCTTAGATACATAGAGAGACATTTATATTGACGATGATGATGTGTTTTTGGCACCTATATTACTGACATTGGGAATTCTCATCATGTTGTCTTGGATTTATCTTTTTAAATAATCTCGTGATCTTGTTGATATTGATAAAAGATGGAATTGAGATGTTGAAATTTTAGACAAATGATAACTTTGTTAGTAGTGATGATGATTTAGCTATATGTGAAGGATTATTGATTTATGTGTGTATATTTTATCTTTTATGTTTTTGATTCAGCCACGAGGCCGAAGGAGGTATTGTGTGATTTTGATGGTAGTTATATCACAAAAATCAAAAGAGGGGTTGGAGACCAATCACAACGGAATACTAGATGGATATAACAAAGGTCACCATCAAAATTTGTGTAAAGTTGTTTTGTTTTTGTTATTAGGGGGTCCCCATGAGGGGATGACCTACAATTGTGACCATGGGTTATGTGTGTTATTCTTTCCCTTTTTATTTTATTTATTGTAGAGTATGTGGTTTATTTTTTATGTAATTTATTTTATCATTGTTGATTAATGTGCTTTTATTAAGTAAGTAAATCATGTTATTAAGTTATTTGGGGATGTGACAAAGAGATTCATTTATTAGAGTTAATGGTCTTTTGGATTATGTAATTTTGTTTGAATGTAAGTGATTTTGAGTGTTGTACACTCTAACTTACCTTGGAATTTCGGATTTGGGCTTAAGGGCTAGTTTTGTAGGCTTGTGGGACAAGCTAAGATTTTCCCACACCTCTTTATTTCTTATATCAACCCTACCTATGGATTGGGGGGTCAAAATAGACCCCATTATGTGTTTTGTAAGACAAAAAGTGACATTTATTGCACTTTTTTTACATGGGATTTAAATTTTGTCCTTAGAGGGTGTGGGTGTGGATTGTGTGTGTAAGAGGTTTTTCATTCCTCTCAACCACCAATTTATTGTGCATTGGGGTTGAGGTTTAACTTGTGATGGGGAGTTTAGGATGAGTTATGTGGCATCCTACATGGAGCCACCTCACTCTCCTCTTTCCTTTTTCTATATATGCAAGTTTATTTAGTTTTTTGGGGGTTACTTTTGTTTATTTGTTCTTTTGTATTTTGGAGTTAGAGAATTTTTGGAATGCTTGTTGAAGTCTTGAGGTTCTTGGAGTTGGATTGAGCTTGAAGGAGATTGGATTTTGACTCTTTGATCAATGTCTACCAAGGAAAGGTAGGAACTACACCCTTTTTTTACTTGTTTTATTTTATATGTGTTTATTTGTATGAAAGTGAATGGTTTGCATGCTTGTTAGGTTCATGGGTAGAATGCTTAAGTATCGTTTAAGAGAAGGCTATGGGGATTTTATAAGTTGGGAGGCATACATTTTTATTTATTTTTTTGGGAGGGAGTTAGGTTGGGTTCCCCACGTTGGATAAGAGAATGCTTGCATTTCTTACATGGCTTTTTTTAGGGAGACATAAGAGATTGTAGGGAGGCTTACGAGAACGTGGGAGGCATAAGATAATCTTGAGGGAGGCATAATATTTGTGTAGGGGTTTTTAGTTTTTTATTGGAGGGTTTTAAGGTGGGAACCTAATCCCATTGGGAGGCATAAGTTTTCTTCCCATAGATCCTCACTCAATTGGCTTTGCATTTCAAGCCTTGTGTATTTTGAAAGTTGTATTCTTGTGATTTTCTTCTTGGGTTGAATATGTGTTATATGGTTGTAAAGATTTGTATTTTTATGTTGAAGAATTGTGTAGTTTCCATGAGTTGGATCCATCCTTTATTGCATTTTGGTTGGGGCTCAGGGGCTAATGAGGAGGATAGCTTCTTTTCCTCACTGGATTATTGGTTTGGTGGAGAGCATTGCCTCTCCCCTAATTTTGTTGTTGTGATTAAAGTTAAGAAAGGTGGAGCTCTTGTGTCAGACTTGGGACTTGGAGTATTTGTTGAAGTCAAACGAAATCCTTCATGTAGAAAGCATCTTGTAATTCCCACTTAAGGTGGAAGACTAGTAGATCGTATTGAAAGAAATTTGTATTATTATATTTGATGGAAGTTCATTAAAGGATGTGTATTTTCCTTTCTCTTCAATTATTTTTATATAAAGGAATGAATTAAATGGATATCTTGTTTAAATTTTACCTTGTGTTGAAAGAAAAGAAAGTTACAAATTTTAATGTTTTGATGATAATGTGAATTTGAAGGTTGTCATAGCCTCATTCACAGTTGAAATAGTTAAACATTATTTGGTTTGATATATTCAAAGTTAAATTTATCTTTTGGTATCTATGTTTCGTCATACATTCATTTTTGGAGCTCTTTGGCCTACACAGTGACTGAAACTGGTCAGTCTTAACCGACGTCGGTGTACTCAGTACCAACATCGGTCACTGTTTGATGTTTACGGTTATTAAATGTTAAATCCAAGCTTATTTTTCTACTTAAACAATAGTATGACTTGCATAGTAACCTTGAATTAAATGGAAAATTGTGGTAAACATCATTTAGGTGAATGTGGATCATTAAAGTAGAAGCCATGCTAAAAAATTTATAAATAGACCTAATTGACAGTAACCGACATCAATGTTTGAACCACCGTTGGTATTCCTGTGACCGACATCGGTCTTTGTATACTTAATAAATTGTACCTTTTTATACTTGAAAGATATGTGTGGTGTTTTTTTATGAATCAGATACCTTTAAGTCTGTTTATGCTATCTTGAAATTTAACAATCAGTTTTTTTGGTACAAATCATTTATCCCTTGCTTTTAAAAACATTATTCAATATGCTTAATAATAACACAGGAATCGATGCCTATATTTGAACCTAAATCGGTAGCATAGTAGGTTCCGTGGTTGGTCAAGAGACCATTTTCAGTCACCTGTGCGTGAACGCTTTTAAAAAAACATGTTTCTAGCCAATCCATTTGCCTTTATGGATCTAAACTTCACCCAAAGTTATATCTAGCATGTGTGGGCCATGTATGTTTGTTGTACCCATTCTCCAACTTGAAAAGGATATTTAAATGCTTAAGATCCTTGATCTACAAAATGGGGTTTTTCCCATCAGTGAAAACAAAAAAAATAGATAACTAATAAACAATAGATCTCAAACCAGATCTAGGATATATACTTGTATTGAAATAAAATAACTAAGAATTCCTGATTCAATCTGAGATTCAACTATCCTAAAGGAGGAGCCATTGGATAGAATCCCCTTCTTCTTGCACATTGGATCTGAGATGAGTCATTCATGGTTTTCACCTTTATACATGGCATCAACTCCTCCAACCTACAAATCAAGAAAAGAAAAGAGTCCAAATGAGGAGACTATGGAAAAGAAAAAGGTTTGATAAGATTTCGTAAGGATAGTTAGGGTTAGTATGGGACCCTAAGATCTAGTGGCCAAAATTGATTTAATGCAAGGGTTGGGAATTAATCCTACAATTGTTAGGTAAGAATGCATATTTTGAGCTATTAAATAATTTAAGGGTTTGTGTAAATGGGTGAGTGGGGCCACTTAGGGCTCTAGTGTATTAAATTAAAAATTTAACCCTCTTGTAGGTTTCAATGTATGTTTCAATGATCATTAAAGGAAATAATTTAAGTGAACTAACGTACCTGTATGATGGAAAGGTGACATTCAAGCATGGGAATCTACAAGAAATTTTTTTTCATACCCGACCTCTCAAGGTCATGCCGAGACAACTGGTGAGAATGGAGTTTATACGGATACATACAAACTAGTTGGGTAATCTTATATCCTCAATACGCAATAATGGAATCTATGAATCTAAGGCGAAGAAGGCCCTCCTAACTTGAATTGGTGTAATGGATTGTTCAGATATAATAGCTATTCAAATGCTCCAATAAATTTCGAGCTCTACCAAGATCCTATTTATTGGTTTTTGGATACGTGGAAAGTGACCTATAGGTGCTTAATGTATATTTCCAAACAAGGTCATGAGAATGGTGATGAGAGGTGTAGTAGATCCTCCGAGGTTTTATAGATGATTCTCTGGTCTAGTCCAAAAATTTCTAGCTTGATTGACTTCTATGTTTAATATGGATAATTTTGTAATGATGTCTGGTGGAAGTGGTGAGGACTTAAATAATAATGTTCATAAACCAGCATCAATGTCTGATTGATCAATAGGCTCGTTGGGTTGTGGGACTTGTGGATCACAACCGTAAGTTCGTGGTTGTGGTGAACCTCTTATGGTCATATGAAGAGTTAATCTCTCCTTCAAACTATCCAATAATCATACGCCTTTTCAGCCTCTATGTTTAGAACTAGGAGTTGTATAATTTTCTCAAAATACCTTGTAGGTGTTCTGGCAACTTGAATGCGTAAGCTAGTGTCTATGTTGATGAGGTCCCCTGCATTGGGTTGTGGAACTAGAGGATCACAACCAAATATTTGTTCTCTTTTGAGTCCTTGTATAGTCATATGGATACCCTATCAAGGCAGTCTATAGTTAGGATGATTTGACCAAAATGTGTATGCCTTGTCATCTTCAATATTTAACTCTCTCAATTGTTCACTAATTTCTCGTAGGTTTACTGTTGTTCAAAATACCTGGATCCTAAGGTCTTGATCTATATCAGCTAGTGTTGTGGGGATATTTGGTTTAGGCACTATAGATTAAAATATGTATTCTCTGGGATTTCTAGGTCCCGTGATTGTCATGCAAAGATGTTTCAATTTTTACTGAAATGAATAAAGTAATTATGAAATATGTATCTACACTATGCATATGTTCTTTTATTTTTGTATTTTCGATGAAGTATTTTAACAAAATTAAAAGAGTAGCTATTCTAATATATTAAAAAAAAGGATAATTTATCTAATGACAGAATCAAAACAAGCAAATTAGCCTGATGTAACTATTTACCTGTGCAGTTTTGAGTTTATCTTAAATATCTAAATAACCAACTAATTTAATTGAAAAACTCTTAATCCTACCTCAGAAGTGAGGAATGAATCATAGCTTCTCAGAAACTATCATTCCCCACAGCTTCCCTGGCAACATTGAAAGTGAACTTTAACTAAAATGAAATAATTTACTACTCTATTTGATATGTTATAACTAGAACTTTGATAGCTCAAACCTGGAATTTACATAATAGTGGTAAATCTAGTTGTGTGTGACTTTGTCCCCTTAGTGTGATCTCCTCATTCCTTCGTGTTCTTGTGAATCCAGAAAAGCATGTATATGATAGGGTCAACAGAAGAAGATAGTCAAATAATGGAAGTTTTGGATATAGACCAAATACAATGCAAATAAGAGAGGGATAGTGCAAGTGAACAGAGTTTGACTATGAAATTCCTAGCAGAATTTATTTTGGGAATACAACACAAATACACCAAGAATTTTGGAAACTATCTTTTGTGACAAAACAAAACCTGCAACTCTAAATGGATTCCTAATCTAAGAATGAAACTACCTTATCCTAATCTGAGTGTATGGAACAACAATGAAGTAATATGGAAACAAGAAGATCAAGTGATTTTTAACAATAAAGGAAAAGCTAATAAATGATGCAAAACATGAAACTATTGGAACTCTAAGAAAGAACTTCAAATGAACTGAATGATTTAAATAGAGAACGAGAGGGGCCTCTTGTTTGAAACAAGATGGCTATTTATAGCAATTGCATTCACTAGAAGGTAACTTGGAATTGAACTCTTTTACCATTAAACAAAGAGAAAACACTATTTACTGGGCAGCCAAAACATAAATGCAAAGAAAAGTGGTTGAAGAATGTGGGTATAAATTTTAAATTTATGTTTGACGAGATCATCAGAACATTCTAGAAAACGCGCACAGGATCGCCGCCCTATGTAGGGCGGAAGTTATAGGACAACTGCCCTGTCCTGGGTGGTGGTCATAAGACTACTGCCTAGGCAGGGTGGCGGTTTTGTCACTTAAGACCAAAATGCAAGGAAGAAGGGGGGGAGAGGGTAGAACAAAGCACGTGGAGGCCGGACGAGGCTCATGGGATACAAACGTACACTTGGTGAGCTTTTCTGGATTCTGAACACCTTGCGAGGAAACCTGTATCATCATTGGGGTATGTGAAACCTTTTTATTGTGGTGCAGTACCCTATAATTTTGGGTATGTACAGTACCTATTGGTAAGGTTTTATTAAAAGTGGAATAAATGTGATTTTGTGAAAGAGGATAGTATTTATTAAAGATAAAGAAATTAATGGACAATTATTTAAGGATGATAATTAAATTAATATTAGAATGGGATTAATAATATTTAATTAATAATCTAGACCATATCTATCTTATGAAATGTAACATTGTTGGTAGGAAGTTAATTAATCGTGTATTAGGGTTTGACACCCTTGCAGTCTTTTAAACAAAAAAATTATTACTGCAACTTTCTAGATAAGTATTTTAGGGTTTATTGTTGTTTTATAACGTCAAATTTGTGGGTGTCATACTTGGTATCAGATCCATGGGTTTAAAGTTTAGACCCTAGGCACACTTGAAAACATAAGGCATAACAAGGAAACATATCACAACTCTAAACCTAGATCGCATAACTTTGCATGATATTGTGAATGAAGAAAACCTAGAAAATTGAAAAAAAATCTATATTAATAAAGTAACTCTTGCCCTATTCTATTCAGGAGGTGCAGACCAAATGAGGGGTAATTTCAGGTTAACGTAGAATTACCACCTCCAGACCAGGTAGTAGCGGTCATATTACCTCATATACTTTAGATGTTATAGGATGTTAATGCTACTATATGCGGAGGATCCTTGGGAGGGAGACATAACAGACATGTCATAGAGCCATCAGTAGAAGCTCATGCACCTTCCCGATATGGTGGAAAGCATAGGGAAGAGAACTCCCATGTGGAGTCTATTAGAAGAGAGTAGCCACAGAGGGGTCATGAAGACAGAACTATAAGACATAGGGAAAAATCTAGGAGCCCTAGGCAACATGATGATCTTGTTGAGAGACCTAGAGGTAGACAATCTATAGCAGAAAATCACATCACAGAGATCCTAAAGCTCCATCCATATCATTTTAATAGGGAAATTAGAGGATATCAGGAAGATGCATGGTTATTCATCTTGAGCAGGTGCTTCAAACTATGTCTGTGTACTAGAAACACGAAGCCTAATGTTGTTATTCACCTTCTGAGAGATGGAACCAGGGTTTGGTGGAGGACTGAGGAGTAGAAGATCCATGTGGATTCCAAGATAGTCACTTGGGAGATCTTCAAGAAGTGGTTAAAGAGTAGATATTTTTCCAGGAGGTTCATTCAATAGAGGATAGATGAGTTCCATGACCTTCGTTAGGCATCTATGACAGTGGCAGAGTATGAGAGTCGCTTCTTAGATCTACTTCAGTATGTGGACTATATGTAGGATGAGATTATGAGGATCCATATGTTCATCAAAGGCCTAAACCTAGACATTGGAGGGGAAGTGTGCATTCATTTCCCGTAGACTCTAGTAGAGGCCATTAAGAAGGCCTATATTGCGGAGAAGACCAGTTGGAAGATACAACATGCTAGAGATAGAGTGCAGAGTCATATTTAAGAGATGCAAGATAGAATATTGAGGGGGTCATCTCCTCCTCCTCATGGTGGACATGGTTCTACAAAATCTACATTTAGGCCACCACACCAACCACCTCAGCAACAACAAAAAAAAATTTAATTTAGGCCTCCACGGAGATTTGATGCTCAGAGGGGATGCATAATGGGGCCTCCTCCTATGGGACCATTCAAGACTTCGGAATCTGCTATAGCTCAGTCAACAGTGACCACAACATTCCATAACATGATCATCAAGATCCATGACACAGACCACTACAGTAATTGCAGGAGCCGCATCTCATTGGAGGGGATCTGGTAGTTGTTACAGGTGTGGTGTACAGGGCCATCATTAGAGAGAGTTCCCTCAAAACCCTAATAACAAGGGTAAGGCATCAATTTCAGAGCATATAATAGGTGGCATGGCTAGGAGCCACATGGTATATGTGGTGGTCGAGAACTACTAGGTCGAGCACTAGAGCATGGTGATCGAGATGACAGGTAGCATTGATGGAATTTCTAATCCTATTTTATTTGACTCGGGCTCCTCAGATTATTTTATTTCCCCATTTGTAGTAGAGTGATACAGGCTGGTGGTAGTTAGGTAGAGCCATAGCTGGGATGTGGAGATGGCTTCTGGATCCAAACTCATAGTGGACTCCTTAGTGAAGGAGTGCATATTTAAACTAGGACCCTTTTCCATGACCTTGGATCTTCGTATTCTTCCATTGGGTTCATATGGGATTAGTTTGGGCATGGATTGGTTATCTACACATAGGGATAGAGTTGATTGTTACAGTAAGGTAATATCATATGCAGATGATTTGGGAGTGGAGTCAGTGAAAGTTGGAGTCAGGAGACCCACCTCTATTCACACTGTATCCATTATGCAGCTTTAGGAGTGTGCGCGTTGAGGTTTCTAGTTGTTTACTGTCACAATTAGAGAAATATTGAAAGGTGAGTCTAGTGGCTTGTCACTTGACGATCATCACATCTTGAGAGATTTTTCTAATGTCTTTACAGTGGAGCTACCAGGGTTACCTCCCACACGTGAGATAGATTATCACAATTATTTGGCTCCAGGAGTAGAGCCTATGTCACAAGCACCTTATAAGATGACTACCCCTGAGCTCGATGAGATCAAGTTACAGATGGAGCGTAGAAGGCCTAATTCATCCTAGTGTATCCCCTTGAGGTGCACAAATTATTTCTATAAAGAAGAAGGATGGATTTTTCCAACTGTGTATTGATTATCATCAGCTGAACAAAGTAACGATCAAGAATTGTTACCTCATTCCACGTATTGATGATTTATTTTATCAGATGAAAGGGGCCAGAGTATTTTCCAAGATAGATCTTAAGTCTCGATACCATCAGTTGAGGATCACGGAGGTAGATATTCATAAGACAACCTTCTGTATGAGATACGATCAATACAAGTTCACAATAGTGCCTTTTGGCTTGACGAATGCCCCAGCAGTATTCATGAGCCTGATGAATGGGGTATTCTGGAAATTTTTGGATCACTTCATTCTCATTTTTATTTATGACATTTTGATTTAGTCACCTACGAGTGAGGAGCATGAGGAACACCTTCGAAAGGTTTTGTAGTGTCTTCGTGAGTAGAAGCTTTTTGGGAACTTGGAGAAGTGTGCATTCTTTCAGTGAGAGGTGTGGTACTTGGGTCACATAATTTTTGAGAAATGTATTTTCATCTATCCTTCCAAGATTCAAGTTATTATGGATTAGCTCGTGCTAACTAGTGTGACCGAGGTGCATAGTTTCATGGGGTCGGCAGGCTACTATAAGAGATTTGTTTAGGACTTTTCTTGGATTGTGCACCCCATCACTTCTCTCCAGCGGAAAGGGAAGAATTTTTTTTGGTCTGATAGATTTGAGCATACCTTCAGCACATTGAAGGGAAGCCTTGTGACAACATCAATTCTTGTAGTGCCAGATCCTCAGGATGAGTTCTTTGTATGTATAGATGCTTCTTTGGTAGGACTAGGTGGTGTATTCATACAGGAGGGATGTGTGGTTACCTTTGATTCACGTAAACTCAAATATCATGAGCTCAATTATCCGAATCATGACCTTGAGCTTGCAGCAATTGTGCATAATTTGGTTTCATGGATACATTTCCTTCTTGGTAGAAGGTTTATTCTTAGGACAAACCATTTGAGCTTACCTCACCTCTTCATGCAACCCAATATCAACTCTTGTCAGTGGAGTTAGATGGCTTTTCTATGTGAGTACAACATGGATATAGAGCATGTGAAAGGGAAGGAGAATTTTGTTGCCAACACTTTGAGTAGAAGAAGATACTTAGTTATGGATACTTCAGTAGGTACAAATTCTTAGAGCAGGATTTTACACCAGCTTCCTCATGATAGTTTTTACCATGCAGCTAGAGCAGAGATTGAGTATTAAAGACCCCTTAAGGGGAAGTTAAATGGTTTTATAGTAGAATCAGATGGACTTCTTAGACACATATGTAAGATATATGTACCTACAGATGGAGGTTTGAGATAGGATGTCTTAGAAAAGGCTCATCGTGCACCTTATTCAACCCATTTAGGGGTGAAGAAGATGCATGCCACCTTGAGAGAACTATACCATTGGAGAGGCATTTGGAGAGACATAGATTAGTTCATGTTGTGATGTTTACAATGTAGGAGGGTGAAGGCCAAGCATCATCATCTAGTTGGCATTCTTTACCCACATGTTATCGCAGAGTGGAAATGGAACACCATTTTCATGGATTTCATAGTAGGGGTACCGACACCAAGATACCACCATGATGCCATCATGGTCATGGTGGATATATTGATGAATGTGGCTGATTTTTCTCTAGTGAAGACCACTTATACAGCTAGTGCAGTATCGAGAGTGTACCTTGATGATATTGTTAGACTACATGGAATTCTGCAAAAGATCATCTGCGACCATGATCCCTTATACATCACACTTATGGATTACCATATAGTAGGATCTTGGGATGTGCATCAACTTCAGCATGACCTACCATCCAGAGACAGATGGATAGACAAAGTAAGTTAATCAAATTTTAGAGGACATGCTTTGGATGTATGTCATGGATCATCAATCTAGGTGGGAGGAGTACTTGTATTTGGTGGAGTTTTCCTACAGCAAAAATTTTCAGAGTTTGATTGACATGGCATCTTTTCAGGCACTTTATTACAGGGAGTGCGGGACACTATTGAGTTAGGAAAGATTAGAGGATAGAGTATTTCTTGGACTGACATTGTTGCAGGACATGAAGCAACAAGTTGTTTTAATTCACTAGAGGTTTCAAGAGGCACATGACAAGCAAAAGAACTATGTAGATTAGAGGAGAGTTTACAGTAGTTATGAGGCGGGTATGAAGGTGTTTCTTTTTGTTCGACCTCATAAGAGTCCTATCGATTACGAAAAAGGCTCTAAGTTATCTCCTAGATTTTTGAGTCCATTCGAGATCCTAGAGTGGATCAGTCCCTTAGCTTATCATCTACTCTTACCACCCAACTTGTCTCGTGTGAATGATGTGTTTCACGTATTTGTTCTTAGGAGATATATCCCATATCCATCTCATGTATTAGATTGGACCGCATTGCAAGTGAAAGATCAGGGGCAGATGATGGCGGATCCCATGCGTATTTTAGAGCATAGGACTCTATGCCTTTGAGGCTGAGAGATTGATCAGGTGCGATTCTAGTGGGATAGGTATGCTGAGATTGCTAGTACGTGGGAGGATGCTACGTTGCTACGAGTGTAGTTTCCACACCTTTGTCAGTGACTTCTTGGAGGAAGTCGAGTCTAAGGGGAGGGGGAATGCAGTGCCCACTCCTTTTCGACACTTATTATATTTTGATTTCGATCATTGTTGACTATAGACATGGATATTATTGTATCATTTTATTTTAGCATGATGTTTGATGACAAAGATATTCTAATTATTGATGGATTGTGATTCATAATATGATTGTGTGGATTCTTAGATACATAGAGAGACATTTATATTGATGATGATGATGATGTGTTGTTGGAATGTATATTATTGACATTCATAATTCTCAGTGTGTTGTCTAGGATTTATATTTTGAACTAATCTCATGATCTTGTTGATATTGATAAAATATGGAATTGAGATGTTGTTGAAATTTTAGACAAACGACAACATTGTTAGTAGATATGATGATTTAGTTATATGCAGATGATTATTGATTTATCTTTTTATATTTTATCTTTGATGTTTTTGATGTGGCCATGAGGCCAAAGGAGGTATTGTGTGATTTTACATTGTAGGTAATTATATCACAACAATCAAAAGGGGGATTGGAGACCAACCACATCGGAATAATAGATGGATACAACGAAGGTCACTATGGAAACTTGTATAATGTTGTTTTGTTTTTGTTGTTAGGACGTCCCCATAGGGGGGATGACCTCCAATTGTGACCATGGGTTATGTGTGATATTATTTCCCTTTTTTATTTTATTTATTGTAGAGTATGTGGTTTATTTATGATGTAATTTATTTTATCATTGTTGATTAATGTGTTTTTATTAAGTAAGTAAATCATGTTATTAAGTTATTTGGGGATGTGATAAATGGAGTCATTTATTAGAATTGTTGGTTTTTTGGACTATGTGATTTTTTTTAAATGTAAGTGACTTTGAGTGTTGTACACTCTAACTTACCTTAGAATTTTGGATTTAGGCTTAATGGAGGCTTGTGGGACAAACTAAGCTTGTCTCACACATCTTAATTTCTTATACCAACCCTACCTATGGATTGATGGGTCAAAAATAGACCCCATTATGTGTTTTGTAAGACAAAAAGTGACATTTATTTCACTTTTCTTACATGGGTTTTAAATTTTGTCCTTAGAGGGTGTGGGTTTGGATTGTGTGCATAAGAGGTTTTTCATTCCTCTCAACCACCAATTTATTGTGCATTGGAGTTGAGGTTTGACTTGTGATGGGGAGTTGATAATGCGTGATGTGACATCCTACATGGAGCCACCTCACTCTCCTCTTTCCTTTTTCTATATATGCAAGTTTATTTGGTTGTTTGGAGGTTACTTCTTTTCATTTGTGCTCTTGTATTTTGGAGTTAGAAAATTTTGGGAATAGTTGTTGAAGTCTTGAGCTTGATGGAGTTAGATTGATCTTAAAGGAGATTGGAGTGTGACTCTTTGATCAAAGTTATACGATGGAAAGGTAGGAACTAAACCCTTGGTTTACTTGTTTTCTTTTATATTTGTTTTTTTTTATGAAAGAGAATGGTTTGCATGCTTGTTGGGTTCATGGGTAGAATGCCTAAGTATGGTGTAGGAGAAGGCTATGGGGATTTTATATGTAGGAAGGCATAAGAGTTTCTTTCATGTTTTGGGAGGGAGTTGGGTTGGGTGCCCCACCTTGGATAAGAGAATTCTTGCATTTCTTAATTGGTTCTTTTTAGGGAGACATAAGAGATTGTAGGGAGGCATAAGAGGATCTTGAGGGAGGCATAAGAGTTGTTTAGGTGTTTTGAGTTATTTATTGTATGGTTTTGACATGGGAACCTAATCCCATTGGGAGGCATAAGTGATCTCCCCATACATCCTTACTCCATTGACTTTGCATTTCAAGCCTTTTGTATGTTGAAAGTTGTACTCTTGTGATTGTTTTCTTATGTTGAGTGTGTGTTATATGGTTGTGAAGATTTGTATTGTGATGTTGAAGCATTGTGTAGTTTCCAAGAGTTGGATCCATCCTTTATTGCATTTTGGTTGGGGCTTGCGGGCCAATTAGGAGGATAACTTCTTCTCCTCATTGGATTATTGATTGGGTGGAGAGCATTGTCTCTCCCCCATTTTTTTTTGTTGTGATTAAAGTTAAGAAAGGTGGAGCTCTTATGGAATACTTGGGACTCAAATTATTTGTTGAAATCAAAGGAAATCCTTCATGTAGAAATCATCTTGTAATTCCCACTTAAGGTGGAAGACTAATAGATTGTATTGAAAGAAAGTTGTATTATATATTTTGTTATTAAGTTGTATTATTATATTTGAAGGAAGTTCATTAAAGGATGTGCATTTTACTTTCTCTTCAATTAGTTTTATGTAAAGGAATTAATTAAATGGATATCTTGTTTAAATTTTACATGTGTCGAAAGAAAAGAAAGTTACAAATTTTAATGTTTTGATAGTAATTTGTATTTGGAAGTTGTCATAGCCTCATTCTGAGTTAAAACAATTAAAAATTCTTTGGTTTGATATATTCAAATTTAAAGTTATATTTTGGTAGCTATGTAAGAAAAAATAAAATAAAACATAAAATAAAATAGGGCTTGGAACCATTCGTATGGAGTGTCATGTCAAACCATTAATGGAAAAAAAACCTCAAAAAATATTCATGTCTACCCAAGATACCATGAAAATTCTTAACCAAGATGAGCAACTCGATTAGATTCCTTAACGAGGTGAGATTCGATACCCCTTTAACACTTCAATCAATTTTTGTGATGTTCCCTCTTTATGAGATAGTGATCGGTTTTGGCTTACAAATTTCATATAAATTTTGTGTAACTCTAGCACTCCTATCTAAGAGTTTAAAAAACCAACTCTCAATTTCATAAAAATAATTTCGTAAGTTAGAGTTTCAAGTGGATGTTGGGACCCATCAGTTGTCATACAAGAGAAGTGTTCGATGTGTTTATGAAAATTGGTCTCGAACTCACCATTATAAATTGAGCCTTGTATAACATATTTGAATTCTGTCAAATCCAACGAGTTCTTTCTTTATAGGGGAGTGCGTAAAAATTGATGAAATTTATGTTTGAACTTAAAATGAGTGGTTTTGGAAACCATACTATAATCACTTTAGTTGTTTTGGTCAATTTTTGCACACTCACAACTTAAGCTAGAAAATATTTCTAAGAATCCCGTTAGTTTTGTAAATTACTCGTGAACCCTTTTTTATAGCATTTCAGTGTGTGTAGAGGATTATTTAATTAATTATTTTGTATAAATGGATTTTGTAATTTATAGTGTTCTCTCTCTTCTCCCTCTTTCTCTTAAAATAAATATGAAATTGTGGTTGGACTTGGAAATGTGAATGGATTAAAAATGCAGATGAGTTTGAAATAAAATAAAAATGGGTATGAATTGAGAAATGGAAAAATATTGTGAATAACAAAGAAAATGTTTTACAATTTCTCTCTTCCTTACTCTCTCTCTTGAAGATATAAATGTAAATGAATGTGTGAGGAAATTTTATCGCCTCTATCTTCTTATCTCTACATCTCTCTGTACTTTGATTGAAATTACTTGAAATGATGAATGTCTTGTTTGTGCTTGAGTGTAAGGGTTTTCCATACTCAGTCCTAGGAGTGATGCAACATTGGTTGCAGGTACCTGAACAAAAGAAGTAGTAAGAATGATATTTGAGTCTTCTATTAGCATGTTATTTGAAGGTAATGTAATTGTTTAGAATATTTAAATGATATTTTTATGAATAAAATGTATTATTTTCATTATTTCCATGATGAAAATGATAGTTGTTGCGTATTGGAAAATGTACTATTTCGTACATAATTATATTTTTGCATTTTTAACGAATGTTACTCTTAGTTTTAATTGAATATTTTTTTAAGTAAATGGGGTTGACGGTATTATGTACTTTGGAAAAAATATGTCAAAGATTCCTTCTTTTAGTGTCAAAATAATATAGGAGGATGAAACTGAAACCTTTTCATTTAAAATGTTTATTGTAGCCGAATTTTTTTGATATGATTGTGCTAGTAAAATTTTTAGTAAGTAATTTAAAATGGAGTGTTTTTATCTATTTGCTAGTGTTGCAATGACAAAGGAAATCACTTAATCTTAAAATAAAAATATCAACTTACATTGTGTGTGTTTTTCATATTGAGCGGAAAATGACCAAACAAAGATATAGCTCAAATTATTTACCTTTGTTCAATGTAATGACCCTGTTTAGTAATTTCCAAGTTAGGCTAGCTCCAAACATCTTTCGTAGTCTTAGAGACATAGAGGTAGTTTATGTGTTTGTTTATTCCTCCCTAGAAAGCTAGTTGAGAGCACTCATATAGCTATGAAAGTGTGTAAGATTCCTTAGTGCGAGCCATAACATCATTTTACTGGCATACAAGACGACATGTTAATGAGTTTGAAATCTCAAGGGTTTTTTAGAGACTAAATAATGTTAGAAGTGGAATGTAATGAACAGTGGGTGGGACCACCAAGATATTAAGGTTGTGCATTATTTTCTTATTAAGTTTTTAATTGTAAAGGAAAATTTGTAACTTGCCCTCATTTGGGAACGTACCCTTGTGATGTCGATCTAATCATTTCAAGGGTCATGGAGATTGCTTACAACATATTAAATATTTCTTATGACGTGAAGTGGATGTGATTTGATCCACATGAGAACAAGTGAATAAGAAAACATAGTTTCACATTTATGAATCAAACCTAAAAGTTGAATATGATAGGAAATTTGAAATTAACTATTGGGTTATACATTTTATTGGCAATCAAATAACCAAACCAAATCTAATAGAATCCTTTATAAGATAAATGTTAAATGAAAGTGAGAAAATGTGTTCTTGGAATACCTCAAGTGGCACGAATGCCTTGCAAGACATGGACATTTGATTTCTCTAATTTTATCTTGTGATAAAATACATTCTATCGAGTGGCCTCTCTTGATGTTATATGACAAAGGGGATATGATGTAAGGCTATCAATGATTGTAAATATGGCTTTAGAAGGCTATTTAATGCATAAAATTTCATAAATTTTGCATTTGAACCCCTCTTGTCCCTCTTAGATAAATGTGTCCCTTAGTATGTAATAGTGGACTACCATGAGTTCTCATATGGGGTAGTTTATCCACCATCCCTAAATGCTTTTGAAGTTAGGATATCGTAAATCCTCTCTTAAGGTTTTTGGTGAAGGAAACTCTAATGCTTATTCACACAACGATTTAAATTTTTCCTTGGAAGGCATTTGAGAAGAATATAGTTGTTGGGTTGTCTTGTTATATGTGTTTAATTCTTGGTGGTCTAAGAGAAATGAAATAAGTAGATAGGTATAATGTCACAAATCCTTATAGTCATGAATCCCTAAATGTAAATTACATATCATTTGAATTTTTAATTGTTCAAAAAGTATCAATAGTGAGACCAAAGTACGTCATAAGTGTAAAGCATACAAGAGTTAATAATATTTTGGGTTAGGAGTAATCTCATCCTTGAAGTCCTTATAAATCAACTAGACATTTTCATGTTGTTAAAAATAAATAAGAATTACTCATGGTGAGATAAAACTTTCGTGCAAACAAAAGATATATATAAACCTAAATCAAATTTCATGATGTGAAAATGTTGAATGGATTAAAACAAGTTATTGAATGATGACAACTATAACATGAAAATAATGATATTGTGATGGAAGAAACTTTGATATAAATCTCCCTTGAATCCTAAGATTTCTTCCTTTACATCTCGTTATATTTACTTGTGTAACAACTCTAAAATTTAATCATCGAATATACATCTCGAAAAGCACAACCTTAACATCTTTTTAGTTCCTTTTCATAATGAGGATGCAATTTAATGTCAATTACACCTATTTTGAGAAAAAACCTTTAAAGTAAGAATGAATATTAGGAGGCATGTAGGTGTATAGAATGAATGTATTCAACAAATTACATATGGATAACTAATGGAATTGTAGAAAGGAATCAACCGCACATTATCCATTAAAGACTAATGCTTTGCAAAATAAAGTAATTAAAGTTTGAAAAATAGGAAATTGTTAAAATTATGTGTTTAATTATCTTGAAAACGATAATGTCATACCATGAAAACCTCAATGTAATGAATATGTAAACCATGAAAATGCCATGTCGTGGAGTATGCCTATCCTTTTTTTCTTACTAAAAGTGGGTCATTGTCTTGGTTTACATCATTTCAGTAAGACATTGATGTATACCCTATGTTATCCTATCATATAGGTGGGTTCATGTTTATGTAAGTGTGTTATTTGATGTCAAGTCTATCTATTAGAGCCCATGTGGTATTGTGTAGTGAACATTAAAACAAAAAAAATATTTTGGTATTTTTACTGTAGTATTTGTGTATCAAAATTGTGGGGGTTTCAAATAGTGAATATGATGGCACTACTACAAGGGGGGGTCATTTGAGACAAAACATAGAGACAAAAATATAATTTTGTCTCAAAAAAATAATTTCGTCTCAAAATTTCCCACTTTTTAATTTTTAGGGGTAGGGTACCATCTACATAAACATGTTATGTTCCACATGCCATTTACTATGCAGCTACTTTTACGAGGGCATTTGAAGACCTTCATTCCTACACTTTTGATTTCTCATCATTGTAGTGATCGCTACTCTGTTCTCCAGTTGTCATGTGCATAATGGCTCCTCCCATTGTTGTTAAGATCTGGAAAAATAATAGTGGTGTGAAAGTGGTCTCTCCTCCTAATATTGTTACTAAGCTCCAGAAAAATAACTTCAGCCCAAGACATGTTCATCTAGTTATGCCATCTAAATTTCACCAAAGCAGACTTCTTCAATTTTCAGATAATACAAAACCACTTTTGGGTGTTCCCATCTGAAGCAGCCATAGGTGGAACAAAGACTACGGGTTTGCAGGTATCGTTATTTCCCATCATTTTTTTTTTGAGCTGGATAAATCACTGTGTGTGGTTTTTATACATGGATTGCCTATATTGTATGTTGTTTATTCAAGGGAGATTCTATTCAGATTTTTTTTCAGGATGATGGTTTTGTTTTCAAAATCTTTTTCCTTTTATAATCTTTTTCCGATCATTTGGCATGATGGGTTCTTGACTCCTGGCCAAAAAACCCTAGGAGAAATCCACCATGACCTCTACATTTTTGGGCACATACAATGCACGGAAAGTATAGTAAAAGTCCCAAAATAATGTGTTGTAAGAGCCAAAAAAAGTGAGATATCGGATCGTGGAAGGGGCCAAATCATATATAGGTTTTGTCTTTTTTGGTTAAATTCATTGCCAGAAGACCACGAAGGAGCAAGGCGTCCATTGTGTCTATCGTTTCCATATCTGTAAAATCGTTGCCCCCTAAACTAGTCCACAAAACTTCTCACAATCGAAGTACCAATGAAAGGATGGAATCCTTACGTATATTGTATTCCAGCAGGGGGACCTAGTTCTGAAGACGCTCTCTCATATATAAGTCATTGGAGAGAATCTAGCCCAGCTTCCAATTTTGTGACTAGCATGTTGTCTTCCACCGACTCATGTTTTTCTTAACCCGGACACCATAGTTTCAAAGGGACAACTCAACCTATGATATTTCCTAATCATCCTCAGCCATCACCTCCTCGTTCCTATTAGGATGGCTTCCAATATTTCTTTTTTCCCTATTTTATATCTTGTCATTTTGTCAAACATTTGAACAGCTCCCTCAGTGAAATGGCATCGGTTCTTTGGGGTTACGAAAGAGAGTATACATGGCCTTCCCAGATTTGACCACATTCTCCCTCTTGAATCCACCTGACATCCAAAATGTCTTTCTTTCCAATCAGAGTTTCCTCCATATTTTTGCTAAATATTTTCAAGATCTAATAATGTAGATTGTATGTCCTTTACATAAATCTGTTATGGCAGTTTGAGCATTGCGACAATTCAAGAAATGAATGTTCATGGATGGAAGTCCGTTGAACCCAAGAAAATTATTGCCTTTTAATCTCAATGAAATAGTTTTAGATAGCTAAGAATAGAAGCAAAGGAAAATAGGTAAGTACATATTTAGGATTTTATTTGTTCCTGAAAGCACCAAGATAATGTTTTAGACACAATTTTAATATTGTTTCCATGTAATTTCAGTTTAAAAATAAGTTTTCCTTACCGAATAGGCATAACAGTAGTAAAGTTCTCTCTTGACAGAAGTAGGAAATCTCTTTATAAGCTCTTACATGAGACTCTGGATGTTTTTCTAATAATCATCTATACTGAAATATAAGAAGAAAATGTATAGAACTATAAATATTTCCATGCAACATGAGGTTCAATTATAGAATATTTATACCTGGAAGATAAGTTTATGGTTCACCCAATCAAAAATCAATCTCTGAATCTTTCCGCGAACAATAAAAACTATGTCATTCATGAAAGTGAAAGTAAGTTGAGCAATTTTAATGTTGTACTTAAATTGATCATTATAAGTTATCATAGATAACTCTATGGAGTATTAATATATTTAATAACCTAGATATCTAGTGAAATCTAATGATTCAATTGGAAATTACTGCATCATGTGACTAGAAGGTTGCCCATATGAGTACTTTTTATGCTCAAATAGAGTTACACTTATAAGTGGGGATGGGTGATGGCAGACCAGAAAATAAGTATTAAGGATGGTTGATCTCTGCTAGTATTTATGGATGAAATTAGTGTGAAGTTGATTTGGTATGGTTGAACTTCTTTAATGGTAATGGAGATAATAACTATCCAGTAGATCATCTAAGCTTATGAGATTGATAAGTATAATTCTAATAATAAATGACTTATTGAGAGTTAATAAGAAATATTGTATTGAGAAAAGTCCAAATAATTATTTAAATTTTTTTATAGTGAACAATCTAACCAGGATTAGAGAGGATAGTACCTTTTTGAGGTTGGGTCCATCAATATATCTGTTGCAATATCTGTTACTACCTCATCCTAGCCCATAAGAATTGGTTCGTCTTCTTAGAAAGGATATCTGTATTAGAAGACATTCACACTGTATCAAAAATATTTTTCTTCATATATGTCATAAATGAGCATTTCATTTTTCTCGGTATATAGATCTTATTTGGTTATCATTCTTGTAATCTATAGTAATCAATTCCTCCTAGGGTTTAGTCCCAAAAAAATCCATCTCATATTTATTTTTATGTACACAAACTGTGGGTTTCTGGTAACCTCTCTTTTATAGGTAGCTTTGTGCCAGCTGATTTTTAGAGTCAATTAGGATTCTAATTGGGCCATTTTTCAGTTAATATCCATTTAAAAAATAACTAAGCACCATAGATTAAATTTTAAGGTCCTTACTGGTAGGCCTTGCAGGCTTCAAGGGACATGATTGCTCATCTTAGATTATGCTTTTCTTTACTTGCAATGTGAGTGGAACAACTCATTTGTAAGTCAAACCTTTCCTTCTTGGCTATCTAAAGAAGAACTTCCATGATATGTGGGATCCTCAAACACCTCAATTACAATAATAGAGGACAACCAGTTACATATATTGCTAGCAAATATTTTTGCAACAAACTCACTTCATGGGTTAGTGGAGCATCTACTTTGATGACTTGACAATGATTCTTCAAAGATTCTACTAGGTTTGAATCATTATCAAAGAAGAGAACAAGTTTAACTGCATCTGCGTAGCGGTCCATCATCCACTTGATGATGTGTTGAACATTGTTTGAGAGTTTTTCAATCTCATATAGGACCATCACTGAATCCATAAGAAAATCACATTGACAATGTTGTTAAACCTAGAGGTTTATTATGTTCCAAAGAATACGAAATTAAATCTCTTAGATTTTCCTTCCACAGGTAACCATTTCACTTATTTTATCTACAAAAACTGTCCTACATAAAATTAGCATGAATATTTATAGACCTTTATAATCTGGTGCAAAACTAGATTTGTATTCCTTTAGTATAGCTATCTCACAAGTGTGTGGTAACTCCTTGATGAGTGTCATGAGCACATAGCAGCGAACTCTCAACCACAGAGAAAAACATTGACCTCCATGTGGTGAGGACTTTATGCAATGGGCATGCTTACCTTCCCTTGTCTCTTTCCCTGTATTCACCATTCATGAATCATTAGCGGGATTGATGGGTGAAGGAACACCTTGCTCGGAATACATAAAGAGAGTTCAATACCTTTTCTATTTTACTAAGAAAAGGAAAAAGAAAAAAAAATGTTCACCTGCAATATGGGAGAACATGGTTACATAGAAACAACTAGCTGAAAAGTTCAAAATTAGTATATATTGTACACAAGTTTGGATTTGAAGTGGGTTTGATGGTAATGGCTTAAAAGAGGACTCGTTGTTAAATATTATCTTAGTACATAAAATAAATTTACTGAAAATATGCGAAGAGATATTAATCTCAAGACATCTATTCTATTTTTTATACATATTACAATATTTAATTAATTTTTTATTTTCTCCATTATTTTTTTTTATTGAATTATGAGAGATTGGTTTCAATAAAACTATACTATTGTGTCTAGTTTAAAAATACTTTTTTTGTTCAAATTCTAAACAAGAAAAAAACCTCGAAACATATCAGATGAATGTCACATGTAAGATTGACCATTAATTGTTAACAACTCACACAAAATATGTAAAATACCTCTCTTGACATATTAAAATAAATCATATAGATTATAATAGATTTTGCTTTAAAACTGCAAGTTTCAAAATTACCCTTTGGTGTTTCCAACAATCCATGTTTCAATAACATCACCAAGAGAGTGTAGGGAATTGCTGTGACGTTAGCTGTGGGCTGTAATCTATTACCTATTTATTTTTCCTCTTTAACATCCAAAAGCTATGAGTTTGGTTAGGATCTTGTGTACATTTCCACATTTGCCAAAGGTTTTGGTGGAGCGTATAATAGTAAAGTACAACAAAAGAATATGATTTCTATGAAAAAAGAAAGAACAGGTTAATGCATTGTTTTTATAGAAATCCATATCATCATGCTGTCATAAAAACCAACCCCCCCATACATATATATCAACAAAATTTTATATTACAATTATACATTTTATATATATATTATATATATACAGAATTTTTAACATTTAATATCTTATTATTAAATATTTCAGTAACAGAGCATTCCCAACGTATGTTCCTTTTAGTGGGTTACAAACCCTAACAAAAATTTATTTACGAGAATTTTTGATGGAGGATTGAAAATATGCACATACCTAACATAAAATGGGGATAGTAGATTATCACTAAATTCAATCAGCAATACATCTCCAAACTCCAGATAAAATTAAAAATTTAAGATAAAAATCGTTAAAATAGACAAAAATTACCTTTAAATCAAATGATTTAAGCTCGTGTGAAAACCTACAAAATCAATTCTAAATGGTAAGCATCATTGGATCATCCCAAATATATAAACCCAAAAAAAGAAACACAAACTGTATAAAATCACCTCACTCTTAGGACAAGGTAAAGACTATTTTGGGTATTACTTTTGCATCAACATACCAGTAAAAGTAGGGATATCAACGAAAATTGAGGCCACTTACCCTCCAAGAAGAAGCTCCAAATATTTCCCGTAACAAAGCCATGGTGAGATCCCTTTTTGCAGAACCAGGCGGGCCTTGAAAGAGAATATGAGGATAGTTCCTTTGAGATATCTGGTAACCAAGATTCAAAATAAACCAATTCTATTTGAAAACTTGAAACAAATAAAATATTTTTCAAAAAATTTCTAGATAACCTGCATGGTATTTTTAATTCAGAAGAGCATCAAGTTATCCACAATATCTTTGACATTAGTCTTCTTGTGGGAAGAGCCTATCCATCACATGTGTTTACATAGACTGACTGATTAACAACCAATGTGTTGTTTACAACTTTCTGGAGTGGAATTATTATTGGTTAGTTGATCGGCTAGCCTTGCAAACATATGTGAAGTTTATGCTGAGAATATTTTAGGAATTTTTTTATTCCAAAAAGAAATGAAAGATCAAAAAACATAATTAGAAACAATACGTGCTAGGTTCGCACCAATTTTTTGAGAAGCTTGGGCATTGTTTCTTTGTGACATATGAATCCCACAAGTGACCGAGGATGATGCTTATCTACCCATGAAATTCTGATCTCTCTGATATCTCTTGAAGATAAATTGTCAATTTCGAAAAGGTCTCTCTTTCTTCAAAAGTGGTACACTATTGGGAGGCATGCAAGTTCCTCCACTCATGCAAGAAAACCAAACCGTTTTATTACACTTGAACGGATCTTTTACTTTCTGACTGCTTGCTTTGCTAGTTTCACTGATCCTGATCCTTGCATTGGTGTTTGTCCCTATAGACACAAAGCTACTAAGAAGGCGTGCACTTGATGGGGTATGGATAAGGCTTTTATCAGAGCTGGGTTTTCCCTTACTATAAATACTGCTCATTGGCAAAGGTTTAACAAATTTTGGGGAGAAGTCTACTCTAGAGAAAAATATATCATTGGGAGATATACATTCAGTGCTGTCCATTATATTGCTTGCCAGAAGTCAACACAACCATCTGTGCAGCTATTTTGGCATTGGCAATCCTTTCACTCAGATCACTGCCAGTGATGTCAAATATTGTGGTCTACTTGTACCCAGCTATTTTCTTCTCAGCTATGGATGGTTCTTTTCCAAACCCACTGCTTCCAGAAGAATGTTTAGATCTTGGTCTGGAGTTTGATATATTTATTTGGGAGCTGTACAGAAAGAAGAAACTTATATTAATGTCTACAAATTACCAAAATAGATCAATTGATATCTAGAAATACAACTAGCTTAGAATAAAATAATCTTTGACTTTAATGGTTTTGTTATAAGAATGCTTCCCTTTAACTTGTGAACTAGGTAGATGTTATTCAAATTTCTATCATTTTTTTTCCAGAAACAATCATTCTTTACTTAAGAAACCATAGTAGCATAAAACTCTAATGGCTTGGGGCAAGACAAAAAATTCAAAATTGCCCATTTTTGAAACTGCTGAAAGAAAGGGAAAATATTTATTAATGTCAACAAAAGATTAAAATAGGTTAATAAAGGGAGAAGTTCTAGGGTTGGAAATAATGGTTTATAAAGGCCACATCAAAATTTAATTCCCTTTCAAAATAAGGTGCAAGATCAAGAAATTTTAGTCTAATAGATACGCTTCGTTATGTTGGCACAATGCTAAAAAAGACTATCTCTGCAATGAATACAAATTGGAAAGACTCACAAGTTAATATCATCCTGAAACTAGCAATACCACCCTTGGGTGTCTTATATTCATATCATCTTATCTCCTATATGGAAGGCTTTGACTTTGAAAAAACAATAATTTATTTTTGTATTGTAGATATGGTTAAAAAATGAATTACGATAATATCCACCATAACCCTATACTCCCTATTGTATACTGAAAAGAATTCAGACCTATTTGCTAAAATAGAGCTAACTCTGAATAAACCAGAGCAACAAGATTTCTGTAATAAGATGTGAAGGGAAAAATAGAAAAAATAAGTATAAGAGAATGAATAAATTAAAAAAACTTTAACCAACAACATACTCATCACTAGAAGAAGACTTCATTACACCAATGTTGGCCCTCATTTGATTCTTAATTTCCTTGTGAGATTCAAGTTTCCCAACTGAACTTGAATAGGACTCTCGTAGAATTGGTTCGAACAAGACCATTACGAGGATCTTGCAAAGAAGCTGATTTGTTTCTTTCATAAATGCTATGTTTATCTTGCCATTTCCCTTCATGATTTCCATATACACTTCTCTTGTAATTGGAAGTAGTAGATGTTGAGTTATCACTCTCCCCCACACGAATCCCTCTCCTGTGACGATTCTTTTTTGTACCAGTACTAGTTGCCATGGTAATAGTAGTAGATGTTGAGTTATCACTCTCTCCCACTCGAATCCCTCTTGTGTGATGATTCTTCTCTGTACCAGTGCTAGTTGCCATGGTAATGAGAATACACTTACAAAGAATAATGGGATGTTAATTGGGTAAGGAAAAATTTCTTGTTGGGTATTGGAAATAAGATCGTTAACCTTTCAAGGTTTTAGAAGGGTGAATAATTCCTCCAAAACGCCACTCCAACTAAAAGGAAATCTTCTAACAACTGATTTCAAACCCAACGCATAGTGAGAGCATACTTCATGTGAACCTTGAGCCTCAGTAGCTCAAGTTCATCCACATTATTACAACTATGATATATCCATGTGAATTACAAATTCCTCCGATGGCGTCCATCTTTTCCAATGAAAAACCTCCTCGACACAGTTTTAATAATCAAAACCCAGTTAGGGCCAGGTTGGGTAGGACATAGAAATGTAACTATTCCCATAATTTGTATCGAGAGTGTCTGTGAGCAACAATATTGAGCAAAGATATGGTGTATATTACGAGGTTTGCTGTCAGCTGGGGTCACACAATTTTTCTGCACATTCATGTCGATCATCTGTTTCATTGTTTATTCCATCTGTTCATATCTCTTTAAGACCCATTTGTTTGTTAGTTGAAAGACCCAATTCAATTCTGAAAAGAGTATGTTATCGATGGTTATAACTATAGCACTAAGGGTGGGGTACCATGAAGGTGGCTACTACAATTTTCATGCCTCAATTAGTTCCATCAAACAAGAACACAGGAACAAAATTTGAGTTTCAAGAAAATTCCAAACTACATCAGTATATGCTACCAGGAGAGGGGAAGGGTGTTGGCATTGCCAAGTGCAACCAATTTCCATTCATGTGATGACAAAATTTGACTAGGGTAAAGCTCCTAAAACTCGTAGTACCCTGTTATGAAATTGTGAAGCTTTATTGTTGCAGGGGAGTGCCATGTTTTAAACCTTCCTCAGATAAAAAATTATAGAATTGGGAAGCTTTATTACCTTGGAATCCTTGGACAGACCTTAAAGCTTCATATAAGCTTCCTCAATCTCAGTTCAAAATGTATACAAAGCTCAGAAATGTTTTCACAGCTCCTCTACTAGACTAATTATGGAGGATGAGAATGAGTTTTGGGATACTATGAGGTGGCGCAAAGGGTCACCTCTCCAAGGGGCTACCTCCAAACAACTCTCTGAAAATATTGCCTTCTCCCCAAACTTTTCCCAAGGTCTTAACAATAAGTGGAATGTTTGTGAGCCCATTAGTAGAAGGACTCATAGATTTAATGTTTTGTGGTCTTCTTGTATTCAGTCAAAGAAATCTTTCTATAGATGGCTTCTAATTCATATATTTATATTTCTTACAATTTAAAAATATTTGAAGCCAACAATAAGCTTATTTCTTACATTTTAAAAATATTAGAAGCCAACAATAAGCTTATTATGAATTTGAAGCCATCTAAAGCAATATTTCTTTGAATAAATACAAGAAGACCAAAACACATTAAATCTATGAGTCCATCTACGAATGGGCTTGGAAACATTCCACTTATTGTTAAGGCCCAGGTAAAAGTTTGGGGGAAGGCAATATTTTCAGTGGTTTGTTTGGAGGCAGCCTCTTGGAGAGGGGTCCCTTTGAGCCACCTTATAATATCCCAAAACTCATTCTCATCCTCCATTATAACTCCAGTAGAGGGAGCTGTGAAAACATTTTTAAGCATTGTATACATTCTGAAGCGAGATTGGGAAGCTTATAGAAAGCTTTAAGGTCTGTCTATTCCAAATCTGTACATGTCATTAAATATTTTAATTCCTTTCTCAAACCAAAGGATGGCAAGGAAACCTCTTGTCAAGGCAAGGATCTTGTCATTATATTTCAGATTCGACGAAATCGATTTGTAGGCTTTGCACCTAGTGTCAAAGGAAGAGAAGATAGGCTTAGTTCCACCAATTTGATGCTCTTCATGTTTTGCAATCATTGAGACTAGAGCTGCCTCTTGATGTTGTATTCCTCTCCTTCATAAGTAACCATGTTATTGGGTCCGCCATCTTTACCTATCTTAATTATCATAAGTTTTAGTAATTTAGTGCTCATATATATGCATCTAATTAACTAATTTAGCAACAATAGAATTGTTGGTAAGAAGGAAAAGTAGTTTCAATGCCTCTCCAAAAGCCCATGTTTTCTTAAAAGATTCCATTATCATGTCCCATGAGAAAACATTTGGGCTACTCATTTTGTTGAACATCACCCATCTTTGACATCAAAATTTAGTCCAACTCTTGGAGGTGGTATATGGAAACATGCCTAAAGAAAGTTTGGACAATATCCTTTTGAAAAAAAGAGAGCAGATCTAGAATAGGATTGTAGGCTTGCAATAGTTGGAAGGATGCACAAGGCATGCAAGCTGTTTAACAAGGACCCTCTCTTCTTTGTTGCAAACGGGGTGGGGAGCCATTTCATAATCTGGTTTCAAAGAAATAATTGTATAGTGACATTTTAGCCTTACCTATGTATTCAGCTATCGTATCTGTAGTTTTCAACCAGGACTACTAAAATCATTTGTAAGATTGATAGGAGCATATTAGAGCCCTTCATTTGAGTGGCTCATTAAATCTCTTGACAGAGCTGTTTGTAGGCCTTGAAGGAGTAATGCTTTAGCACTAATGTTAGAATTTGTTGCAAAGCCCTTATCATAGGTCAAAATAACTTTTTTATCCTGCAAGTATATTGCGACTGTGCTCCTACTTGCTTGGGGTTGTGTTTTGAGGTTCCGTGAAGACAACGAGCCTTGATTTTTGCGTATCTATTTGCTCTTTCTTTTCTCTCATTTATGTCCTTACGCAAGAATTCCTATATATAATTTGTATGAAACAATAACTAATTTTCCTGAGATTTCCATTCTGATTGCCATGCTTATTCATTGTATTACTTTATTAAATTATGTGACCTGGATTTAAATTCGATTTTTTTATGCTTTTGTTGTAAAATATGGAATTGAGGTTCTGCTATTGAATATAATAATGGTTTGCACATCACAACCTCAACTGGGTGCCTTAGTGGAAGTCATATTGATTTCTCATCTATAAGATTGATGCTTTGATATTGATTTGGCACATGTGCTTTTGTTTGTATTGCAAATAAAATGCTTTATTTGGGCCTTATACATGCCACAGGTTGTTGCAAGCTGCTTGTCGCCGCTTCAAGAAATTCTAACCTTGGAGGGAAACACTTTAGAAGAAGCATCCCGAGAGAAGGAGCTACTCCTTAGCAAGTCGGTTATCTATCTTCTTTTGAACAGGTATATCTCATTCATTTAGTTATAAATAATTTATTTGTATGTGGTAGGCCTTATGCGAGACATGAGATCAAGTTGAGGTGTCTCCTACAACAATTTTCTCCTTTTATATTAATTATATGGTGTTTGTATAGTGAAGTACTAATTATGTTTTCAAGGTTGAAGGCTTAAGAAAATATGTGAAATGTTCCATGGATTATAACTTTTGAATGGTAGTATGCATAGACGAACACAACAAAACAATGTTGTGAGCCATCTTTGAAGCAATGTGACAATGTCCAATAGTCATATTATAGTCCAATAGTCATCTTATGGTGACAAAAACTCATATCTATATTCAATCTAGATCTCATAGCCATTTTTTAGACCCCTTCTATTATATCTTTGACCTCAGGTGTTAGAATGGATAGTATTCTGTTACCATAACCATCAAGGATAAGTCTGTTACCTTCTCTTAGCTGAGGCCATTCTCTAGAGAACTTTATCAGACTCCTAGTGGCTACAAAGTCTTTCTAAGTCTTTAGGTTCATTCTCTGCTAAGCCTGAGGGGTGTTCTACAGTGAGTTGCAGGTTTGTCCTGTTGTTGTTGGGTGTTCTACAGTGAGTTGCAGGTAGCCCAACATGAATCCATACATAGAAGTAACAAAATAACTGAAACTGTGGACACAATCTGTAGATATCATTTTTTTCTTCAGAATGCATGAATACATTATAAGTACAACAATCTGAAAAAAGTGATGAAGCTATAATTAGAGTAGAGACAGTGGTGCTCATTACCATCTTTATCTATTTTGTTTCTCCTCTAGTATTATCTTGTTGCAGCAGATATCTTAAAGAGTATGATAACATTGCAAGCTTATATTCTGGTTTGAATATAATATGTTACGCTTGCAAAATATATATAATTGTTGAGAGATACAAACATTATAATACTAATCATGCTTAAGAATGGAAAAATTGAAATAAACAGTATGTATAATAAGTATTATACTAGTTTTCTTAATCATAAGATTGACTTTATCCATTAGGAAATTTGTATTATGCTACTGCAAACCATTGAACTCGATTCCAATTGTGATGTTGATCATTTGAAATAAATATTGAATGTTATATTATCTATTTCATATTATAATGACCCAAATTACATGTATATAAAGGCATTTGAAACTACAATTACTATGCAACTCTCCTTTTCCTATTAGCCTTATTATCCTTGCCAACTTCTCTCTCCTCAACTCCTTGTCCAAGCAGGCAATCTTTGGTCTTTAAGCTTCTTAACTCCTCCAATCCCTTTCTTCCTTTTCCTACACTCACAACTTGGTTAGATCCAATGAAGTAATGCATTCACAACCTCAAAACTCCACATTACTCTTCCTTCCACAAACTGTCCCTATAAGTCTCTAAGACCATGTTACTTGGTTCATTTTGAATCTTGCAAGGGACTCACTTACCATTAAATATAATGATATTGACATAGAGATCGACAACAACGGGACAACTGTTTTGGCATTTCTCTGAACATAATTTAGATGTGAAATGAGAATACGAAGAAAGGTCATTGGTAGTGTTGTCTAGTTCTATGTAGTATTTTCCACCACTACGGGCTTTGTTGCTATTGCTATGCCATCAGAGCTCTTATGTCACCGCCACAGTTTTCCAACTCCTCACTAGTCTGGTTCCTTAGTGGCTCTTCTATAGACTTGGCTGCACCATCATCGGCCTTGCAACGCAACCTCTACAAAATATTTGCACATCTATCTGACATAGGTGTCCTCAACCTCTCTACTCCACCTCAACTACAACTATCCATTGTTCAATTCACTAATCCATAGATAACGACTCTCACTTCTTCCAATGTGGATATAAAAATCTGCCACCACTTTGTAAGCCCGTGTCATTCCCTTGGATGCATATAGAAATCTGCATTGAAAGGATTACATGTGATACCAATCCCATGTTGTCCATATAAAATTGTATTTGTTCATATCCAAAGCTAGCACACCTTAATAACTTTCCACCTTAAATATACAAAATCTGTGTATGAACCCAAATTAATTTCAGACTTTAAGTCCAGCATGTTGATAGTTAGTCGAAACCTAAACAAGACATGGATCTCTCTACACCATAGCAATCTACGTTCTGCAAGAGCACAAGATGAATTCCAGTTTATGCAACAACTGGGCCAATAATCTTTGTAAGGCAGAAGTACCTGTAAAATATGGCAAGAGTGTTAGGCTCACCTTGGCAGTACCCAAACAAAATCTCCTTCAAGTGAAGCATTCAATGCACAAATCCAATCAAGCATTCATAAACAAACTATTCAACCAAAGTAGAGATTCAATTAACGGGAGTAATAAAGATCCCGATAATTTTTAAACCCACTGAGCTCCTCATCAACCACTTTGCAAACATTCCCACCAGGATGAAGTTCATCATGACTCTCATAAATCGATTGACTTGTTTTGATTAATAGTGGACATTAATATAATATTTCTTTTAATCTTGTATTATCATCATTCATCTACAGTAGTTCATCATGACTCTCATAAATTGTTTCCCTATCATTGGACATCATTGACATTTAGAGATCCATGCTTTTAGATGAAGTCTATAATACAATCAGGGAGATCATATATTGATTGCAGATGATAACTGCAGCTCTCTCTGGTCCATTAGTATAATGAACTTTAATGGATATTATTGGTTGGTCATTTTTAATAGATGAGATTGCTTTTCCTTGTCTAATTTCTTCGACTGTTCCTTTTTTGTAGGTTTCATTTTCTTCTCTTGCTCTAGTTGGTGTGGAGTGGCTTTAGTGCAAGAAGGTAAGATAAGATGACATTCTAGTCTTATATATATATTGGTAAATAGTTAGAACGTGCAGATAGTTTTATTAATTTACTTTAAATATTTTCCTGTATTGCTATCATGAGTGTTACTTTTTCTGTAGGACTCTATTACCCGATTAGCCATTATACTTGGACAGAATGGAGAGTCAGGTACTTTTATTTTCTGTCACCTACATTATTTATTTAATGAATTGAATCTCAATGGAGATTAGTATTATCATAGTCATGAGTTTTTTAATAATACCTAGATCTTAAATAACACTCATAACAGACCCTCTTTTAACTTACAAAAAATGGATAAGTAAGGGCCAAGGACCATATTTTTCATGAGTAGATGGAATATATAATGGCACAAATGACCTCATATTCCAAACTAATGATGTTTTAGTTTATGTAAACATCATAACGAAATTATTCATTTCCAAACCATAAAAATGTAAGTCTCAAGTTGAGAGGTAGATGCTCATTATTTAAAGTATATGATTCATGCAGGATAATAGTATATCTTCATCTGAATATTCAGACGAACATGTACCGAGACCTACTCCAGGGACAAGTGAATACTTTAATGAAATGATATATTGCACTTGTGAAAAGTGCAAAAATAGAAAATTAAAGAAGCGTCGACTCGTTGGTATCCATAGGTTGAAGTATGGAGCTTATACAGAAGAGGTATACTATAATGATAATTCAAAAATGCTTGTTATTAGAAAATATGAAATTTTTATATCGCATTATTATTAACTATTTTAAATGACATTGTAATGTATAGCCAATCCAAGTTCATAATAATGTTGATGAAAGAGCATATGGAATTGATGATAGTGACTCTCACAATGAAGGAGAAGACACACATATGGGTGATACCACCTCTCAATTAAATGAGGATGGGGTGAATGAATTTATACAAGACTTCTACACATATGCTGAAGAAGTTGATGATTCACCCCTAACTCAACTTGCTAGGACACCTCTTTACCCAAAAGCAAATTTCTCTGTATTGGCAACACTTATGTTATTTTTGAACTTGAAGGTTATGCATGGAATGATGAATACATGCTTTACTGATATCTTAAGGTATATTTTAAATTTCTCTAAACTATATCTCTCCATGTCATTCAAGTTTTGAATATTGTGTATGGTGAATAATATAAAGATATTTTGTTGTTTCATGTAGACTCTTGGCAGATAAGATACTTCCAAAGGAAAATAAGATGCCTCATTCACAAAAGGAAGTATCTTCAGCAATGAAAGACATTGGAATGGAGTACAAAATGTATGATGCATGTCCAAATGACCATATCTTATACTATGGAGAAAATGAGAATTTACAATAATGCCCAATATGTCACACCAGTAGATTTCGTGAAGATCAAGTGTCTAAGAAAGTTCCCTATAAGGTTCTACGCCACATTCCAATAACACCAAGGTTTGAGAGGATGTTCAAATGTAAGGATTTGGCAAGATTTATGGACTATCATGCACTAAGAAGGAGCCAAGATGGTGTCATGCGTATGGTGGCTGATAGCAAAGATTGGAAGGAGCTTGAAGAAAAATGGCCTGATTTAAGAAATGAGCCAAGGAATGCAAGAATTTCATTGGCAATGGATGGTGTCAATCCTTTCGGAGATCTTAGAACAACATACTCTGTTTGGCCAGTTTTCCTTATTAACAATAATCTTCCCCCTTGGATGGCAATGAAAAAGGAGCATGCAATGCTGACTTTAATAATACCAGGTCTATGAATTTATTAGTGCTATGTTCTCTTGAAGATGGTGTACATTTACATGAACATATTTAAATTTTAATTCACATTTTATTCATAGCAAAACACCAGGTGAAAGATATGGACACATACATGGAGCCTCTCATTGATGAGCTATGTGAATTATGGAAGGGTGTCAATATGTATGATGTATCAAGACCTAACAATGATAAGGTCTTCCTTTTTCATGCATTACTAATTTGGACAATTTACGACGCTCCAGGGCTCTCTGTGTGTTGCGGTAATCTATTTATCATATTCATTTGTAATCATTCTATTTATGTTACTACCCATTAACTAAATATGGTTTCCATACTAATTTTTCAGGCCTACAGACTAAAGGGAAACATGGTTGTCCATCATGTGGGCCAAAAATTGTGTCTAGGCAATCAAAGGATCTTAAAAAAACTATGTATGATGAATATAGGAACTTCTTACCTCAAAACCATCGTTATCACATGCATGAGACAAATAAATTCAATGGAAAGGAAGAGAAAAGGAGGTGGCCAAAAAGAATGAACCCTTTGAGGTGGAAATCAACATATGACAAAAAGGAAGGGAGAGGTTATCCATTGGGAATGAAAATACTATCTAAGTTTTATAAGTTAGAGTATTACGAGCATCTCCCAATAGCTCATCTATTTGATACAATGCATATTGGAAAAAATGTGGCAGAGTGCTTATGGAAACATCTAAAGGGAGCCAATAATGAAGACCAAATAAAATTAAGGAAGGACCTCAAAGTGGTCAATATGATGCCAAACATGTGGTTACATGAAAATAACACATATGATCCTGCACCATGGGTTCTTACATCAGAGGAGAAACAATATATGTTTGATACTATGCGTGCCATAAGATTTCCAACAGGTTTTGGTGCGACATTAAAAACTGTATTCACAAGAGATGGTTCAGAGTTTTCTGGAATGAAAACACATGATTGGCATAATTGGATAAAGGTAATTCATGATATGTTATATTTCTTGGTCGTATAATTACAATTTTCAATATATTAGTAATGTAGAAGATAATATATAGTTTAAACGCTATTTTTCAATGTTGGTGCAGTATGTGCTTCCTACAGCAATACAAAGCACTTTCAACCATGACGTTGCACAAACAGTTTACAAATTGTCCAAATATTTGAGGTATTCTAAACCATCATTTGTTATTCAATAATTAAATTTTTTCCTTCTATAAATATTATTTTCAATGTCTTTATAAATGTTTTAACATACAATTTGCAAATATTATAATTGGTGATATGTTAATGCTTGTTACTAAAATTTATAGGTGGGTCTCATCTAAAGAGATACATCCAGATGAGTTGAACTATTGGAAGAGGAATGTTGCACTTTTGATGTGTGACATTCAAATGTGTTTCCCTCCAAGTTTCTTCAATTCTCAAGAGCACTACCTTATACACCTGGTAGAAGAGATTGAAAAATGTGGGCCCATCCATCTTAGGACAATGTGGCTCGTAGAGAGATATATGAAGGTTCTAAAACATTTTGTGAGGCAAAGAGCTCGACCTGAAGGTTCCATGGTTGAAGGGTACATGGTTTTTCAAACCATGGTTCATTTATCTGAGTACTTGCCTCAATTGCATATGGAGGCTCCAAGATTATGGGGTGATCAACAACCTCAATCCTTTGGAGATAGAAAACTAGAGGGTCAAATAACTTCAAAGAGGATAAAAGGTACTCTTAAATGTTAGTAGTAGTTTTTAAATCTTAAGTATTGTATGATGTATCCTTTAAAGAATGGTTAGATCAATGATTGGTTATAATTTCTGTTGTAGATGCTAAGGAGTGGGAGTCATTACATTTGTATGTTGCATACAACTCTAAATTTATGTTAGAATGGATGGAGAAGTATGTTGAACAAAAGAAAATAGAAGATGAGAAGGCATGGGCTGATATATATAATAGACATGGTCAAAACTCTAATAGAGGACTTCCTGCATGCCATAAAATAAAATGGCCAGATAGATGCTCATGGCATTGGATAAAGACAAATATTGAACACAAGGCAACCAAGGGAATGAAAGGAGTGACAAAAAAACAAGTAGATTTTGTTAAAGGATCTGTAAATGGGGAGGTAATATAAAAATAAACTATTATGATGAACATTGTTTAATCTAAATATTTTTTATCATTGAAACTATTTAGTTAACCTTTTATGTCCTTGAATCTAATTGGATAATATGTACATATGCATTTAGGTAACATATTACAAAGGAATGTGGATTAGTGGTCATCATTTTCGAATCAGGAAGATCGATGAGAAGCGGAAAACTTATGATAGTGGAATTTCAGCACCATTTGAAGTGGAGTGTCGTTCACATGCATATGACACAAATACAATCACAAGTACACTTTGATATTATGGAGTGTTGGAGGATATAATAGAACTTGATTTCACATCTTTTAAAAAAGTTATTTTTCGTGTTGAATGGTATAGGCTCATTGAAGTGGGCCTTGAAAAAACTATTTTGTTGCATGAGAATGGATTCAATATGATAAATACATCGAGGTTTGAATCTACTTCTGAACCTTATGTGTTTCCAAACCAATGCAGTCAAATATTTCTTGTTCCAAATTTAGAACAACCTGGCTGGTCCTTTGTGATAGATTATGATCCAAGAGGATGAAGAGTGACCTTTTCTGAAGATGTAGAAGGCCATGATGTACTTGAAGAGGTAGAAGATCCACTTGACAACATAGATGACCAAGAGGAGGATGTTGATAACATGACTATTGATGATGAATATGAACAAGATGAAGTTCTAGAAGGACAAGAACAACATTTTGGTGATCAAATACATGAACATGATGAGTTTATTGATCATCATTTACCTATGGCTGAAGGGGATGAAGATAACGAGAACCATGGTATTGATTTATTTGTGGATCTGGGGCCCATTAATTATGGTGTATTCATGCCTCCAGATGAGGAAATTGTAATGTCACATGAAGATGATTTTATTTAATCAAAATGTAAACCTAAAAATTATTACAAGGACATAACACAATTTGATATATTTTCTAGAAATAGAGTATTATGCATTATTATTTTTTAGAACATACCGTATAATTTATGAGTGGATTGCTAATGTTTTTTTCTCTATGTCAATGCATACATTGCACATGTTTCCTTGTTTCATTAAATGTTTCCTTATTGCAAATATATGAAGATGCACACCTTTTGGTCCTTTCGAATATATGATATATATATATATATATATATATATATATTTTTGATACATGAAATGAAATGGAAATTTAGTATTGCATATGTTATTATTCATTTGTTAGTGAAGTTGTTTAATGTTACATGCAACTTTGAATTTTTTTTTTTACTATTAATAATTTTGTTTTATGATATTTTGTGCTTCTTCAACAATGTGCCTAAAGGGTTCTCTTGGAGGATTAACTGATCGTGGCATACCCTCTACATATGCACTAGAAAATCCTAACATGAGAGTGCTGCCAAGAAGTAAATCCCGTACCATAATTTCTACATCCAACAATGAAACTTTTAGTATTCCAATTCCATCAAGCATGCCAACACATAGTACAACACCAGAGTTAAGGAGTAACCCTTCATGTGTGGGTTCTCTCTGAATTCACCCTCCAACACCACAACATGCTTCCTTGACAAGTCTCATAGAATCACAAGCCAAAATTTTAACTCTCCTACCAGATACTCCTGAATTTTATGAAGTTAGACAGGAAGTAATTAAGCAAATTCATGCATTGGAGTCTACATTGCTGGAAAGTATAGGTCTTGCTACACCTGAACAGGTACGCTTATGATAATTAATTATTTCTAAAACAGTCATAACAACAGTCCTGATTATCATTCATGTGTTATAAAACATTCATAACAACAATTTTTCATATTGCATGGTTTACAATAGTCCTAACAAACATTCATGCTCTATACATGTAGGAAGAAAATGGCATGTCCCCTGATGTTCCTATAGGGGAAACTACTGTCACCCCTATGACTGCAACAATCTCCACGGTGAACACAAAAGGAAAGAAAGAGGTTACAATCTTGTTAACCTCGGATGGAAATGTCTTAAAAGATGAAATGGGGTCGAAATTTTTCCAATTTCTATTTCATCGTGCAGAATGCCTATTTGGAAATACCATACAAGTGGATTGGAGAAAGCAAGCCAAGTCTAAGAAAGATGAACTCTTTGAAGATGTCATAAAAGAGTTTGGAAATCCTAGTTTTAACAAGGATTTCATAATGGATTATGCACGTAAATTCATTCATTCTAAAAGAGACAAAATAAGGTCAAAGCTAACAAATGACCTGAGATATCCTCGACCATCTTGGATCACTAACCAAGCAACATGGGATGAGCTTATCAAAGATGCCAAATTCAAGAGAAAGTCCTTCAAAAACCCAAACTACATGCCATCTGCATGAGAAGGAGGTAAAATACGCCTTCAAGATACAAAAAAGGCTACCCAAGCTAGGGTGTCAAGTATTGGGTCCCATAAATTGGGGTCGGGCGGGTATAATAGTATTCGTGGGAGCTTGGTAAGTGAATAATTTCATTTATTTTTTATATTTTTTTGGTGAGTTGAATGTATTGAATGAGAAATGATAGTTGATAAATTAAAATATCTTTGTACACTTAGGTTCACCAATTTCGAAAGGAAGCTTCAAATGAAGATCTGAAATATGCTTTATTGCATGGTTCCCAAGGCCTCCAAAAACATATGATAGATCGAGGGGAGAAATTGGTCATTGAGCATGAATCTGAGGTAATTTTATTTTAGTATTTTATAACATAATAACAAATTTAAGTATCAATGTTGTAATAATTTAATTAACTAAAGTATGTTGTTTAATAGGATGTGCAACAATCAGACTCCTTAAAGGGTGCAATTGATAGTGAACATGAAGAGGCCATAGAAGGATGTGATGCTTTTTTTTGAAAAAATGAATCAATTGACCTTCTTGCAACTCATTTGGAAAACAACCCAGAGATCCAACAGACAAGAGTTCAGGATGATGAAGATGTTCAACATGATTATCATGTTGCACCATCTATTATAGTTCCTCGTCAAAAGAGGACAAAAAAGAATAGGCATTTTTCATATTTGGCTAAATAGAATTAAATGACTGTTTTTTTTTTGAATTATTGGCTATTTCATTACCAGTGAACTTTAAGTATACCAATGAACTATGTATTGAATGTTGGATTTAAAGCTCAACACTTGGGAGCATATTATATTTGTGGAGTAATTGATCCTCGTGGGAGAGAAGAAAACAAAAGAGAAAATCCTTGATCCTCCTTTTACTTCATTCATAGATGACTTGTTTTCATTCCTTGAAAATACTTTTGGTGATTCCAAATCTTGTATATTATTAGTTTACATGAATCTTTCATTAACTGTGTTCACTGTTACAAGGTAATATCTCTGTGAGAGTATGGAAGTCCTTGGATCAATGTCTATTTGATGACTATCTCTAGGATCAGTTCTATTTGATGACAGGCCCTTAGATTTATCAGAAATGGATACAATTGTTAATCAGATAGGTTGTATAGAAAGTTGGGGAAGTTTGGATCAGACTCATGAGACTGCAAAGCCATTGAAAATAGCAACCATGCAGACCTCGAATGCAACTTCTGATCCCCATCTTCATTTTCTCAATGCTTTTGTCAAGAAATGCAATTCAACAGAAGATGATGTTTATGGTAAGGTCAATCCTCATGGTAGTTTTCTACAAGATGTCACTAGGTCTCTTAATACCGTTCCAGGCTATAATATGGGTCCTATTATACAACAAGATTTGTGTGGATCAATAGTGCATAATCCACTCTCTTTTTGGTGATTATCAGATAGGACTAGATAGGACTGTACTCTCTCTTTCCCATGAATAATTGGCTCCCTCTTAGTGCCATTGCATGTGATTGACTCTGTATTAATAGTTTTCCAGTTGACAGGTAGGATAGATAGGATGGTTGGAAGGTCCTTCACTGTAGGTTTGTGGAATACACTACTTGATCCATCTCTTTATAAAGGAATGACCCTTTCCATTTTCTCTGTGCCATTGCATGTGGCACAGACTCCACTCTAATACAAATTTAATCTATGCACTGTCAGGGTTCTTTTTTGTCTACAAGTTTTTTAATCTAATGTCTACAACTAACTACAATGAGATCTTAGAGAAAGGTCAGGATTTCTATTCAAAAACATGGAAAGATGCTGCAAGAAGTGCGGTTGGACAGCCATTTGTAGATTAATTCTACTTTCGAGCATCACATGTTGTAGCACTACTCAGGGATGGTTTGCATTTAAAAGATAAACATATAATTATTGGATCTGGGAGCCTTACTTGGACGTTGGGTGCTGCATTGCTGGAAGCTGCAAACTTATTTTCAAGTGACGAGGGATTGGGAGGCCAACACATTTCCCTCCCCCTTGCTCGAATATTTTTTTTTTCTTTTTTGGAATTTCTTTCCTTTTTTGGATTTTCATGTGTTTGTTGTGGTAGATGATACATACAGGTATGCCTCTATGATTTATCTTAGTCAAGCGATGTTTTATAGCTAAGATACTCTTATTGATATATCAAAAAATATCCTTGAATGAATACAGGGTGATGATCAATGAGGGGATAAGTCAGTCCATTCTAGTGAGTGGAGAAAGTGGGGTAGGTAAAATAGAATCCACCAAAATGCTTATGCGTTATCTTGCTTATACTTGGGGCTGAGTAGCAACTGAGGGAAGATCAGTGGAGTAGAAAGTGCTAGAAGTAAGAAACAATAGCATCTTCTTGCTTCTGAATAGATTCGGAAGAATTATAAATTTTCTACAACAATTAAGAAATCATAGGGTTCTTTTACTGCTATATTTCTTTATTGTTATTTCATTATCATGATTTGAACTCTTGTTTTCATGGTTTACAGTCAAATCCTATTCTGGAAGCCTTTGGAAATGCAAAAATTGTTAGAAATAACAATTCCAGGTGAATGGAGTATTCTAAATGGTCTATTCTATGCATAATAGAAGGGACTTAAATTCATGAAAATTTGAAATATTGACTTGTTAATATATCTATCTAGCTTAGTTTGATGACTGTCAAAAGTTAATTTTCACTCATTAAAAAGTAAAAGTCTATTCTTACTAAGGTGCATGTTTTATGCAGTCATTTTGGTAAATTTTTTGAGCTCTAATTTGAAAAAAATGGAAGAATATCAGGGGCCGCTGTAAGAACATACCTGCTAGAAAAGTCTCGTGTTTGCCAAATTTCAGATCCCGAGAGAAACTATCATTGTTTCTATCTTCTCTGCACTGCACCACTAGAGGTATATTGGTAATTGCAATTTTAATTAACTCAATAAATGCATTGTTTGATTTCTATGTTGAATTCAAAATCTATTTGTGACTTATTTAAACTATAGAATGCTAGCAGTAACTGAACCTTCTTTTTAAATTTTGTTCTTATTTTCAAGATACTGAGAAATATAAGTTGGGACATCCAATTTCATTTCATTATCTGAACCATTCCAATTGTTATCAACTGGATGGTGTGAGTGATGCTGAAGAGTACCTTGCAACAAGAAGAGAAATGGATGTTGTGCAGATCAGTCCTGAAGAACAAGTACACTTAGTGTTGGAAGTTGCATATTGTACAATGTGAATTAGAAATGGTCATGTTATTAAAATATATTATGCATTTTTTCTGAATTGCTTCATATTTTCAGGATGCAATATTCAGAGTGGTAGCAGCCATTCTCCATCTAGGCAATGTGGATTTCACCAAGGGAAAGGATGCTAACTCTTCTAAACCAAAAGATGAGAAAGCTATGTTTCATCTTAAAATGGCAGCTGAACTATTCATGTACACTTACATTCCAAAAGAATGACTTTTGTTTATACTTGTTACAAATATGGTGCCCTTTCTACCTTGAGTGTGTAAAATGATCCATTTCAATGAAGCCTGGTATGTATATGTTCCCTTTATTTTTGCAAACTTCCAAATGTTCCTTAAACATTATATGATGTGACCATTGCCCTGGAACTGTCATTTTTTTTTATTTCAGCGAGTGAGTAGAAGTCACATATTGGTTATTGTTTATTCTTGTTCCAAATTAAGAGTGCATTTTAGTCAGTTACAAGGATAAGACATGGTGAAAGAATAGTAATTATTGGCTTGTTCAACAAAATATGAATCTCATAAAAGGCTTAGACCTACTTTCTAATTGTGATTTTTGAGTACCAATGACACGAGGTTTGCATTTCGATGGAACTTGAGGATAGATGAACGCTTGCATTGGACCCTGTGCTATGAAACAAAGTTTAGGTCATAACTGGTTCTCACATTTGATTACCAAGAAGGCTTAATGACATTTGAATTAAAGTAGTGAACACATATAACACATAATCCAAAAACTATGGAGTATTGTGACACACATAGAGTTGCTTTCTACCTATACGCTTAGAAGTTAGAGGAAAATATTAATTGGAATATAATAGTTGTGTCAATCAACTAGAAGAAAGTATGCTTAAAGTGGACTTGAGCTACATTCAGTAATATTACATTTGAATAAATTTGGCAAACAGAATTTTCTTTTGGTTTTGATTTTGCTTCTGCGATAACATAAATTGTTTTCTTAATTATTAGGAGATGATCAAATGGAGGTTTATTATGTTTAACATAAAATTGAGAGTTTTGCATAGTATTAGATGTTTTGTGTGTGCATCAATTTAGAGGCAAATATGAAAGGATTTATGAGCAGGATATGCCAATATGTAATTACAATTATAAAGAGATAGATGCTAATGTTGTGAAGTTTTCATGCCATACATATGTGCATAAATTTTTATGTCACTAATATCTTTCTCCCTCTTGGCCTTACAATATGTTTCCAAGATCAACCCATGCAACATTTGCATAAAAGCTTTACCAAAGAATAATAAATGTTTCAGCAAACCAAAAGTTTCACATACCGACTTCACTATTTGTCACTATATTGATGATGTGAGAAACTGCTTCAATTTGCTTGTTATTTGTAATCCCTCTATTCTTACCAATAGTTCCTTTTATATCATGGGAATTCTGATTTTTGTCTTATGCATCTGGAAGGTTACATATCAAATTGATGTGTTCCTTGACAAGAACAAGGATTATGTTGTTGCAGAGCATCAAGGTCTATTAAGTTCTTCAAAATGTTCCTTTGTTGCAAGTCTCTTTCCTGCTTTTCCTGAGGAATCTTCTAAGTCATCAAAATCCTCATCCATTGGCACACACTTCAAGGTATATAATTTTTTTCATTTACACTGGTGGCATAATACACCCTTTTTCTTTTAAACCATTGCTTCTTTTAATATTTGTAATTGTTTTCTTCTAACTACTATCACATTGTTAATGTTTGAATATTCACTTTCTGGAAATTATGATAGGTAGTGATACATGCTTGTAATATTTTACTGTCATGATAACTATTCAAAAGGTTTGTGGTATTATTAACTCCTTTAAAATTTTGTGTAGCAACAATTGCAATCTCTCCTGGCAACATTGAGCTCAACAGAGCCTCACTACATAAGATGTGTGAAACCGAACAGTGTTCTAAAGCCAGGCATTTTTGAGAATTACAATGTTTTACAACAACTACGTTGTGGGGTAAGCAACTTTGGCGTAAGATTATTACATTTTGAATTCAAGTTTTCTGATGAGTTGTATGAAATTTCCTGGTTCAGCCAAAAGGTTAGCATACATAAACATAGAATCTTGATTAGAATGTGTGGCTCATCTGCATTGCAAGGTGTCATGGAAGCAATCAGGATTAGTTGTGTTGGATACCCCACAAGGCGAACATTTGATGAATTTCTTGACCTTTTTGGTATTCTCACCCCTGAAGCATTGGATGTGAAGTAAGTATTCAAAGTCTTTGACACCATTTTCATAGAATAGCTTGGAAATAATCATTCTTCAAATTTTTTATGCTACTTGATTTCAAATTTCAAATTGTTAACACAGAATATCAGATTCTAATATGGAGACTTCTTACCATACGTTGTAGCTATGATGAGAAGTATGCAAATATAATTTTACTGGAGAAAATGTGTCTCCAAGGCTTTCAGGTATGGCCAGTTGCATGTCTGCACATGTTAGGGAAGTTAGTTTCCTTTTGCTTGTTTCAAACATCTTTTATTACATGTTATACTGGAACAATTGCATTTGCTTGATGTAAAAGTTTGTATTATAAAGGTGGCCTATCTAATCACAACCTTTTACGTTCCATATTATACTAACATATCTCTTAACAACTTTCATTACTTAACAAATTTTCATACCTGACAACTCTTAATGCCCTTTTCACCTCGTAGTTTCCAATTACCCATATTTACTAATATGCAAACCATCACCTGAAGATGATTGATTATCCCAACACCCTACCTAATTAATCATTTGAGAGAATATTTGGTCTTTGTATTTCTATTATTCTCACTCACTTAAGTTGCATGTACCACCACAATCTATACCGAAGAGATTCTTGAACATTCACTAAATGCCTGCACTCCTGTGACATGCAATCCCTATGAAACCCCTTCCTTCTGCATAGTTAATAATGTTGCTTGTTATCAGTTTTAACTCCTCCATGTTGCTGACTTTAGGAAAATCCAACAAAAAACTAACATGCAAAGAAACTGATCTAAAGACAAAACAAAAAATGTAGTTGAATATAATATAATTTTATTGACAATGGAGCTTTGATGTTCCATACGTCCACAAGGAGAGAATCAATCACTTAAGAAAATTACTAAGTACATAAAAGTATAAATTGTAAAATGGAAATTAGAGCAAAGATCACAATTATTCATGTTTATTGTGGATTATCTTGACTCATTTTCTGTTATACAGGGGCATTCTCATCAATCTGCTTTGAAATTGCTTTGAAGCAGGGTAGCTTTAATTGGTCTATTGGTGAGTGTTGTGCCTCAATGGTTTCACTGGGCATTGTTTGTATATAATGCTTGTATGTTTTTACTCAATTTTCATGCATGTAGTGTAGAATATCCACTAAAGAAAAAATAGATGAATAATGGCTTCTTTTTTGTTTTTCTGTACAGGCTTATATCGGAACATTTTCACTAGGCATGTGTGGAATTCTAGGGATTATAATGTCTGAGGTTAGTCCTTGATATAAGTTATGAAAATGGATTGACAGTAATGAGTTAGTGATAACTAATTTTTTAGAACAAAATGTAAAGATCAGGTCGATTTAGTAAAAACTAATTATTGTCCTAATTTAAATGTAATTTGTGAATACTTTTGGCAGAATTGGAGTAAAATATGTGATCATAATTTCTTAGAATCCAATGCACCTTCGCTACTAACGATAGTAGATAATTGCATCAAAGTTGAGACAATCAAAGCGAAGAACATGAAGTTGACTGCTGTAGATGGAGAGGCAATTGCTCAAAAAGGAAGTTTCTCAAAATTAAAGTTAAGAAAAATAACCTCAAAGTAGCACTAGGGAATCATATGGATCACTTGAAGTTGGTGGTGGAGAGAAGGTGTTAATATTGTATATCAAGGGTTAACAGAATTCAGACACCCTTTTGTATTTTATCATTGTATTTCAAGGGTTAACGGAATTCAAACACCCTTTTGTATTTTATCTTATTTGATATTAATAAAATATTTGTGGACCCATTTATTGGGCACAATATTTAAATCAAATTGTTGTTAATTTATAATATTAATTACCAGACCACTCCGACATCATAGATGATATGTAACTTTGTTGATTGCACTATATGATATTTGTTTATTATGTAGTTTTAAAATTCATACTTTTCATTCTTTAAATTCATATTGTATCTAGAGAGACAATAAAAATTGAAATTAGTATTGTCTCCAGAGAGACAAAATGTAAGTATTTGTTATTGTCTCTAAGGAGACGAAAATGATATTGTCTGCTAGAGAGACGAAAATGATATTGTCTCTAGAGAGACAAAAATTATATTCTCTCAAGAGACAAAATATGTATCAATCATTATTGTCTCTTGAGAGACAATAATTAGAGACAATATTAGAGACACCCGCTTTGAGACAATAATAGAGACGATATACAACTTTTCTATTGTCTCTATTTGAGACAATTTAGTCAAATTTTGTCTCTATTAATGTTTCAAATGACCCCCCCTTGTAGTAGTGTGATAATTACCCACATGAATTTGATGATCTCTTATAACTAGGCCTAGATAATAACCCAAATGATTAAACATGGTTTAAATATGTGTTTGTTCTTATGTAATGCATTAATAATCTTTTTAAAATGGTATGTATGGTGCTTTACCAATATTTTCTTATTCCTCCAAAATTCGATAGCTAATATTATAATAAGTATACATTAGTAAAGAAATTATAATCTATATTAGCAAAGAAATTATACTATACATTAGTAAGAAAATGTGTTTAAGAAGAAATGTAGATTACTTAAATGAAATTTAACAGTAATAATAAATCAAAGTAAGTAAATTATTAAATGGTTTGTACTTTAATAATGAATATGATGGTATACAAGGTGTTGTCATATATTTTAAAAGATATTAAATAATAGTTAACATACGTACACCATTACTCAGATGCATTAAGGGAATAGAATCCGTGGATCTATGAAAACGAAATGTAAGAGTTTTGTACAGCTAATACATAAAAATTCTGAATGCAAACAAAATGAATTAATTTAACATACCGAAAAAAAAATCCACATTTGATATGCTTGAGAGTTGATTACAAATTCTAAATACAATATCCTTTTATAAATAAGAGAATTATATAAAGAGAATTATATACAGAGAACTTATGAGAATCATATTCGGATGAACAGGATGATAGTTCCTATTCATTTAAAACATATAAAAACAACCTTTGACTGCATATATAAAACAAGAGCCGCGAAGCGGCCAGTTCCTACCATTCATGCTACAAAGATGTAATTGTATTTTAGCAATTGCTTAAGTGATATGTTGATTGTAAAAATTCAAAAAAATTAAATTTTCTAGATTTTATGCCTATTTAAAAAATGATTTAAATGTTATTTAAAAATTTCAAGCCCAACATAATAGTATAATTGGACTCTTTTTATCACTAGTCAAAACAAAATTAGCAAAGCATGTAATGGAATTATTAATGAAAATGAAATATACAAAATCTAAGATCAAAATCTCAAATTTAATCTTTTTAAATAGATTTTAAATTTATGTATTTAAGATATCTACACTAATTCTTAAGTTATAAGTTATAATTTAAAAAAATTTAAGAGGGAAATTGTTTTATTTACTTTGACAAATAAAAAACAAATGAATTAAGTTTAAATTATTTTGTTATAAAATAATTAATATAAATTAGGTTATTAACAGTGAGAATCAATGTTATAATTTTATATTACTTAGAAATATTTGTTTATAAAAGTTAAACCTTTAATTGATTTTTATAATAATAAAAAATTGAATTTATGATGAAAATTTAAATGTTGTGTATTTTTGTATTATTTAAAAAAAAACCAAAAAAAAAAATACCATGACAAAAAAGATTTGACATTTAATAAATAAGAACAATGTAAATAAATGCTATTCTATTTCAATGGGACACATGAAATTAAATGAATTGACAAATTGACAAGGGTTAATAAATGCGAGGCCACTTGGCCATTTACAATTTTTTGGCTTAAAAAAATAGAAAAACATGTAGCTCAATAAGGGGGAAAAATTGTCAAATCTCCCTTTCTCACCAATCAAAATTCTAAGAAATTAATTTATGTGAAATTATATTTATGTAAATATGTCAATTCAAAGTTTATACATTAAAAAATTTGACATAGGCAAAAAAAATATCATTTGTGATTGGTCCATTGACAAAAATTATTGCATTGAAGTGAAAAGTATAGTATTCCTGCCATAGGCAGGAACTAATAATAATAAACATGAATATATAAATTTCACTTCTTGAAGATAAATATAAATTTCTATCTAGTTAATCTCTTACCTATAGTTATAGCAAATAACGTTGCATATTTTGCACGCAGGTCGATTGGTTAGGTCGAATCCTGGAAGGAGAAGGCAGAGAAATTTTGTTGGAATATTTGCGACCGCGGACTGATTCAGTAGTTTGTGGGTTCTCTTTACTCTTTGGTTGAATCATCCTTCACATGCTCCTCCACGAGTACCTGTAGAGACCTCTCAACGTTATTTGTATCAATCTCAACTTTACCTTCGAGCAGCAGAAGAACTTCGCCCATGTTTGGCCGTAAAATTTCAATCTTCTGAATGCACAACATGCTTACTAGAACAGCCCTCCTCACTTCTTCCACATCTGCTTTGTTTGCTATCCTGTCATCAACAACATCCAGGGTATTATTTCCTTTGTCAATTTCAGTTGCAGCTCATGAGGGAAAGTAATACCTACTTTCCTGCACAGTCATGTCTACATATCTCTGGCCTGATATTATTTCAAGCAGCATCATGCCAAAACTGTATACGTCCACCTTCGTTCTGATGGGAAGGCCGGAGATCCATTCAGGAGCCAAGTAGCCCCTTGTTCCTCTAGTACTTGTAAGTATTCGGCTGAAATCTCTCCCCACAAGTTTTGCAAGCCCAAAATCAGCTATTTTTGGATAGAATTCACTGTCAAGCAGAATATTCTCCGGTTTAATGTCGCAGTGAATGATTCTGTCTCCGCATTCCTCCTGGAGATATAACAGACCTTTAATAATCCCTATAGCAGTCTCGGCGGAGCCTAACCATCACGCAAGTTAGTGTGTATTGAACTCGCGACCTCCAAAAATGATGCGTCATGCCCATCCACTGCGCTGCAATTCATTTTTGTAACTATTTTGGCAAAATATCAATATGATGTCAGCCGCGAACATGCGTGAGTAGCAATCTCAAATCTGGTCTTCCAATCCAACACCACCTCTGCTCCTCCGTATTTATGGGATAAGAAAGAATTGAGAGACCCGTTGGGCATGTACTCATAGAAGAGTAACCTCTCAGATCCCTCTGTGCAAAATCCCACTAGCCTCACTAAATTTACATGCTGTATGTTTCCTATTGTGCTTACTTCAGCACGAAATTGCTTCTCTCCTTGTCCAGACCTGTCTAGTTTCTTGACGGCCACAATTGTGCTGTCTACAAGAGTTCCTTTGAATACCGAGCCAAATGCTCCACTCCCCAACTTATGGCTGAAATTCTTGGTTGCTTTTTTGAGATCTTTGTAAGTGAATGTCCTTAGCAAAGTTGTCATCTCATCATCTCTCAGTTTAGTACGCCCTCTTAAACAAATGAACAAGAAAGCCAAAATAGCAGCGAAGGTAGCAGCAATCACGGCAAGAGAAATAGGAACGGCGCGGACTCTTCTTCTTCCTCTTCCCTTGGATAAGGAGCTTATCAACTCAGAAGCCGCAGACCGGATGAACAGTGGCCTTCCATCTATTGAAGGACGCATGTTTAGTAGATCCCCGAACCATAATCTACAAATCGCAGGATTAGAATTAGTGAAAGCAAAGGCTGTGCAGGAGCAATTGCCGAGGCACGCAATTTTACATCGCTCAGAGTCTTGGATATATATAACAGCTTTGTCATCCGTTAAGCTCTTGTCGCTGAGTTTGAGGAAACCATCCGTGGAACCATTTGTAACAGAGCATTGTAATGGGCTAACCCGAACACAACCCCTTGACCAGGACTTCTCTACATTCCAGGCGTGCTCGTCTGCAGGCTTGAAACCTTTTATACAGCTGCAGGACACGATGACATTGCTCATGCACGCTCCAAAAGGCCCACATACAGCATAAATATCGCACGCTCGTGGTGGCTGCCATTTAACAAGTGTCCAGATTGTATTCTCAAACTGCACGTACGTTGCTGTGCCACCATTGCTGGTCAAAACAATCCTTGCAAGAAGATTATTTGTTATGAAAAATGCGGTGTACATTCTTGTCGGAGAAATCTTCTTGAATTCTTGTTTACGTAGGTGTTTTTTTGTGGACTCTGCAACATTGGGGAAATTCTCACCGGTCCATTCTCCGCTGGTCCAATAACGAACAGTACTATTATATACCAATAGAAGCTGTGTCTTCCCTGGAGCTGGATCTATTTCTAGGGAAAAGAGCCCAGATGCTGGATCCACTGATTTTTTCCACGATTTTATTTTCATGCCTTTCCAAAACTTCATTCCCGGCAACCATGTATCTGTAGGATCTCCGAAACTCTCCCAAACAGTCTCTGAATTGTTTTGAGCGCCTACCATGATGAAATTACCCGAGTCCAATATCAATGCCCTTGACGCTTTAGTTTTCTGTGTCTTTTTACTCGACCAAATAGTCTGACTGTTGGTATCAGATATTGTGAGATAACCATCTGTCCCCAACGTCAACACGCCTGGCATGTTTAGAAGGGGATTCTCTCTGTTAGCCACCCAAACAAAGGCCTTCTCTGAGACTTGGGCATACCATATGCCGATGTACCAATTATTTGTTCCGTTCGGACTGAAAAATCCCAATTCAAACGTGCCATTCTTTGATATTATAGTCTGATTTCCGGCGAGAGAGAAACCCAAAGAAAGTGCATCTCCATTACCAACACCAAACGAATGCGAATTGTGCACTAAAATACTCATTGTAATTACAAATAAACATTTGAAAGGAAAAATACAGTTCTTCCTCATGACACCTTATTTATGCTGCCCGTTTCTGCATAAATGTCATTGTACTCATTGTTGTAATAATTTCTTTTATGTATCTATATATATATTACCAACTTACCAAGCAAGGAACCCAAGAGGAATGAGTGTGAACTCCAATTTGTTGAAATTGATTATTAATGTCCACTTGCCGAGTAGGCCAACGGAGAAATTGACCTTATTTGAAAAAGAAGGCTTCAATATTGATCTTTTCATTTGGTTGTCTCCATCGCCAAGAAATAACAGCCTCGAAACTTTTTCTTGATTTGTACGTTGATGTATCATTCTTACCTGCTTCGAGATCTTAAGAGATGCCGTCTTAAATTCTGTAGTTGTCTCTATCACAAACAAATGCCTTCTTACCAAATAATAAAACACGTCATTTTATTGTCTTACGTTTTTCCATGTTAAACGTGTCTTCCTTAAAAACATAAAAGGTTGTTTATAAAATACTTGAAATTAGTTTTTGTTATTTTAAATCTTGTTACCAAATAATAAAACGTGTCTTCTCAAAGTTTTTAATTGTTTAAATCACAAATAAATAGTAGTCCTCCAATCTTGTCTTTTAGAATGATTTATACTCTTATCATCATAATAATAAAATGTGTTTTCTTACAAAATTTTTAAAATAGTTTTTACTATCTCCATCATAAAGAAATAACAACATTTAACTTCTACTTGTACATTGACATTATCTTCTTACCAAAAAATGAAAGGTGTCTTCTTATTGTTTTTAGTTGTCTCCATAACATTAAAAACAATTTGAAACTTTGTCTTCTAAATTGACATGTCTTTTTACCATTTAAATTATAATAAATATCTTCTTAAAATCTTTCAATTGCAAAACGTAAAATCCTTGAATCTTGACTCGTAGAATGACTTAAATCGTATATTCCTAAAAAATAATAAAATGCATCTACTCAATGTCTTTTATTGTTTCCATCACAAGTAAATAATAGGCTCAAATTTTGTCTTGTATAATTATATAAACTCTTATGATAATAATAATAATAAAATACATTTTCTTTAAGGTTTTTTTATTGTGCCCATCCCAATGAAATAATAGCATTGAACCTTTACTTTACATGGACATATCTTCTTAAGAAATAATAGAAAGTGTCAATCTTAATGAATTTATTTGTCTCCATCACAATAAAAAAAAAGATCTCAAAATATGATTGGTAGAATAGATGTCCTTTTTACTATTTAAATAATAAAACATATCTTCTTAAATTATTTCCATTGTAAAGATTTACAGTCCTTGAATATTTAATTGTAAAATCACTTGAATCTTATTTTCTTACCAAATATTAAAATGTTTCTACTCAAATTCTATAGTTGTTTCCATCGGAGATAAATAATATCCTAGAATCGTGTCTTGTAGCATGATACATACTTTTTTCATCATAATATTAAAATGTATTTTCTTAAAGTCTTTCCTTGTCTCCATCCTAGAGAAATAATAACCTTGAACTTTTAGTTGCGCATTGGCATATTTTCTTACGAAACGATGAAACATGTCTTCTTAAAATATCTAGTTGTCTCCATCACAATAAATAAAATCTTACAATTTGTATTGTACATTGACATGTGTTTTTAACATTTAAATAATAAAACATATCTTCTTAATGTCATCGGTAAAGAAATAATAACATTGAATCTTTACTTGTAGGTTCACATATCTTCCTCATTCCTTAGTTCCTTTGGATAAACAAAAAATAATAATTAAAAAAGTTCTAATAGTCCTCCATGCTAAGTGACCTATTTCTAGTTCTACAAATGACTTATATCGTATGAGACTATCTTGTACATCTATTATGCAGGGGCACCATAATATTATTCAAATAAAAGGTGTACCTACAATACTCCCTTAGTGTTCATTCTTGTTACCTCTATTTCAAGAGAACAAGTTCTTCATCATTAAGCCAACATAAATTTACTCAATATTGACCCATACCATTGGTTAAGAATTGACCGTTCATATATATATGCTTCACTCTTATACAAATTTTTATCAACTTCAAGGGAAATGCATCACAAAACTGTAAATATATGCTTGATTCATATAAATCTTGTTTGAGTTGAAAGTCAAAATACATTAATAATATTAGAATCATCTTTAAGTCCAATGAAATTGATCATTGGTTATAAAATCAAAGGGTTAAATATATTTCTAATGGTGAATACACTGAAAAACTAGTTTTTAGATATTGAGTAGTTATTAAACTATATCATTTTATAATGTCCAAGCATTTACTTATTGTGTACAGGTTTGAAATAGGCACAAGTTCTCAGTTTTTTTACGGATTTTGATTATTTTCTTACTTTTTCATATTATTATTTTCCTCTCAAATAGATCTCACTTCCTTTTTTTAATCTTTTTGAACCATTTTCTATTCCTTTCCATTATTCTCAACATTTTTAAGCTTCGATATTATGTATCAAATAATAAGATTCAATGTGTTGTATGTTGATCCATCGAGATGAATTAGATGTCAATTTTTTATTTTTCATTCCTTTCTTCCTATTGTTTATTGGAGTTTTGTTTACATGTCAATAATGTCCTAATTTGAATTTAACCTATCAAAATTACACAACTATTCTATTTTCAATACTTTAGAATCTATTTTTAAAAACCCATAAAATATTCTAGTATTATAATGAGAATGTAATTATTTATATAAATTCTAGAATTATAGTGAACATTTTTATTGAAGAATTGAAAAAAAACCTTATTTATTGAATTTATTTGAAAGGGTAGGATCATACATTTAATCACACACATATTGTTGACAAATAAGATATTAAAAAATATTTGTCATCTATTAATGATATTCTATGTTGTTGAAAAGGATCACAAATATCAAGTCAAATATAATGTTCTCTAGTTGATTGCATGCCCTACCATATTTTTTTTATCCTTTTCAAATATATTCAAGTGTAACACCTCACCCTTTTGATTCCCAAAATTAATGACCCTAAATACTGCCAATATACCGTCATCTAGTTAAAATTAAGTTTTAAGGGATAATTCTGAATTGTTGAAATAACACAAGATTTGCTTGAATGTAATTAAGTTAACAACCATGATTCTTATTTGGTATTGACATTTTCTATTCCATATATGATTTAAAATACAATTTTGGAAATTATAGAGAATGCAATAAATATATTGAATTTTTATTCTCTTGTTTGGACTCCTTGCATTGGGCCATTTGTTAGCCCATAACACTCAATATTATCTACATGAAATGTAGTGAATTTGTAATTTTTTTATACAAAGTGATGATTTATTGGCATATGAGAGTAGGTTGGGTAAATACATTAAGATTTAAATTAATTATATGGAGGTTAAATGAATTGCTTAAACTTCGCATATTCATCCACTTGATAAAGAGTGGGTGGCATGTATTAATCCTATGTTTAAATTTCGTGGCATGTTAAGTTATGCGGCATTAGTGACTTGGAAAGATTAATACGAAGCATGCTTGATTAATGTGTAGTGGGCATGGCTATGTGGCATGGGGAAAAATAGTGAGAGATTTTGGGTTTTAATGTGGTTTTAAATGCACGAACAACTCCTCAAGAATGGTTAGCTTCCTTGAGATTCAAACTTTAAACTTGGTCAGATTCTTTATATTTTATCATTTTTTTGTTTGGTTTGAGTTATTTTTTCGGGGTTTCAAAGGAAGTTAAATTTCTTACCACTTTGCATGTTTTTTGGTCATGAATGCAATTCTGGAAATGGAATAAGAGGAACTCTTTCTCAAAAAGGAATCTTTTGGTGAATGCATTATTGTTTTTTATTTATGTAGAAGATTGTAAGAGCAAGTACCTTGTGTTGATTAAAAATGTGGGCATTGCAGGCATGAGATTCTTCATGATACTCTAAATAATAATGTTATATTTCGATAATAATAGTTTGGGTGTCGTGTTTGTTTATTTTTAATGGAAAAATGATTGTTTTAGATTCATACCTATCCATTAGGTTACATGTTGACTTTTTTACTAGATTTATGAGTTTTAACTATATTACTTTTTAGGTTCACTTATTTTTATGGGTGGAATGAGTTTATGATTTTTCACTGTATTATACATTACGTGCTTGGGTTTTATTGTGAATAGAATGTGTAGGAGTTCCCATGTTGGGACTATGTTGTTAATGACTAAGAATATGTGTTTTCTGGTAATATATCGAAACACCCATAACGGGTTTTCATGTTGTAATTTTGTTATAGAAGTGTGTGTGCATTCTTTCATACATGAAGTTTTTGTTTTGACTTCGTCCGTATGAGTGTTTGTCTCCCTATATTTGGGTATGTGTAAATAATACAGTGTGAAGATGTTTTTTATCTATCCTCTTTTTTGGATCTGAACACTTTCTAAGATAATATGGATGCTTCAGTCATATGCTCTTGTAGTTAGATGAATGTTGTACTTGGTGTTGTGCTTAAATATAAAATTTCATCTTTTTTGAAGGATGAAACTGTAATAATGGTTGGAATATTGTCGTTACAAGAAGGTAATATTGTCTTGTTAGATATTTATGTTTTTATAAAATGAATCCTTAACTAATGAGATTGTAAAAAAGGTATGAATATTCTACATAAGTATATTACTTCGCAGATTTTAATGGTTTGTTGTGAATTAGAAATTGAAGTTCATTATTTATTTATTAAATGTAAAGTTAAATATTATTGTTGATTTATTTCAGTCTGATGCAAGTTGATGAAGTTATACTTTTTGATTTAGTTTATTTAGTTCGAATTAGTAAGTTGATTTGATCTAGTATGGGTTCAAATCTTGATTTTTATTCTCATTATATAATGGTTATGATATAGGATACGAGTGAATTGAATCATGTCATTTCTCTCAAACTGGCACATGTATATTTCTCTCTCTCCTAGCAGATGTACGGTAAATAGGAGAAGCTATGAAGTGAATACTTTGGATAATTTAATGATTTGTTGATTATGACCTCGTGGTCATATGTAAAAAGGATAACCTCAAGAAGTTTCTTATTTTGTATTAAATGATTTCGTGAAGTAACTTAGTGATTAGGATGAGCATATGCCCCTAATGTATAATCCTAATACAAATTTTTTTTGTTTGAATAATGAATAAATTTGGTTTCACAATGTTGAGATTTTTTTTTATTATGAACCTCTCTATTTTGATTAAATATAATTGTTCTATTTAATCATACATGGTTTATAAGAGTATATATATAATTTACATTTGTATTTTTTATGGTTGTGTCTTTGTACAAACTATTGTTGATCTAATAAATTAAGTGCACTAAAGAATTTTATATGTATTTGATTTAGTTTAATTTTAATTAAATATAAATATTACAGAGTCAATGAATTATAAATTCTAAAATATAGGAATGAAACAAGAAAACTAAGATTATGAAGTATGAAACCCTTAGCAAAGAAGGAGAGAGGACTTAGCTAATTTCCACGTTGTATGGGACTGATCTGAACTGGGAAAAGTGTGAACATGTTGGGAAGAGTGTCTTTATTATTCACTGTAAATTCTAAAATGCGGGAATGAGGTCAAACACTAGCGCCCACGGCAGGACAGGGGCACCTGGGTGCTGAAGACCGCTTCTGGGCGTTGGTGACTGCATAGAAAATCAGGATCTACTTTTTGGTGTGTCGCAGGGTCTTTGTTTTATTTCTCTATTAATCTCCTGGTATTCACACAATGATCGTTGAGGGTACTTGTAACCTGAAAAAGAAGAGTTCACATGCACGAGCCCACAAATTGCATCAAACCTAAAAATAAAGATATAATATGGGGAGTCAGACTAACCCCAACGGTCACCCCAAGAGTGAACTTATGATCGAGCATTGTGCTACATTTCATACTCACATGTAGTTATGGTGAGTGTGTATAAAAATTGTGCCCTAGGATTCCCTTATGTGAGTTGCACTTGGTAGCGGGTTGTAGCTAGAATGTAGCAATGTAGTAGAATGTGTGCATGGAATAGAATGAACTTCCCTTTCCTATGTTGTGTATGTAGAGTTGATGCAACTCATCTCCCTTTAATGGATGTTATATGGTTGCTTTAGAGTGATTTAGGTTCCGTTTGAATGCAAGTTTAGGTGATGATAGTAATGCTTACTTATTGGTCCTTCATTTTGAACACATAACTATGTATTTATGTGATTTCCTTGTTTGAATTTCAAAATTGACAATAGGAAGGCCGACCCATAAGTGAAAAAGATTCCCAAAAGATAAAAGAGAGTCCAAAAAGAAGTGAGTAAAGTAAGAAAGGTTCGGGGGTTCCCAAAGGGGATAGGAGCACCTGGGCACTTTTGTCCTAGCTGGGCACTGGTGTCTGGAGCCATAACAAATAAATTAGTAAAATATTAACTAGGTTGTAGGGTGTGTAAGACCAAATAGAAAATAAGAAACTAAGAAAAGAGGCCAAAGATCATTGTCAATTACTAGTTTTCTTATTTAGGAATCATATGAATGTTATTATTCTTTTAGGACCTAGAAATGTACCCAAGTGTGTGATTTTGTGTCTACAGTATTATTATAACATTAGATAATTTAATCCTTCACAAAAACAAAAAGTATGTTGTTGGATACGATGTTTATCATGGGAATAATGGTAATGATCAATTAATTAGTGATGGAGTAAAATGTATATGGCCGTGAATGATAATATAATCTATACTTGAAAATATGAAGGTATGATTATAGTAATTTTGATTAACAAACACCTAGATAAGAATAAAACAGGGCATGGCTAACTTAAATTGATTAAGTTTAATCATTATTCTTTATGAGATAATAAGTTGATCATCATAATAAAATGGTATTATCTCTTTCCTTTAAAAGACCAATGGAAAATGCACAAAACTACCCTTTGATATAGGCAACCTATAATAAAAATAAGATTATTTCTTTAAATGGTAACTAATATGTAATCTATAACTCGAATAAGTTATTAAGGCCTGCTTGGAACATAACAAATGACTTAGAAGAGTCTTCTGAAAATACCTATAGGTTTTAAATTATCTGATAAATAATGGAATAATTTAAATCTCGTAGGACTTGTCACACAATTAAATTTGATTACGGATAGACAACTTTAATTATGACATAGACTGGATATAATCTCACAGCATTACGAAAACATCTAGACATAGTGCCAACTAGGGGTAGTTACCGAAAAGGGAAAGAAGACATAATAATGGTTACTCATTATGTGGTCTCTCCCTATTCCATAAATTCGTTGAGTGGGTTATGGTTATTTTCATTTATGGAGATGGTCCTGTAAATAACACACCTCCTCTTTCTTAACATGTTCACCTTCCTAAACAAAAAGATATAGATAACTATGTCGAGTTATTTGTTTGGTAGAAGAATACTATGTCCATAAGACTTATTTGCAGTCTCAGGATAATTTTTTTATGCACGGCTTGATACTTTGGCCAAAGTAATGCAAGTAGTTGATTGTATTATTTTTTGACTGTATCCTTACTTTATATATGTCAGATACCAGAGTACGAAGTTAAGTAATTGAATTTCGTGGTAGAAATTTAAAGATGGAAACATAGCTTTCTCAACCTAGAAAAAGATAAACCTGAACATACTAAAGATTGTATAGATTGAATTGAATGGAGATTTAGATGTACCCTTCTCATCTACATAAGGTTTATACATGACAGAGTTATCAAATGGATCAAAATTAACTAAATAAATAGTTGTTTAAAAAAATTAATTAGTTTGTACCGAGTTAACTCTATTGCATGCTTTGTGATTGGATTACAGAAGTCAAATAAAAAATTAATTTAGTTTTGGTAAAATAAATGATGTGTTACATTTTTTTATCAGAGCATAAAGGTTCCAGCTCTTGGACTTAATGGGTTCGTTATGATAATATTAAGTTCATTCATGTTTCAACATGATATAGAAGTAAGAAGAAGAGGGAATAATGATGTTGAAACCAATTCAAAAAATCCTGAGGGTTAAGCTAATGATAATTTCCAGGATGAGATCCTCCTTGTTCTCTAAGACACTTGTAACTAGATTTTTGCCTTATAACAGTAGGTTGGGGTGAAAATGAATAACACGAAGAATAACATCGTGGGCAACATGATAATGAGAATGAACAAAAAAATAAAAAATCTCACATGAATATTGAACTGGATAGGGATATAAAAAGAATCAACCCACCAAAAAAATGTTGGAACTTCTTTAGGGGATGGTGCTAAAAATTGGTTGAGTGAAATGGAAAAATATTTTTAAATTAGATATATCTATGAAGAAACTAAGGTTGTTTGGGGTGCTTTCCAGCTCTCTCACAAAGCTTTGAATTGGTGGTACAACCGTAAGATGGAACTAGGTATTGAGACATCAGCTATAACTTTGTAACAATTTAAAGGGTAATTTCATCAATGATGACTACTCCAATTATATTATGATCATAAAAATGACTAAATTTCAGAGTTTAGTCTAGGGGAAATTGACAATAACTGAGCATTGGGAATGTTTCACTAGAATTCTGAAATACATTCCCCAATTCCTAAAAGATGAGAAAGTATGGATCTATAAGTTCATTTTGGGTTTGAATCCTAGCATAGGGGGAGGTGCATGTTCATGGATTATCCTTGATATGAAGGTAGTTTTTTTATAAAACCATAAAACATGAATAAAAATAGTTTGGGATCCTTGCTTCGAGAGAGAAAAAACAAGAAACAGAAAGTAAAAATTCCTCACCTCCCTTAACAAAAAATAGAAGGTAGAAGAGATTTTGTCAAAAAGGAAGGCCTGAAAGAAAAATATTGTAGATAAGTGTAGTGAAAACACTAGAAAAGAGGGGCACAATAGTTGTTGCATTCAAAATATATTTGAAGGGAAGGGGAATATTAGGGGTTATTTTAAATGTCGAGGTCATCATTATGCCAACAACTATCTTAAGAATAAATAGGGTAATAATTAGTGGTGGAAAAAATACTAAATCTAAAGAATTATTTTAGCAAAGGATGTATGCTGATGTAGGAAATTACTAAGTTAAGAAACATGCCACTCCCATAGAAGTAAGGAATAAGTTGTTTGTCTTACTTGCTACCATTTTATTTAATACTGAAGAAAATAAATGTTTTACCTCTTCTAAGTTAGTTTCTAAACTGTCTAGAAAAGATAGATACATGGAAAATATGTGGACCATTAAATATGGTAATAATGTTGTCCTTAGAGTAACCCAATGTCTATTTAAAGAAATATTACATCTTCCAACTTTTACCACAAAATTAAACCTTTTTGTAGCTCCATTAGGGTCTTTTGACGTTTTCATAGGTATAAATTGGCTATCTCAAAACCAAGAATCTATATATTGCCTAAGAAAACAAATAGTATGCATTGATGATCATTAAAAAAATAGTTATCTAAGCTGTAAAAAGGGAATACGCTGTGAGAAAAATATCTACCATGTAGATGAAAAAGGATACAAATAAAGGTTTTGTTGACAATTTTACACTCTTACAAAATCGACAACTTGAAACTTCATTTAAGATGAAAGGATTTATGTGATGGACGTAACAAAGGAAAAAAAGGAAGGTTTCTTAACATTTTAAGTGGCAAAAATTTGAAAAGAAATGTAATATGCAGCTATGTGTGTTGTTGCAGAATGTAACACCTCATATATGTTGTCATTCACATTCTTCATGAGCAAAGAAACACAAAATCCTTGAAGGAATAGTGCATAGTCTTGATGAAGGAAGGAATCACAATGAATGTGTGATCTTTCATCCCATAAGAACAAATAGAGTTGTAGTTTACATACAAAGGAATACATTTTTAAGTTACAGGTACATCAAATCTTATTATTTCCTTATGTTTAAATGCTATTAACTATGTATTGAGTTTTTTAGTTCATTGTACGATAAATATTTACTATAAAGATTAATGCAAAATGAAATAGACAACTAAATTACAGAAATTAATGTCATTTATTTAGGAATAAATTCAGTGTTTCCCACATAATCCATGGGATGTACCTTATATGAACTTAATAAAATATGCATATACGTAAAACTATAATCAAACAAAGAAAGAGAAAACCCTTGATTGACTGATTGAATTAATGATTCTTTTTCTATCTTCCTCTTTCGAGCATCTTCATTTTTCTCTTCAGCTACTCCATATTCTTCCAAATTTAGGTACTTAGAAAATAGACCACAAGATGTTGTTAAAGCTCTGGGTTATTCTTTGTTCTTGTGATTACAGTTTCAGGAAGATTAATCTTCTATTAAAGTGCAGATAAGTTACAATAATGTTAAAGACAGATCAACAATCGCATCTCATTGTAATGTTTTTCGAAGCAAAACAAAAAATGGAATCATTACATGGATACAAGAGAGGCTTTAAGCCTTTATTTTTTAACTGTTTTATGAAAGTGTACAGGTACAGGAGATGAAATATATTTGAATGGCATTGTAGTAAACAAATAATATCATTTCATTAATGCAAGTTCCATCAATGAAAGATGCAACACCTCAAGATCATCTCAGTTCATTAATTCATATTACAAGTTTTAAGTATGAATGCACCTTCAGGTCAAAGAATAACAAAGTACAGGAGTTGTAAGAACAAATAGAAGAGAAGCTACAGCTAAAACTTTCAACATGGTACATGTCAAAGCAACATACTCTTTTAGAAATCATAAGATCAAGTTGTAAAGCCTAGTTACAGTCACCAAGTGAAGAAATAGAATTCAGGTTACACAATAAAGTTCATTCATGTCATGATCAAGTCACAAAAAAAAACAGTTGTTTGAAAGGAGAGGTTGTATGAATCATCAACAAAAATCGAGAAATATGTTATTTTATTCTTCAGAAGCATCATTGTTACGGAACACAGTCAACATTAACAAGCAAATGAAACAAAGTACAATGTTGAAAACCCATCACCACATAACTAAGAAAACAAAGTACATAGACTCAAATTGTAGTGCCCACTGCTTTTCAACACTATTTCATTATGATGTTATTACTGTTGGATTGATACTTAGACATTTTGATTATTATATCTTGATCAATAGATGATGGACTATAAAGATATTTGGAATATTGACATGTTGTGATTTGCATTTTTATTATGAAGCACTAGATGACACTAATAGACAATTATAGATGTTGATTTGTAGTATTTTGATTTTATACTAACATCTCGTATTCTGGATGTATTACCTATGTTAGATGTTTTGAGTAAGAATTATGATTTTATGGATGTTAAAATCGAATTACTGGATAAGATGATAGATGATAGAACTGCTAATTTTGGATGATGATTATTGATTTCCATATGTATATTATTCTCGATGTTGTTGATGTGGTCCTAAGGCTAGAGAGGTATTTTGTTTGTGTTACAGGGAAATTATATCATATACATCGAAAGGGGATAGGGGACCAACCACGAAAGGATGTCGGGTGTTGTGCAACATGGCCAAAATTTGATAACTTGTGTATAATGTTATGTTGTGTTGTTGAATGCTTTGTTAGCAGGTTCCCATAGGGGGGTAACCTCATTTATGTGGCCATGGATGTAATGTGTTTCCTTTCTTTTAATTTTTTTTAATTGTTTCAATTTTTGTGCATGTGTTTAATTATTTGGGAAATATTGTTACTTTATTAACACTTTCTAATGTATCTTAATTATCTAGTTTAGCTTAAATTTAAATTAAAAGGGAAGATATGACATGTGGGAAATAAATTGGGTAGATAGTCCTTGTTTTGGGTGCATGATGTGAATTGAATTAAATGCATTTAGGTGGTGTGTACTCCACCATCCTTCCCAAATTCGAATTTGGCCTTGTTGGCCACTTTTAGAGACTTGAGGGACAAGTTAACCTTGTCCCTCACATCTCAAACTTTCCTACCAACCCTACTTATGAAGTATGGGACATATTTTGACCATTTTAATGAATTTTTTAGTGTAAAAAGGGTAAATAATTGCACTTGTTACTTACCACATTTAAGTTTATCCTTGATAAGCATGGTGTGCAAGTTGGAGTGTCATGTGGGCATGTCATAAGTCTTACATGTGCATTTAATTGCTTTGGGTTTGGTGTTTGACTTGTGTGTTGGAATGGAGGGATGATGAAGTGGCATCCTACATGGAGCAACCTCATCATCCTCACATCCATTTTCTATTTATTGGATGATTTTGATGGATTTTGGGTTACTTTCCTTATTTTACTTCTCTTGCACTTTTTGAAAATTGGTCTTGGTTTTCATACTTGGAGCTTTCATTGGAGTTGCATCTTGGATTGAGCTTCATGTGAAGGATTCTAAAATCTTGTTGAGAAAAGAAATTGGAAGCTTGATGGAGAGGTAGGCTCTCCTCTTATTGTTTAATTTTTTTATTAATGTATTTTGATGTAGAAATTGTGCTTGTTTGAATATTGTATGAGTGTTGTTGATATGTTTTATTTGTAAATGGGTAGTTTGCCTTAAGTTGGGTGTAGGAGATGGATTTATGGGACCATTGGGGAGGGAAAAGGGATATGTGAGGCATGCATTTTGGAGGGAGTGTGATTTTGAGTTCCACCTATGGGGAGTGAAAAGGATAACATGGATATATTTTGCATACTTTCAAGTGTATAAATAAGGATTTGATTATGTTTTGAGTTGTGCACATGGAGGATTTTGGGTGGAACTCCTACATCACTTGGGAGACAAAAGGAGGTGGTTCCCATATTCTATTACTCCTTGTTGGCTTGTTGTTTTCAAGCCTTTGTGCTTGTTTGGAAAATTTTTATTGTTTGAATGTGTTACTTGAATGTGTTATTTTGTGGAATGCTTGTTGTGGAAGCCTCTTGTAAAAGTTGTCAAATGTTACATAATACCCCATATTGTTCTTTGGTTGGGGCTTGGGGGGGGCCATTAAGGGGATGGCTTATCCTATTATTGGATTATAGGTTGGGTGGAGAGCACCGCCTATACCCCTTTTTCTTTGTATGGTGATTCAAGTTTTGAAGAGATGAAGAATGCAAGTTTGAAAGCTAAAAGTTGGGAGATGACCTTGAAGAATATTTTTGTTTTGAGCTTGTTGGAAGAACCTCCATGTTGTAAAATTTATTATTGTTCCCACTTAGAGTGCAATATTGTAATTCTTGTATATTTGAAAGAAAGTTTTGTATATTCATTTATTCCAAGTTGTAGTGATTTAATTGAATGGAGAAAGAACTTTGAGTTGTATACCTTATTCGAAAGGTTGAAATGGAAACTCTATTTTACAGAATATGTAATTCAAAGTTGGATAGATCCAATTTTTTGTATTCAAAAGAATTGAAACAAAGTTAGTTGCAAATTTCATTATCATATTTGTATTTGTACAGTTGAGGAAAAGAGAAAGAAAGTATAGTTTTATATATACTTGCATTTTATCTTTATTGTAAAGTTGTATGTATAAAGAAAGGAAGTACTAAAATTGTTAGTCCTTTTACATCTTGTTGAAGTTGTGGTTTTAAATGAAAAGTAGATAAATATTTATAGCAAAGTGTTTTACATAGTTATCCTGAAAAATATTGTGAATATTTTTAAATGAAGAAAAAATTGGGTCAATACTTATTTGATAATTGGGCTTACAAGTAACACCATTAGCCATTGCAAATGAGAGAATATATGAATAGTCTATTTAATTTACATTACTTCCTTATATTTCTCTCACTAAATGAATGGATTAAAGAAAATGGAACTATATACAGATAACACTAAATTTTACCATACAATTATCCCTTTTTATATACAATTGTAATAAACTTGAATTAATTGCATATTTAGATTTACAATAATTTTATTTATAATAATAAGACTATTATTTAAGTTTTTCCTTCAAACTTACAATATGTAAATATGAAAACAAAATATTTATAAACAATTATTATGAGATATAATTAATAAGTTTTTATTATTTTATATAATTATAAATTTTATTTATAAAATAAATACAATCTTGAAATTAATATAAATGTATATATATAGTATATATATATATAATTTATTAAACAATTCTTATAAAAAAAATATATTATAAAACTTTGGGGGGTGTGGTCCAGTACCCCCCCCCTACATTTTATTTATATAAAGTTATATTCATTAAAAAAAATTACAACATTTGGGGGGGAATTTTCTATTAATAAAACAAAAGTGTTTAGGGGGGGTGAACCCGCTAAATTCCCCTCCCCCATATATACACTATATATAATATACAGTGGGGAGCGGGGGAGCCCCCACCACCCCCCCTCCCCCCCCCCCAATAATATAACCCCACATTTCAACAAAACGTTTCCCAAATATGTATGGTACAAACCATTTTGTACGCACTGTATGTATGCCATTTTAAACGTAGGTTGCTACAATATGTATCTTAGGTCATTATAAATATGTTTTAATAATATTCATAATATATATGTATATATGTATATATATATGTGGTCTAATTTTTTTTTTCATTTTAATAGTAAATGTAATAAATATATAAATATATATACATATATGTTGTATATATATATATATATATACAAAATATTATGTAGGGTTTTCTATTTATTTACCCAAATCGGTATACATATTGTGTATACAACCAACTTGTAAGAAAAATACCAAATAAACACAAATAAAGAAGGGTAAATAATACCCACAAAGGAAATGGGTAGATCTATTATTTTTGCACAAAAAAAAACTACAACAACAAAAATGGAGCTTCCAACCCTCTCTAATGGCCTCCATGGCTTCTCCTCCTTCTCCTCCTCCAAACCTGCAAAATAAGAATGAACAAATGAATGAGAAATTAGGGTAAATGGAAATAAAAAGAAAGTTATAAAGATATTTAGGGAAACCCAAATCTAAGGGCTAGGATAGATTTAATATAATGGCCCAGATTTAACCCTACATCACTTAAGTGGGTGGTATTTTTGTGGGAATGTAAACTAAATTAAAATTGCATGGGTAATGGGGTGAATGGGGCCACTTAGTGGCTAGACAAAGTAGATAAACTTTTGCATTTGGAAATAAAGTAAAGTTTATGCATGATAGTTAATTAAACTTATGACCTTTGTAAACGTAATTTTTATTCAAACCGTAAATATATTTTTAGTAAGTAAATAACTAATATTTAATTATAAATTTAATTCCAACTTCTACAAGATTGTGTAGAAAATTTAACCAAGAAATTTATTAATTTGTGGATAATTTTTAACCTTGCAAACCCTTTTTAAACAAAAAAAAATTACTGTAATTTTGACTATTAAATTATTAGGTTTTATTTTTATTTGAGTGTATAAAATTATGGGTGTTACACTTGGTATCAGATCTGTGGGTTCAATTCTTGGACCCTAGGCACACTTGGAAACACGAAACATAAACAAGTAAATCTAGTGCAACTCTAAACCTAGAACACAAAACATTGAATGATATTTTGAAAATGAAGAGAAAACTTAAAAAATCAAAACAAAACCTAGATGATGATAAAATAACTCTCATCTTGGTCTGGGCAGGAGGTGCAAGACCAGATGATGGGTTCCTACAAGTGAATCTAGAACTACCAACCCCTCATAATGTTGTAGCCTCCATATTGCCTCAGATACTTTAAAAACTACATGATGTTAATGTTGTTATACGTAGATGATGTTTAGGAGGGTGACTGAGAAAAAATATTAGAGAGCCATAAGCGGATGCTCGTGCACCTTCACGTCATAGTGTTCAGGATAGGGAAGATAACTCCCATGTGGATTCAGTTATACATGAGTCACCACCTAGAGAGCACAATGATAGAGCTATGGAACACAAAGACAGGTCTAGGAGCCCTAGGTTGAGGGATGATAATGCAAAGAGACCTAGGAGCCGATAGTTCAACATTTGTAAGCAGATCACATTAGAGAGATACTAAAATTACACCCGCCTCATGTTTTCTAGAGACACCAAAGAATTTCAGGTAGAGGAATGGTTGGTTAGCTTGAGTGAATGCTTCAAGATATGTCCTTTTATTAGAAACATGAAAGCTCATGTTTTTATCCACCTTCTGAGAGATAGACCCAGAGTTTTGTGGAGGACTGAGGAGAAAAGGATCCTTGTTGATTCAGAGACACTTACTTGGGAGTTATTTGAGGAGAATTTTAGGAGTAGATTCATATCCATGAGATTCATCCAGCAACGGATCGATGATTTTCATGACCTGCGAAAAGCCTTAATGACAGTTAGTAGAGTAGGAGGGTCATTTTTTTGATCTGCCTTCAGTATGTAGACTACATGTATGATTAACAGGTTAGGGTTCACATGTTTGTTAGGGGCCTAAACTTAAAATTGGGTGGGGTAGTGTGCATTCATTTTCTGCAGACACTATCAAAGGTTGTGGAGAAGGCCTACATTACAGAGGAAACCAGGGGGAAGACTCAGTAGGATCGAGAGAAAGTGAAGATCTGTATACAGTAGATACATGATAGTAGGTCAAGGGGATCATCTCATCCTCTTTGTGGTGGACACACTTCAACACATTATTCCATCAGGCCTCTTCCTCCTTAGGATAACAAACAACATACTTGACCTCCACATCTCCATGATTCTTACAGAGGGCATAGTATGGAACCTCCATCTAGGTGGCCCAAGAGGACACAAGACCACCCTCGAGAATAGTCTACATGAGTTCTTCCACCAAAACACCCAAAAATATCTATGGTATGATCATAAGGTTCTACAACATAGACTACCGAGCCCCTTGGAGGAGTATTTGCTCAGTGTAGAGGACTAGGTAGTTGTTATGGGTGTAGTGTACATGGACATCACTTGAGAGAGTGTCCTCAGAACCCTGCTAATAAGGGTAATGCACATGTTTCTGAGCCTATGGTTGGTGACATGGCTAGGAGCCACAAGATTCATGCAGCGGTTGAGAACCTCTAGGAAGAGCACTAGGGCACAGTGATTGAGACCACATGTAGCATTTATTGTATTTCTAAAACTATATTATTTGATTCTGGATCTTCAAATTCTTGCATTTCTCCATCATTAGTATAGAGATGTAGGCTGGTGGTAGTTAGATAGGGGCTTAGTTGGGATATTGAGATGGGGTGTTCATGAGTTTGATGAACAGGGTGGTCAGGATGTTTTTAGATCGCTTTGTGCTCATGTTTCTTGATGGCATTCTGATATAATCACATACGCATGAGCAAGATGAGAACCTTCTCCGTGTTCTGTAGTGTCTTCATGAGTAATATCTTTATGAGAACCTGGAGAAGTATTCCTTTTTCCAATTAGAGGTTCAGTACTTAGGTCACATTATTTATAAGGAAGGTATTGCATTTGATCCTTCCAAGATTAGAGCTATTATGGATTGGCGAGCACTAAACAATATGATCAAGGTGCGTAGTTTCATTTGACTGGAAAGTTATTACATGATATTTTTTAAGGATTTATCTCATGTTGCACATCCCATCCCTTCCGTTCATCAGAAAGGGAAGAAGTTTGTTTGGTATGATAGATGTGAGTAGGCCTTTAGTGCACTGAAAGAAATGGCTTACGACAACACTGATTCTTGTACTGCTAGATCCTCATAGGGATTTCTTTGTGTGTATAGATGCTTCTTTGGTAGGATTAGGAGGTGTTTTGATGTAGGATTACCGTGTAGTAGTCTTTGAGTCTCATAAAATCAAGGATTATGTACTTGAATATCTAAATCATGAAATTGATCTTCTAGCAGTGGTGCATGCTTTAGTGCGTTGGCATCATTTTCATCTAGGCATGAGGTTCATTCTCAGAAAAGATAGTTTAAGCTTACACCACCTCTTCATATATCCCAATCTAAATGCTCGTCAATGATATTGGGTGGAGTTGATATGTGAGTATGACATGGAGATAGAGCATGTGGAAGGGAAGGAGAATGTGGTTATAGATGCTTTGAGTTGACAGAGACATTTGGTTATGGCTACTTGAGTGGGTAAAAACTTGCAGAGCAGGATTTTGTGATAGCTTCCATATGACAACTTGTACCTTGTAGCTAGAGCAAATATTGAGTCTCAGAGACCCCTTGAAGGGATGTTTGATGGATTTGCATTAGAGTTAGATGTACTTCTCAGATACAAAGGCTAGATCTATGTACATAGGGATGGAGGTTTGAGACAAGATATAATGACAGAGGTTCATCATGCACCTTATTTATCCCATCAAGGGGTGAAGAAGATACATGCCACTTTGAGACAGTTGTACCATTGGAGAGGACTCTGAAGAGATGTAGCTTAGTTTTTGTCTCATTGTTTGGAATGTGTGAGGGTTAAGGCCGAGCATCAACATCCAGTTATCCTTCTTTACCTACATGTTATACCAAAACAGAAATAAGACACCATTTCCATGGATTTCATAGTAGGACAACTGACATTGAGATACCACCACGAACCCATCACAGTCACGATGGATAGATTGATGAAAGTGGTTTAGTTTCCTATGGTGAAGACCACCTATACAGCTAGTGTAATGACGCGAGTATACTTAGATGAGATTTTCCAAATGCATGGGATTCCATGGAAGATTATATGTGACCACGATCCCTTATACACCTATCATTTTTTTATACGATGCAACATGCCCTTGGGATGACTCGTATCTACTTCAGTACAACATATCACCCAAATACAGATAGACAGATGGAGTGGGTGAATAATATTTTAGAGGACATGCTTCGGATGTATGTCATCGAGCATCAGTCAAGATGGGAGGAATATTTGTACTTGGTGTATTTTTCTTATAATAACATTTTTCAAAGTTCTATTAGGATGGCACCATTTTAGGAGCTTTATAGTTGGAAGTGTAGGACACCACTAAGTTGGGACAGATTGGAGGAAAAAGTATCTCTTATGCCAGCTTTGTTACAGGAGATGAAGTAGCAAGTTGTTTCGATCAGACAAAGGCTTTAGAAGGCACATGATAGACATAAAAAATATGCAAATCAGAGGATAACACAACTATGAGGTGGGCATGAAGGTATTTCTTCATGTCAGACTTCATAAGAGACCTATCCGTTATGGAAAAGGCTCTAAGTTAACTACTATATTTGAGGGTCCATTCGAGATCTTGGAGAATATCGGTCCCTTAGCTTATCGTCTAGCATTTCCACCTAGCTTGTCTCACATACACAATGTATTTCATGTTTATGTTCTTTCAAGATACATTCCAGGTCCCTCTCAGATATTGGATTGAACCGCAATGCAGGTGTACGAGTAGGGGAAGGTATCTGTGGAGCCCATGTCCATCATAGAGCACAAGACCCTAGGCCTTTGAGGTTGAGAGATTTACAATGTGTGAGTCTAGTGGGATAGGTATGATGAGACTACAACCATATGGGAGGATGCTACTTTGTTATAGGCCCAGTTTCCACAACTATTTCAGTGACTTCTAGGATTAAGTCGAGTGTAAGGGAAGGGGGATGTAGTCTCCACTCCTCTTTGTCACTATTTCATTATGATGTTATTACTGTTGGATTTATACTTAGACATTTTGATTTTTATATCTTGATCAGTAGATGAGAGACTATGTAGATATTTGTGCTATTGAGATGTTGTGAATTACATTTTGATTAAGATATACTAGATGATGATGATGATGATGGACAATTATATATGTTGAATCGTAGTATTATGATTTTATACTAACATGTCATATTCTGTATGTATTACCTACGTTATATGTTTTGAGTAAGAAACATGATTTTATGAATGTTAAAATCGAAATAATTGATATGATCATAAATGATAGAATTGTTAACTTTGGATGAAAATTATTGATTTCCATATGTATATTATTCTCAATGTTGTTGATGCAGTCATAAGGCTAGACAAGTATTTTATTTTTGTTGTAGGACATTATATCATATACATCAAAAGGGGATAAGGGACCAACCAAGGAAGGATAACAGGTGTTGTGCAGCATGACCAAAATTTGACATCTTGTGTATAATGTTATGTTGTGGTGTTGCATGCTTTTTTAGGAGGTTCCCATAGGGGGGTAACCTCATTTATGTGGCCATGGGTGTAATGTGTTTCTTTCTCTTAATTTTTGTTGATTTAATTTGTTGTGCATGTGGTTAATTATTTGGGAAATATTATTGTTTTATTAACACTTGCCAATGTATCTTAATTAACTATTTAGCTTAAATTTAAATTAAAAGGGAATATATGACATGTGGGCAATAAATTGGGTGGGTAGTCCTTGTTTTGTTTCGTGATATGAATTGAATTAAATGCATTTTGGTGGTGTGTACTCCACCATCTCTCCCAAATTCGAATTTGGCCTTGTTGGCCATGTTTAGATACTTGAGGGACAAGTTAACCTTGTCCCTCACATCTCAGAATTTCCTACCAACCATACTTATGAAGTATGGGACATATTTTGAGCATGCTAATACATTTTTGAGTGTAAAAAGGGTAAATAATTACACTTAATGCATACCACATTTATGTTTGTGCTTGATAAACATGGTATGCAAGTTGGAGTGTCATGTAGGCATGTCATAAGTCTTACATGTGTATTTAGTTTCTTTTGGTATAGTGTTTGACTTGTGTTTTGGAATGGAGGGATGATGAAGTGGCATCCTACATGGAGTCACCTTATCATCCTTGCATACCTTTTGTATTTATTGGATGATTTTGGGTTACTTACCTTATTTGCTTCTCTTGCACTATTGAAAATTGGTCTTGGTTTTCATACTTGGAGTTTTCTGTTGTGAGTTGCATATTGGATTGAGTTTCATGTGAAGAATTCAAAATCTTGTTGAGAAAAGGAATTGGAAGTGTTATGGAGAGGTAGGATCTCCTCTTATAGTATTTTGTGTATTAATGTATTTTTATGTAGAAATTGTGTTTGTTTGAATATTGTATGAGTGTTGTAGATATATTTTTTTATGAATGGGTAGTGTTATCCAATTTTTCCCCTTGGGAAAATTTTGATCAAACATAACCTTCCACACCAGAGAAATGAAGAGGTCGGTTCAGTCATGTGAGCCCACATTTCAAATCAAACAATCAGGTTACAGGAAGGCTCAGCAATGGCAATGGAAGGTGGAAAAATGGAGAAAGGCTCAAATTTTTCAGACTTCACTTTTCTAGGGATCTCGAGAAAATGGAAAGTGGAAGAAATTTTAAAGAAATGCTAACTCGGTAAGTCAAAATCGAGCCCAGAGTGAGTCGGCTCGAAGCAAAGCAACAGAGCCACGGAAGGTGCCATGTGTCATCTTAGCACAATTTTAAAATGTGCAACAAGGTGGAGATCCTAGAGATGCATTTGACGCCCACATGGATCTCAACACATAACAGGCTCACTGATGATGCCAAGTTTCCAACCGCCACAACTTCAAGAGGGAAACGATGGTGTAAAGTGTTGGAAGCCCGTAGGGTTTCCATATGAAGCTAAGTCCAATCGTCATTGGAATCCTCCACGTGTCTCTTCGGCACACTTTTGGTATGCTGCTTAAAAGTGGGGTCCTCAAATGAGTACAGACTCTCCACGTGGAAGAACCGGCCATTGAAAATTCTAATTACGGGAAGGCCAGTGGAAGCCTCCACGTGTCTCTTCGGCACAACTTCAACGGTAAAATCCAAAATCAGGTCCCCAAATGAGAGCAGGATCTCCACGTGTCTAGGGTCCAACATAGTTGCTTATATACAATGGGGCCTTTTAAAAGCAGAGCAGGCTCGCAGACGATGCCAAGTGTCTAACCATCACAACTTCAAGAGTGAAAGGAGGGGGAAAATATTAAGATGCACAGGGATTCCATGTGGACAATTCATGGATAGAATCCAAACCCAAAGTAGTTTGAAAAATATTGGCAGAAAGTTAATTCCCGCATGGAATGCCTGGCCCTTACTTTCAGATGATCATAACTTTCGACTAGAATCTCATATTTGAGCAAGAGAGGACCTTTTGGAAATCTCTCGACATCTTCTACTCAACTACAAGCTGTCATGCTTCTCACCTACCATAGTAATGAAGTATGGGCTTCCTTTCTTTCCCAACAAGGAACAGTAATAGAGGCATGGGTTTGGTAGTAGAACCCATCATTGTTACAGGAAAATTCAGTGCATTTATTGAGATGTTGGAGCAAGAATTCGGATTTATTCTATCTCCTTCTCTAATTCTTCCTATATATTGTAAGGAGGGGCATTTTTCTAGTGTGGGTCATTTTTTCTCTCCGGCCCCCATCCCTTTTTCTTCTCCATGGTCGAATGTGGAGTTTAAGCCTCCTCTCTTTGCTTTGTAATGGCGTTTTCTTGCCTCTTACCCACTAATGATGTACTGTGTGAACTCATGGAGCAATAAAATATGTTTTGTGATGCATTTTGTCCATCCTTGCTTATTGTATTGTCTCTTCTTGCCTCTCGCCATTGCAAGGTATGTTGTGTATATCTCTGATGTCTATTGTAGGTTTTGAGAGTTGTGTTTAATGGGTTTGAAGTGTTGTTCTATGTGAACTTTATCTTTTGTCTATGAGGCATCTTGTCCATCCTCTTTATTACTCACCTCTCTCCATTTCAAGAAGTTGGATTTTTGATCAGCACCTTCCTTTTCTGGTGTATCACAGCTTTAGTGTAGGCTCTGTTTTCATGCATTTATCTCTCTCCTTGATCACTTGGAAGGTTAGATTAGGATTAGATAATTTACTTGTATTAGATTAGCGTGTGGCAGGTAGTTTAGGAAGAAGAATCTGGATTTCTCCGGAGGACCATCTCAATCCCACAAGTCCCACTGCTTGAGAGATGGTCTAATGTTATGTAGATTACATCAGATGCCCCACTCACATCAGAGGCCATTCAAGGGTGCTGTAATTTCGCATCAACGGGAAGCTTGCCATAAGTTGGGTGTGGGAGATGGATTTATAGGACCATTGGGAAGGTTAAAGGGATATGTGAGGCATACATTTTGAGCGAGTGTGATTTTGAGTTCCACCTATAGGGACTGAAAATGATAACATGGATATATTTTGCATACTTGCAAGTTTAGAAACAAGGATTTGATTATATTTTGAGTTGTGCACATGGAGGCTTTTGGGTGGAACTCTTACATCACTGATATGACAAAAGGATGTGGTGCCCATATTCAATTGCTACTTGTTGGCCTGTTGTTGTCAAGATTTTGTGCTTGTTAGGAAATATTTTGTGTTATTTAAGTGTAATGTTTGAATGTGTACTTAAATATGTTATTTTGTAGAATGTTTGTTGTGGAAGACCTTTGTGAAAGTTTTAAAATGTTTCATAATACTCCTCATTGTTCTTTGGTTTGGGATTGAGGGCCATTAAGGGAATGAATTCTCCTCTTATTGGATTATAGGTTGGACAGAGAACGTCACATATACCCCTTTTTCTTTGTATGATGATTCAATTTTTAAAGAGATGAAGAATGCAAGTTTGGAAGATAAAAGTTGGGAGATGACCACAAAGAATATTTGTGTATTAAGATTTTTGGAAGAACCTCCATGTCATAAAATTTATTATTTCTCTCACTTAGAGTGAAATATTGTAACTTTTGTATACTTAAAGACAACTTATACATTCATTTACTCAATTTTGAAAGTATTATAGTGAAAGGAGCAAAGTTGAGTTGTATATTGGTTGAAATGAAACTCTCCTTCACTTGTACGTTATTCAAAGTTGTAAGATAGATGTATTTTGTAAAATAAATTTGTTATTGAAAGAAAGTGTAGTTGAGTTTGTTATGGTTTTGTTGCAAGCTTGTGTATGAGTAAAATAAATTATTGTATGGTTAATGATGTACTTAAATTTTTCATTTTTATTGCAAAGGAAAACAAAAGAAAGGAGTTACTAATATTGTTATTCCTCTTACTCTCTCCGAAATAGGTTGTAAAAGAAACTAATTGTGTGGAATTTATAAGCAAATATTACATAGTTACAGGTAGAAAATTTCATATTGTAGATCTTTAAACAAAGACAAAATGTCTACTTATTTACATTGGGCTAAACAAGTAATCCATTAGATTTATCCATCTCACCTATATGAGTAGTTAGAAACTTACATCTACTTGTCTTATATTTCATTTCACAAATGGTTTTTATTTAATGGTGTAAATAAGATAACACTAAAACATACAATGATATACAATTATAATTGACTTGATTTCATTGTTTTAAATTTACACATTTTTGTATATTATAATTACTAATTCATTTATAAACAAACTTGTAATATGTATATATTGTTATAATGCTTATATATATATATATATATATATATATATATATATATATATATATATATATATATTATAATAATAAATTAAATTTCTTTTTTTTTCAAATATAAATTATAAAAAATGTGCTTAAAGCTAAATGGCTTTATTTTACAAAGATTATTTATATAAATTTTTTAAGAACTTTGGGGGGGGTGCGCTCCCCCCAATTTATATTCATTAATAAGTGTGTATTGGGTGGGGGCCGTACCCCACCCCCCCACACTATTATGATATACATTGGGAGGGGGGCGGTCGACCCCCCCAATACATATAAAACCATGCCCAATAGATTGGGCCGCCAATCTTAAACACAGGCTGCTATGATATATATGGTCGCAACTCCAAATTATGCACATGCCGCATTTTTGTTTTATTATTATATAATAAAAAGGTTAAAATTGATTATATTTTAATAAAATAAATGTGTGTGTATATATATATATATATAAACATTTCAGATTCTTTTTGCTACCCAAATGGGTAAATATATAATGTGTATACAACCAATTTATAAGAAAAAAATTCCAAATAAACACAAACAAGTAAGTGTAAATAATACCCACAAAAGAAATGAGTAGATCTATGTTTTAGCATAAAATTTCAATAAATAATGGAGCGTACAACCCTCTCTAATGGCCTCCATGGCTTCTCCTCCACCTCCTCCTCCAAACATGAAAAATATGAATGAGAAATTAGTTTAAATGGAAATAAAAATAAATCTATAAATATATTTAGGAAAACCCAAATCTAATGGCTAAGATAGATTTAATCTAGAGGTTCGGATTTAACCGTACATCACTTAAGTGGGTGGGTTTTTTGTGGGAATGCAAATTAAATAAAAAGTGCATGGGTAATGGGGTGACTGGGGCCACTTAGTGGCTAGACAAAGTAGATAAACTTTTGTGTTAGAAAATAAAGTAAACTTGGTGCATGGTAATGAATTAAACTTATGGAACTTAGTAAACGTCTTTTAAAACGTAAATATTTTAGTAAGTAAATTAATAATATTTAATTATTAATTTAATTCCTACTTCCACAAGCTTGTGTAGAAAGACTTTAACAAAGAAATATATTAATTTTTGTATAATGTTTAACCTTGCAAACCCCTTTTTAAATAAAAAATAATTTTATCATAATTTATCCTATTAAATTATTAAGTTTATTTTGATTTGAGAGTAGAAATTTGTGGGTGTTACACAGATGGTAGATATAAATATTCCTATATCAATATTATAGCTTTGAGTTATAAAATATAATTATAAACTTCCTAGTGTGTAATACGTATTCAATCGCACACAAACATAAACATGATAAAACATCTTCATACGAAAACAATGTGATCACTTTCACCTAATGAAAATTTGCATGTTGCACTTATCATTTAGATATTAATGAATCATGCCAATGTTGTCCTATAAAAAAAAATTAAAAGACAACAATTCATTTAAATAATAGTCATTCCAAGTTGAATTAACCTTCATTATTTTTCAAGTTTATAAAAAACTAAAAGTCAAACTTATACCTCTATAAACTTATAAATTAATTTGAGATCACAATTTAATAGAATTCATATCACCATCCTTCATTTATTATTTCTTTTGTTTAATATCAATTTAGATTCGAAAAAACTCTAATATAACTATTTAAATGAGAATGTTTTTTCAATCACATGTAACTGTTATTATTAAGTAGAAGGTCATAAACTAATTCATTACCCATTTTTGTATTTACAATTTACAACTACCAGAAGAAATCATTTACCGTTAGAGACAATTAATCAAACAAGTACATACAATTATAATTCTTGCTCATCATTCGAATTTTTCTAATGTGTGTAGTGAGAGAAAATTAACAATATTGCTTTGTAAGAAAACCCATACCATTCTTAATACTTTCCATTGCTTAAATTTTTTTCTATCCAAATACCCAAGATATGTACTTATAAAAGGAAGTAAAAAACAATGAGTTTTTAAGATAAAGATATTGGAAAGACTCTAAAGAGCTAAACAACCAAGTATATAGTCAATATCCTTAAGAGTTGAAGTGATGCTTTGTAACTTTTCCAACCAACTCCATGTTATGTATCAAAATTAAAATTTTACCAACTAGAGAGTGAAATAATAATAATAATAATAATGTTCTAAAATAACTTAATACAAATGAAAACAACAAGCTCGTGTTGAACTAGAACCCTGAAAAAGTCAATGATATAAGCAAGATTTAAGTGAGTTGTAACCGATCAACAACATGGCTCTATAAGACCTATAATGACCTTTACAACTCACCAAATATAAAAATAACCAAATCCCTAAAACATTTACTTCTACAGTCCTATATAAAAAATTCACTTATATCAAAAGGGATCTCTTTATCTTTCTTTACAAGAATACCCACTTTGTCAAAACGAATGTAAATCCAAACTCCCATTTACAAACAAGCCCATATAATTTTGACCTTTTCCCTTGTTTTCCTTATATTTTTCCATATTAATCAAAAGAAAAACTCAAATTTCATGAGCAGAAAAGATTCAAGAAATAATTTCATGAAAATAAAAACAAGATCCATATTAGCTAAAAAAACCTGAATGAACAAGCTCTTTAAGAGTTAAATTTCATTGGCATTCTCAAATCAAAAAACATTGAGCATAAAATTAATAACAACGCAACTCCAAAATGTTCCAAATTTATACACGCTGAAAACCCAAATTACCTAAGACCAAATATTGTTTTAATAAAACAGAATGGATTTTAATAGTGCATGTTATTTAAATGAAATATGATTTATGAGAATTTAACAGGACGACTCAGTATGAGCTTATGTAATAACATCACCCCAAATGCAAACATATTCCAAATTTCAACAATAAACCAAAACCAGAATACAAATAGGTCATTCATTTTTTAATGAATATATTCAACACAACAGATTTATGAGAACAACATCTTAAAATCACCACATTACTCTCATCATAACTAGAAATATTAAACCCCTTTTTTTAATATAAATTCAATAGATTTTAAATATCAGGTTCGGAAGAACAACAAATTAAAACCCCCACATCACTCTCATTTAAACAAGAAAACAAATCTAGTTTTTTTAATAAAATAATTACATTCAGAACATAAGAAGATAAGTAAAACAAATTAAAACACCCACATCACTCTCATTCAAACTAGAATCCAAATCTAGTTTCACTTTTTTTTATCAAATAAATACATTCAGAATAATAGTCGAGTAAAAAAATATTAAATTCCACACACACATCTCATTCAATCCAGAAGTAAAATATGGATTCTTCTCTTTTTTAATAAAATAACTACATTCAGAACATCAGGGGAGTAACCCACATTAGGAGAAAATAGAGATGCATTTATGAGGGCCATGTGTGCATATATACATCACTATCCCCATTTCAAGTCGTAATATGGGTGTATATATATGCATACACCCGTATATATGTAAAATGCATTCTTACAACCAAGGAACAAATTTACACATGGCAGTTGCATAACAAAAGATCATACTTCAAGAAAACCCACGAAATCTAATGCCTTCTTTTTCAATTTTCCAAATTGATTAACCAAACCCATTCCAGAACACATTGAAGATACTGAGAGTAATTAACCCATTCCAGAACACATTGAGATTTCACATTTTAAAATCTCATATTTCAAACAATAACAATTTCATTTTCATATTTAAAAATTACACACACACACGATACCATAAAAAAAAACAATAAGGTATGTGAGTATGAAACCCATGCCTTATTTATCTTTTTCCTTCCAAAATATCCTTCATGTAAGAACTTCTAAAAAATCAAACATATCTCCCAAATCCTCTATTACATTCCACCCTACGTGGGCTTCTAAACATTCAAAGTAAAAAGGTAATGATCCTAAAAAATCCTTCAGTAGATTAGGTTTTCAATCCTATCCTCCCAACTGGCCAAAGGCCCAAATTCGTGGCAAATGGGGCACAATTTAATTTTATGTGGAACTCAATTTTTGTTTTCCAATTTGATTTTTAATTTTCCTTCTGGTCCTTGACCCTAATTAACATCAAGAATTTAAATATTTCCCTAGAAACTTTCCAAATCAACTCAATTTAAACCAATCCTCCAATCCACGTATGTATGTACATTCACACACACACATTTGTATGTACATGTGTGTGTGTAGATTTTTTTATACATACATACATACATACATACATACATACATACATACATACATACATATATATATGTATATATATATATATATATATATATATATGTATGTATATATATATATATATATATATATATATATATATGTATATATATATATATATATATATATACACACACACACACACACACACACACACACACACACACACACACACACAATGTAATAAAAGGTTAAGAACATGCCAATTCATGACGATAACAATGCCGAATTGATCCAAAGTTAAATAAAAACAGTTATGGATTCATCTCATTCACAAAAACCATACAACACAACCTTGGTGATCCTTTATCTTAAGGTGAAGTGTATATATATATATATATATATATATATATATATATATATATATATATATAGTACTATGTTGACCAAAACCATAGATTAACACCAACAATAATACTAACCAATTACATAAAAATTTAAATAATGCTTTCTGCTAGCATAAGCATCAATTGATATTGGTCATTCCAACATTATGAACAAATGATAACATCTAGACAAGTATAGTAGGACAATTGTAACAATAGTATGTTGTTAGAAATGTATCAGTTAATGATATTACGCTAGTCACTACAAACATATACCATAATTTCTTTAACAAAACCTTTTATCCGTTGCTAAAACACTATTCTAGTTAAATGAAATTATTCAAAAATTAGGGACATTACACAAGACCTGACTAGTTATGGTCATAAACCTACAAGATATGAAAAGTGGAGTTGAGGCTTTACATATATTTATGAAAGATAGTAGCTTATCCATCATGGAATTTATCATGGTCATAATTTTGTATTGGACTTGTGCCTACTATAACAATTTATTTACTAAATCTTTATGAATTTATTATTAGGAAATCTACAGTTAGTGGTCCATTGGTATGTACGAGTGAATACCAATTACATGTGTAATAATTATCAAGGTGAATGTATGTTACCAAAATATTAAATAGTAATTATTATTTATGTAATAGTAGGTTAGTAAATTTTTATTAGTTTTTATATAAAAATACATTAACATTTTTTTAATTTTTTAAGTGATTTACAAACAACCAACTACACCCAATGGAAAACCTTCATTTTTGGTTTTCCACTTGTAAAACCAAGATTTTCGGTTCATGGTTAACCATTTGAAAACCATATGTCGGGAAGGCGATCATCCTAAAATAAAAATCACCAAATCATGAAAAATAGGTGCAAGTACAAAGGAAGTTTTTCCCCATGTTCACACTAAGAGGAGGAATCTAACAAAAAAATATGGTTAGTGCTCCATTGGTATGTATGAGTAAATAATAATTACATGTGTAATTATTATGAAGGTGAATGTATGTTAGTAGAATAGAAAATAATAATTACTAGTGTAATTATGATTTATGTAATAGTAAGTTAGTAAATTGTTATTAGTTATATAACATAACAATAAAAATTATGTAACTTGTTAAGTTAGTAATGAATAACTCACGTAGGAGGTTTGAGTGCTTATAGAAACATTCTAAATTATAGGGGTGATATTTCCTATAAAGTTTGGTGTTTGTAATATGATGTTAGTAATAGAAATTATTGAATATCATTCATATGTCTGTAACACTCTCTTATATCTTTGTAAATTATTAAAATTTGTTTTAATTTGTACATAAAATAATAGCTCATACAAACTTTACAAAGCCATTTACACATTGGGAGAATTGTTCTCTAGCACGATGACTTTATTCTAAGTATGAAGAACATCAATCCAATCCTCCATTATATTAAACATATGAAATATCATCTTTTAAGTGACATAAATAAATGACTGGGGATATTCATCCATGAATTTTTCCTCCACCTATTCTTTCATGAAAATCCTTAAACTCTCCTCCTCTATTTTCATCTAGACATGAGTATCTCTATAGAAATGTCCTCTTTGTTACCCTCTTGAAGGATTCTTTGGGAGTATCATACTTGAGTTACACCTTTGGGTATTCATGTTTTTCCATTGCAGAAGCCATTTATTTTTACCCAGAAAGAGGAATCAATGTTCTTTCTGAAGTAGTAGATGTAATTGTCTTTATGGAAGGAAATGTCGAAGAAGAAATTACCACTTGTGGTATGGTGTGTGTTATCCAAAGAAAATAATTTTCAAACTGATTAGGTCAAAGAGGGGCCAAGAGATGGCTCATGAAACTTTGAGTGACCATAGAATCTTGGAAAGAAGAAACATGAATGAAGAGGGAACTGGAAGGAGTGGAACATGCATATCTATTAAGAATGTTTGGGAAACATATGGTGTAATAGGAATAAGCAACGGTGGATGAAAACACCTACCAAATTGGGGAGAAACTGAGGGAATGGAAAGGAAAGATGGAGATGTACGCATTGGTTCTTGTAAATTATCCCTAGAATGTATTCTTATAAGAGTTCTAGATGATGTTGGATCTTAAGAATATACAACACTCATAATAGTTAAACAAGAAGCTAAAGTAGTAGAAATAATGGTTGTAATAGGTACACTCATTGATTCTAATATTGGTGTAATAACTACATAATAATGAGAAGAAGTGACTATAATGACTTAGGAGATAAAATTATATCATCATTGTTGATGAAAGTAAAGGTGTTGAAACAATTGAAAAAATGGGTAAAGAAGGATAAAGGAATAGGAATAAAATTCTCTGCCAAAAGATTAGTAAGGAGAGAAGGAGAAACAATGTAAGTAATATAAATAAGGGAATAGAAAGGATAAGTTTGAAAACTAATATGATCTAATATCCCCTAACAAGTCACTTCATCATCAGAAGAAGAATTAGTATAAATGAGAATACTATTAGTGAAAGGTCCTAGGGAAGATGTATTAGAAGAAGAGAAACCATCCCTATATAAGTAAGAGATAAATAAGTAGAATGGAAAAGAACCTAAAAAATGTAAACAATAATCAATATAAAAATTTACTAAGAATGGGACTAGTTACTTGTGGACTTGTGGCTGTCCTAATAGTCCTTGTAGGGATTTTACTTTGTATGATGGGAGAAGGAGAAAAAAGAGAAGCACGAGAATTTTATTTTGATGGTGGAGGGACAAAAAAATATTTTTCTGAAGGTGATTTGGATATGTGCCTTTTTTATATGAATTTTTTCCTCTTCTTCCCTCTCTAGTTCTTCTTGTCTTGGCCTAACTGGCAATCCACCAACTCTAACTTTTAAATAAGCTCTAGACATGAATTTGGACCGAGCTTCATCCTGATATCCAAAATATTCATATGATACCTTAAATGAAGCTCTGAACTAAGCCCATGATTGGGCTCTAGAGTGAGATCTAGAATATAATTATGCTAAATGTATAATTATAGCCTAATCTAAATGATATGGTAGCAGTAAATAAATAAGTAATGAAATGCATAAATTAATCCAAGCTAATAAGCAATAAAAGTATGAAAATATAATTACAAATAGGTTTAGAAGAAGCTTAGATAATTCACAAATATTTCTAGACTATGTTGCAGTGGTTACTGGCTGAACAGACATGGAAGACCCTCATACAAAAGTTTGAAAAAGTGTAGATCTAGAGGATTTGACAGGACTGGGTCACCTAAAGAGAAATGGGGGCATCCGTTGACACCCTAGTTTTTAATATGGGCTCCTGGCATGTGTATACACTCAGAAAACCTCCCATGAATTTTCAAAAGAGGTTCACAGTTGTTCTCATTTAACAACATGTATGTAACACTTGGATCTTTGAGGTCACTGTAAAACCTGAAACAAAGGATGCACCTACAAAACCCTCAAATAGACATCAAATTCTAAAGAAGAAAGATGAAAAATGAGGGGCCAAATTATCCTTAGCCACCATAATGATGTACTTTCTACTAAGTGTTACACTACATCTGAGACCCATTTTATTTTTGTGTGTGTGTGTGTATAGAATGTGCTCTAGGTTTCTTTTGTGTGTGTCACACTTTGTGAGAAGAGAGAAAGTAGCTAGATGTAGAATATAAATAATGTGTTCTTGGAAACAATATATTCCCCTCCTATGAAGTTTGATGTATAAGAACATGCCTTTTCCCCTTTTGATGGAGCTATATGGATGCAAATGGAGTTGTATATGCTTTGATGGATGGAACCTTAGGTGATGATAGATCGTGCTTAGTGCTTTGTCCTTTATTATGATCACATAGATTTATATTTATGTGATTCCTTCTCTTGAATTTTGTACTTAACCCTACAAAGGCCGATTATTAAAAAAAAATATGTTCAAATGGCTAGAAAGGACCGAATTTTTTTGACCAAAGTACAAAGAGAACAAGGGCACACATAGGGGAAAACAACACCTAGTGCTAGCATCCTTATTACGAGATGATTTCTAGAATGACAAATGTCAAAAGTTGAAAAGATAGACTGAGAAAGTAATAGGGAAAGAATAAAATCAAAAGCATAAATAAAATAAAGGTGACCAAGACATGGGTTAATCGTTAATTTTCCTACTTAGGAATCATGTGAATAGTAGTTTTTAATTAGGATTAAATAATTACATAGAGTGTGTGATTTTGTGTTTACATTTTCCCCCACATTATGTTGGTGTGCAAAATACTCGGTATCATAAAGTAGATATAGATGCATACCTGATATCCATGTAGATTGATGCAAAAATCATGATAAAGGACCAGATAAAGTATGTAGTGATAAAAATAAAGAGCGTGGACACTAACTATGAGAAAGTGTAAAAAGTGATGAGAATGAACCTACGGTGGAAACAAATGTGTGAATGTGGTCTTGTACCTATTCTTTTTCCTGATATGTGTGATGTTGTTGTTGATGTTAACTACCTTATTCACATATAGATGGACCTACAAAATATAAAATGAGAAAGTAGTCAAATACGAATGTATATGTATAAAAAACATGTAAGGAAGTATGGAAATGAAAATACTAAAAATGTGAAAAAAGAACATTTGTACTTGATCAATGATGAAAAAGAGTGTAGAAAGGAGCCTATAGATGATGTGAATGCATGTGAGTTATTCGGGTGATCTCACACAAATGTAATTGAAGAATTGTAGGGAGAAACTATCTGGTGTCATCCTCTAACATTTAATTTGTACAAGTGTTAAGTATTGTCTTCCCTGAAAAATCCGTTGTGTATAGAGTTTTGTAGATCGTGTTGAATTACCAATTTCTGTGTGATATTCCACTTGGCCTTAGGTAATCATGGAAAGGTTGTTGTGTGATATTCCCCCTAGTCTCAGGAACTCCAAATAAGGACACTTTGTCATGGATGCAAGCCTGATTCTGAGCCCAAAAATCTTATAATTGTATTGTACCGGTACTGTGCTATGTTGTGTATACTTTGAATGAGGTGACAGATTCATGTAAATTTGGATCTTGATCATTTAGAATGCATGCGACGTCACTAAAGTAGTATGCATCCAAAAGAAAGATAGACCACTGAATTGTTTCCTATAGGGGAAGGGGATGTGCTTGGTAGAAACCAATGCACATGCAAACTAGTGGTTGGGAGACAAGTGTTAGTACAAGATAAAACAAGAATGCATGTATAAGATAATTTGTAATCTAAATGAAAAATGTGTAAGTTAAGATGCAAGCAGAAGACAATGTCGATAGTGAAAGGTGGGTTGTAAACATGGGACTATTGTCTCTTAGAAGTGCTCCCTTGTTGAGGGTTCGAAGATTTTATAAACTTTAATTCTCCCACACTTCTACAGATACAATTGAGACAACTCATGGGTTGTGGGTCTCCCTATTGTGAGGTGAATATCTGTGATTACAAGGTCAGTTCCTTCTTTGTATGTATCCTAAACTGAACTATGGGGTTTAAGGGTTAAATAGATGGATAAAAATTGGAAAAATGGGGTGATACACCCAAAATTTTGAGGACTTTACTGAGAAACATGCACAATATACTGAGATTAAAGTGAACATACACAATCTAATGGGTTTTCAATTAATCTCAAGGAAAAATCTATTATGTTAAGGGATTTTTCACAATAAAACAGCAGATTATTGCACACTAAAACTAGCATAATAACCTATTTGCACCAAGGTAAATAAAATAAGCACGCATAATAAATTTAGGGAATAATTAAATTCACAAGAAAACTATTGTAATACACACCACTGCAAACTGTTGGAAAGGCAATAAATGATTCTCATATAAGCGTGATTATGAAAAAATTTACTTCAACATTCAGTACATCCAAAAGTCCTCCTTTTACCTTGCTAGTGCACACAATAAATAACAAAATTATTCACCCAATTCCACTAAAAATAGACTAATTCTAACTAATGATTTTATGATATTAATAGCCCTTAACATCATTAAATAGAAAAAGGGACTAATAATAAGCATGTAAGACTGTTATAATGTAAAAAATTCTTAATTTCTCCAAAAATACCACAAGTCAAACTGATTTTAATATTCTCCAGCTGCAGGATGTGTACGGTCTCAATTTGGAAAGATTAAGGTAAGTGGGTGAATAATTTGCTTCTATTTTTATTACCGTCTTAAGCTGCAAGTCATCAATTACATGACAGTTATTTGTAGTAATAAATTACATGCAAATAAATTATCTTCTTATGCCACTTTGTCTTCTTCTGCACGATTAAAATAATCATTTTTTATTTGGCACTCCGATGTGACTCTTGTGGTCTTGTGTCTTCTTCTTGCATACGCCACCTGTAATTTTCCTTTATCTCACCTTGGAAGGTACGAGGTTCTTTACGATGTGACTCGGGGTTGGGAAATCCCTACGAATTACATAAGAAGAAATAGCAAACCAAGTGCCAAAAACAAACCCTTGGGCAACAGAGTCAAAGGATAAGCTTGTAGAGAAGAACAATAATAATCAACTACCCTAAATACGAACCGAGAAACCAACAAAATGGCTGCCAAGGACAAAGACGAAACAAAACAAGAAAACATGAAGGCAAAACGAAACCAAAAGACTATACACTATATAATGGCAAGCATCCTAATTCAAAGAAAAAAATCAAGGAAAATCTTCAAGTGCCTGCCATTATGGAAATGACCATGCTAAGCAGTTATGATATGTCTTTAACAACTAGTCATATGATTGTCTCTCTTTTCCATCCAAGTCGCTATCTGACCACATTTCTTCAGGCTTATCCTTTGTGTCTGGGTCAAGTTTTTTAACATCTTTCGAGGCTGCATCAAACATCAATGTCTCAGGAAAATCATCCTGCTCATGATACCTGCATTGATCAATTTCATATTCCTTTAAAGAAACATAGCTCACAGAGTTATCAATATCAATATCTGTGTGCAATACTTCATAAGAAGCATTGCTGGGGTCCTTAATAAGATATAAAATTTTATTTTCACCAACTTCTCAAGGCTGCCCTCAATTGGTATGGTGGCATAAGACATGTCCATATGAACATTTCCACCAACACTTGTAGCCCACTTCCTTGATAACATCATGCCCCATTTAGCAGGGAAATCAACAACAACAACATAAAGTTTCAAGTTCTTACCTAGATAAGCTACAAGTTTTACCACCAAATATTTTACACATCCTACAACTAGCACCTCTCTAGAATCGATTGTAGTACACTTGTCATAAGCTACTATAAATTTAATGTTCAATTCATTCATGACCTCTATAGGCATAACATTGCATGATGCACCGGAATCAAACATACAATTGTGCAACAGTTTGTCCTTAATAATCAAAGTTGTAAAAAATGGATCAAAATTTAATTGAGACTCAACCAAAGATGTTCCCATGTAAACTTCAGGTGGTTCACGTGGTTCTTCCAATACTTGGGATTTTTTAAACTGTAAAATGGTAGGAGGAGTCTCAACATCATTTACATTTCTACCTTGGGTGATATTTTCTTCTTTAAATCCCAAATATTTGAATGCTCTATTCCTATGCTCAGGGATTCTAAGAAATTCAACAATAGGAACATAAATCTTGATCCAAATCAAGATTTGGGCTATGTCATAAGGAAAATATTTGGGCAATGCAGTGTTAGGAGGAAGGTGTACAAATTCATCTAATGACATAGGATTTTTTACAGTCTGAGGATGGGGAGGAACACAAGTTTTATCTGGGGAAAACAAGAATTTTCTAGATGCATATTTTTTAGGGGTTTCCTTATGGATATTGGTAAGCACTAGAATTTTTGGTTTAGCCTCAGGCCCTGCCCCTTTTTCAACCTTACTCTTGGTATTATATTATTTTTCATGGCCAACCACAACATTCATTAACAACTACCTATCCTCCTCAGAAGGGATTCCTCCATCGTACTTCTTAATCATTAATGCCCTTAAGTATTCAAAATCATTACTAGGAAATTAAAAAGCTTGCACCATATCAATTTTATAAGTATGAGTGGAAGGAAGAGGTAATACCCGATGAATGTAATCCCAGAAATATTTAATAGTTCTAGCACCCATCATCTCAGTTGAGGTTTCTCCCTACTCTGAACTTGTAGAGGAATCCACCATGCATCATCATCATCAGTGTTATCATCATCATCAACCTCTTCAACTTGTTGATCTACTTCACATGGAGAATGTTGCAAGAAACGGTTACCACACCAATGAGCTTCACCAACAACAACAACTCTGGCATTTAGAGGATCAGGAACTACTCTATTTTCCCTATCTTGGGGTTGTCTAGCTACCATGGGTCCTTTACCTCTGTCATCAGATCTTTGATCATTTCTTAGATGATTTTCAAATTTTTCTTGTCCTGATAACCTTGTTTAATTCCTTTCTCTACCCTGGCTAGCTTGTAAGATATTTCTTTGACAGCTTCGGCCAAAGTCTTTACAAATTCCTAGAGATCCAAAAGCTTACTTGATTGACGCTTTTATGGGTTGATTAGTTTAATACCCTCCATCATATGAGGCTTTCCAACTACTTTAATGTTTTTCTGAATTTACAGAGCCATGGTAAAGGATTGCCTCAATGTTGTTGGGTTCTTGTCTCTTATACAATAGGCAACTTTCTTATCAAATGAATCTGAATACTTTATCAGACATGATTGATCACGTGGCCTCAAATTAACAGGCCGTCTTCTCAATGTTTTGTTAAATATTGAATTTAAATCATGCAATGATTCATTAGGATTATTTTTAATATTTTCAAAATTTGATAAAAGAAACCTAGGGTCTATTTTATCACCATACTGAATTCTAAAAGAATTCTTCATCTTTGTCCAAGAATCAATAGAATTATTTGGAAAAGATTTATACCAGTCCCTTGCATCTTCTTTTAGAGTATGGATAAAAAAATTAATGTATACATCCTCAAATTCTATTTTGAAGTCCTCCATCATATTGAAAAAGAGATTCATATTTCCTTGAAACTTAGATTCATATTTCCTTGAAACTTAGGCGATCTATTTCTTACATCTTGTGGCACATCATTTGGATAGTCAACCATACCTCTAAAATTGATGAGACCAAAAGTATTAACAACAAATGGAGGTCTGGGTGGAGGCTGAGTCATATTATTGTGAGGAGATGATCTTATAGGATAAATAGAATAATGAGGAGTGAGAGGTCTGTGTGGTACAGGGATGCAATTTTCAAAAGTGACGAGGTCTGTTGTCCGGGACAGGGAATGCCAATTTTCACAAAATGACTTCCTGTCTAAAGGCTGTATCTTGGAAAAGACTATATCAGATTTGGAAAATATCGGGAGACTTAGAAACACTTTTTTTCATAATACACCAAAAGAAGGGACCCTCCTTAGAATGGAGAAGTAATTCAACAAAGAGACTACATGATTCAAAATAACTTGAAGGATGTTTTGCAATTCTTCAAATCACAGGTGATTCATTTCACAATGGAGATCTCTTTTCGTTGATGCTGATCTCAAAACTTCCCAATTCTTCTTCCTTCTGATTAGGAATTTCACCAAACTCTTCTTGAACCAACATTCTACTAGGGTCCCTGGCGAAGAAAGAATATTTTTCCTTCCAGGACTTATAGAGATTGAAGGACAAATCTTACTTGATATATGTTTATGACACTGGTATTTCTTAAGAAGTGTTAATCAAGCACGGGAGTCTTTACCACTAAGGATTTTCAGCCTTTAGTTTGTAGAAAATGACAAATGACAAGACCTATAACAATTGTCTGTTGTAATCCCAGATTATTGTAAGCTTTTAACATATCTTCTCTTCTTCTACCTCAAAATTTATCAATGATGATTACAACAATTTAGTGCAATTAATTGGATAAGCTAGAAATATTGCAGTCAAACTTACAACTTTCAAACAATTCTTATAGATCTGAACATGATCATGATGTTTTCAATAATGTATAGCATGTAGATCCATGTACGAGAGACTCCGAGATGGTATGTACGGGTACTTCGTTATTCAAATAGTCCCTGACAATGGTACCACTAGTATTGTTGATGGGACAAATGTATATGAACTTAGCAACAAATCAACAAATCAGGTCCTCGACAACGCAAATCAGTCCCGCAGGGCAAAGAGCGCCAGTGTTAGCGTTGGTATCCACATTCATTTCGCTTTTTCATGATGATGTACGCATCCACAGATTCAACATGGATTTTAGATACAAATAGATCATAATGTTAATCATTTTGTAGCCGGGGATGAGATCTAAATAGCCCTTTGTCACTCATATTTTTGGAAAGATGGATATCACCTTCAAGAGGATTTGATCTATCCTCACTGCTTTAGGCCGCGCCTTTCGACCAGGGTGAGAGGAACCTTAGTGTAACCTCTTTTTGATGAAGGAGATGGAGAAATCCTTCTTTTACACAAATTTTATGAAGAAAATCTTGGGAAAGTATGATCAATACTCCATAATTTAACTCTTAAGAGTTGTCACTTCGAAATGATGGATACACTTTATAAACAATGCTAAGGTTACTGAAGACATTATGGGATCCTGATTGTTCTGCATATTTTTAGTCAATGGATTTGGTTCCTTTTGTGATCTATAGGGAAAACAGGGGTAGTTCAGGATGGACTCATGGTTTTTTGGAATATTTTTTGTGGGAGATTAAGAAGGATAAAGTTGATTATACCAGACCTCTGAGAAACTTCACAACAATGGATAAGTCAACAACATAAAGTTTCAAGATAGTTAAGAAATTCCTTCAACCAGAAGGTGTGCTTCAATGGAGGCTCAAATCAACACATTTTCACACAATATTTGAGAATATAGGATGAAGGCTCAAGTTAAAAGACTCAATTAAACACAAAAATCTCTAATCAATCACACACCAAGGTACACCCAAAAGACTTACATAAAATCTTTATCAACAAATGGCAGTTGAGTGATTTTAAATTTGTTTATCTCATCACAGGATGAAGGCTCTTCTTGAGATGAAATTGCAAATGAAACTAAATTTTCATAGGGACGAGATCCTGTGTCAATTCACAAATATTTTAATGTAAGATTCAAATAGGAAGAAAAGAAACCATTTGTAGACATTTTGAAACAAAGCAGACACAAATTACTAGAGATTTAAAACAAATTAAGTTCAAAATTAATTAGATTCATCAGCAGGGGAAAGCTTCTAGGGAAATCTCAATGCTCATCAATGGCTATACATCTACAACCGATTTGACATGATAAAAAATCTAACAAAGAAAGAATTAATAGGTTATCTCGGATTGGTCTCTCAGGAAGATGGCTTTCTCAAATTATCTCTCTTAAGAATTTAACCCCTGACCCTTTGCAAGAGTATTCTCATTACATTTATACATTTTACTCACTCAATTTTCACCCCAAAAGAGAAGAATATTCGAGGGACGTTTGCTTGTTACCAATTTTCCTCAGAAAGTGACATTTAAAAAATTTACATCCGAAAGTTTTCAGGTGGACCAATTGTGAATTGATCATGTTTTTTAGGCCCTCGAATAATGACTAGGATGCCATGCCACAACTTTTTGGCAATCATTTTAGTCATTCCAATTCTGTCATGTGAGAAATCCCCTTTTTAATCATTTTCTGGAGGATCTACATAACTCGATATGACAGGTAATCCTTTTCTCTCTCGAGGCAACACCTTTTTCATCTTTTATGCCTGTAAGTTTCATCATTTCATCCTTTTCCCTTTATTTACTCTGCAACTCTATCCCACATCTAACTTCTCTGGTAATTCCCATTTTTGTAAGTGCTTTAGGAAACCCAACTTCAAAATATCAACTTTAACAATCCTTGGACTCAAAAGTTAAGTTCTGAATCCATTTAGTGGCTCTTTACAGACAAAGATGACAAGGAGTTTCATCAAAAATTGATGAAAAATAGTGCATATTCACATCTCCAGAATTCTTGGAGCAGAAATGGCAGAAAAACAAACACAATGCACAGAAACCATTAACTATGCCCCTTCTCCACTTTATTTTATAACCGTTCATGTGTTTCCTTGTTGCAACTGCAAAGGATAAGTACAAGGGCAATTTTCCAAACAAGTGTCGGCCTTCCACATGCCCTGGGCCCAAGAAAAATACCTTTTGGTCTCTAAAAATGTCTCACCAAAAAGGGAGCAAGCGGAAGCCTCCATGTGTCTCAATGGTGCACTTTGACATGGTCCCTAAAAGAAGAGACCCCAAACAAGTGTGGGCTCACCACGTATCTCAGTCTGGCAGAGTTGTTAAAAAAAGTTGAAGGATCAGCGGAAGGCACCATGTGTTTAGGGTTTGAGACAATTTTCCTTGGCCGTTAAAAAGTACAAGCAAGGGTAGAAGTGAACAAAATCCTACAAGTGTCCTCTTGGCGGTTCTTCATAATAAAATTTATGGGCCAGTCCCTAAACATGTGCGGTCCATGCCTGTTTCCCATGCCTTTCAAAATTGATTTGAAAAATTTAAGTATAAAGTGGAGCCAGCGAAAGCCTCCAGATGTCTCCCTGTCACAATTGTTAAGGTGGGACCCTGAGGCGGATCCTCAAATGAGCGCCTGCCCTCCATGTGTCCATGGTCTACCAAAACTATACCGACCACATGAAAAAATTGTCTAAGTCTTGGCAAGGCAGCAGAAACCTCCATGTGTCTACCCGGTGCATCCCCAATGCCAAACCAAAAGGGTAGATTTTTAGATGAGCACCGGCCCTCCACGTGGACAAGTTTTGAGTTGAAGCAAGACTTAGAGTTTTAAAAGTGCCCCATCAAGCCGCATCCAACCAGAAAGGGCCACGTTCCCACAAATGATGAAATGTAAAGTTGACAGGGAAAAACACTCCCATCAAACCGTAAAATGTAGGAAAATCACCATTTGAGCATGAAAATGAATCTTTCTTTCAAGACAGAGAATTTAGAAATGATATAAGGCCCAAATATGATCCTCTGAGCCGCATCCAATCATGTTTTCGTAAATACTTAGGACAAAAAAGATAGGGACAACAAAATGTGATTGTGGAAAATAGAAGGAAGGGAAAAAACCTGATTTTACGCCAAAGTTACAGACTCTTTCACACGGATAGAGGAACGAAAAACAAATTCTTCACTTTTAAGTGATCCTCAACCAAGGAAGGGAATAATCATGGCAACCAAATGGAGGAAAAAATTTTATGAATCAATATGGGGGAGACAGAAAGATGACAGAGCCTAGAAATTAAATAACTTCAAGGAAAAATGAGGTGAGACCCAATTGAGCACCAACACCATCCATAAACAAATTTGTATGGTTAATTACCAACACACCTCTTGAGAGTAACTCTATCCTCCCACACTGCTGAATCTAACATTGTATGCCAAGCCCATTGATTTTGTTTGAGCATTCTCCTTATTATCCTTAGCAGATTTTTATTGGTACTTTAACCCAATCCATTACCTTTAGGGTAATAATTGGATGAAGTACTCATATAAATACCATGTTGACTAGTCCAAATTATAACCCTTCCACAAAGAAAATCTAATGCATTATCAGAAATTGTAGTGGCTAGAACACCAAACCTGCAAACTATAACTTTGTAAAATGACAATATTGAGGTCTCATTGACTTCCTTTAAGGCCATTGCTTCAGTCAAGCAAGTAAAATAGTCATTGGATGTTAAAATTGACTTGTCTCCCTGAGATGAATTTGGATTAATGATGCCAATGAATTCAAGACCCTACTATATAAATGGTTGATCGACTGAAATAGTTTGTAGTGCAGCAAAACAAATCTCTCTTTTCCAAAAAATAATGCACTCTTTTTACACTTTCTGTTCCATTCATAACAATCCTTGAATATGATGGGACAATAGTAACCAGATATCATTATTTTAAGGTTTTTTGTGTGTGCTAAGAAGTGACAACCTATAGGTCCTTCATGGAATTTTGAAAGTAATTGCTCCACTCTATCAAAATCAACACAACAAAGCAAGATTCCATTTATGTCCTTTTTAAAAAACATCCCATCAATAAATGTATAAGGTACAACTTGTAACCAAAAATATCTTCTTTTATTCTTCTCCATACCTTTTCGATAAGTACCATGTTGTAAATAATTAATCAAATCAGACATCTAGCTTCAAACTGGAGCTTCTGGATTAACTTATGGTTGTTGTTTATAAGGCTTTAATAATGCTACAACTTACTAATTTTCCATATTGGAAATCATGTTCTCATAAATACCTTTCCCCCGGAATGTTTTACAAATAGAGATGTCAACATCATACTCCATTACTTTGGTAATTCAATCAGCTCATTTTTCATTAAGTTCCTTGTTCAACATGAATTCTTTAACACTTGGATGAGAAACTAACACATGAATCTTATTATTCGAAAGCATGTACTTGAATTCTTCAAACCTATAACAACTCCAAGTACTTGTTTTTCAAGAAAAGTGTACCTTTGTTTTGTAGTCATGAAGGCTCTGCCTAAAGAAAGGAATGAGATATTCTATATTCTCATCATTAACCTGAGTCAATATGGTTGAAATGGTTTCAGCTCATGTAAGTACATACATTATAAAATATTTATCAAAATTAAAATTTTCCAATGTAGGGGCTTGTGAAATAGCTAACTTAATGGCTTCAAATCCTTTTCTTATTTGGCTTCTCTGAGAGAATGTTTTCCTTTCTTTAGCATGAAAGTCAATGGTTTGACGAAAGTTGCAAATTTTAGTTCAAATCTCTTCACAAAGTTGATTTTTCCCAAAAAACTTTGTAATGTCTTCTTTTGATGTGGTAAAGAAAGATGCATAATTGAATCAAATTTGATGTAATTGAATCAAATCTGAAAGGATCAATAGCTAAAAATTTCTTAGAAACAATATGACCAAGTAACTTGTCTTCATGCAATGAAAAAATAGATTTTTTTGGGTTTAATGAGATCCCAAAATGCCTGCAAATTTCAAAGGTATTCCTCAAATGCATGAAATGATCAGCATAATTTTATGAGAAAAAAGTCACATCATCTAAGGAAACAAGTATGTATTTATTTAAAAGGTTGTGAAAAGCCATACTCATTACATGCTAAAATGTCGCACTAGCATTACAAAGACCAAATGGCATTATCTTGTACACATAAGTGCCCCACTTTGCGGTGAAGGTTATTTTTTATCTTTCTTCATCACACACAATAATATAATTGTATCTATTGTAACAATCTAATAGGGAACCCCTATTTGAACCCTAAATTGTTCTTAGAATCTGATCCATATTGGGAAGTGGACAATGATCTTTTAATGATGCTCTATTAAGGTATTTGAAATCCACACATAACCAGATTTCACCATTCTATTTCTGAACAGGTACAAGGTTGGAAACCCAACTTTAATGCTTATTGGGGAAAACAATACCTGATTCAATTAGATTAAACAACTCATATCTCATTAATGGCTCAATCATTGGATTAATAGGCCTTTATTTTTTCCTCACAGGTTTTCAATTTGGCTGTAATTCAATGGTAAACTCATCTAAACTATGATCAAAACCTCTCATATATTAGTATTTCCAAGAAAACACATCAATAAATTCTTTTCATAAGTCAACACAATCTTTCCTTTCAGTAGTGGAACATACCTTTCCAATTTGCAATGTTTTAACCTCATAAACTAATATTTCTTCATAGTTATCAATATGTGTGGAAATATTTCCTTTATCTTTTCCGAGTTAATCATCATAACTAAAAATATCCTCCAAAGTGAAAAGTCCTTGAGGTAATTTATTTGATTTCATCTATATAATTTGGTCACCAGATTGGTGTTGTAATTTCGTTTGATTTTATGATGAAAATTCATCTTCTTCTTGTAGAAATCTACAGATTTGTTTATCGTCTTCCAAAACCTGCCAATTTTCTTCATTATCAGGCACTAAAGGTCTAATTACCAACTTTATATAGGGCTAAATTTTGTCAATTTGGACCTGTTCTAGCATTTCAAAACTAGTTCTAACTGTTTAAATTATGTCTTGATGTTTATTTTCCTCTCTTGGGACAGATTGTATGTTAAAAGCTTGAAAATCATCCATCAAGTCCTAGACTCTGTGCTTGAAAGATTTCAATAGTGAATTTTTACAAATGTTATAGTATTTAACTTGATTTATGACTAACTCAGAATCACCGAAAACATGTATTGTGTTGATTCCTTTCTTTCTAGCCTATTGGAGGCCATGAATCAATGCTTCATATTCAACAACATTACATGTACATAAAAATTGTACGCTTAGAGCTGAAAAATACATTTGATTTGAAGAAGAAGCAAGCATCAAACCTACCCCTTATCCTTTCTTATTCTTTGCTCCATCAAGGTGTAGATGACATATGCCTTCATAAATATTTTCTATTTTGGACAACAAAGGAATAGGTGTATTTTCCTCATGAAGGCAGTAAACCAAAAATAATGCCTCTTGTAATTATTTGTAAGATTCATAAGCATATTCATATCATATTATTTAATCCATAAACAAGTTAGAAACACCATCCAAATATGAAATATGTGCATTACTATCATAATCATTATGATCTATGTTTGTATAATTTGCAACAACACATGAAACATGAGGTTCAATATGGAACTTTGCTAATGGTTTTGAATTTATTGTTACATTAGTTCCATACCTTATGGTGAAAAAAATATATGACTGATCAAAAGAGAGATACCCACTAATCATTTTTTTAAAGTCCCTTGACAAGTAGAGATAAACATAGGGTGGTCGATCTACAACTGTCATGTCTTGAAGAATTGGAACATTTGAGAAAGCATGCAAAGTTACCTCAAAATTTTTTACTACACCAACTGTGTTAGTTGATGTCCTATCAAGCTGCAAAAATCTCTTTTCAATTGGTTGATATTGTAACCCAAGTTGTTCTATAATAGCTTCGGGCATACCTGTGTTGCTTGCACCACTATCCACCATACAATTTTGAACTAAATGATCACCAATAATGAGAGATAAATAAAATGAAGGTGGATTTATTATATCATGTGAATTCAATGCTTTATAACCTAACCTATTTCATTCATTCGTGATCAATTGTACCAAGTACCATATCAACTTTATGTGGATATGAATTTGTAGGTTTTGAAGAAATCTGCAATTTAGCAAGTTCCTTGGCAACAATTTCTTATAATCATGTAATATTTAGATCATCCCATAATGGAATAATTATGTTGTTATTTTTCATTATTTCAACAATATTCAATGATGTTGTAGTATACTTTGAAAAAGCATTAAAGCACAGATTCTGCTTATGTAGTCTTTGTAATCTATGGTATGAATAAGATTTTAGGGCCTGCTTTGTCCTGATTTTGCTTCTCTTCAAGGGACGAAATATGTCTGCCTACTATTTTACCAAAAATTGTGGGTAAAACTGGACCTTTCTGCTTGTTTTCTTCATCTTAAGCTCTTTTTTGAGATCTAGTCATAACTACACAAAAATCATCCTCTCCAAAACTGACAAGTGTTTGTTCCGGATGTGTTTAATTATGGACATCTTGCTATACACCCTCCATTTTAGGCATAAATAATGTTTCAGATTAGGGTTGGGAAAAAAGATTTATATTCAAATGAGCACTTAGGCAAGTAGAAGGATAATGTTTTTGATTGCAAGGAGTACGCCACTCTTCTGAGGCCATATTAACTTGTACAAGAGCATTAAAAGTACTAGGGGAAGCCTTAAAATCATTTTTTCTTGGTTGAAAAGGCTGCCTATAATTATGATTTTGCTAGTAAGGCTGCCTATTAGCTTGATAAGGAGCTTGGTAAGGCATAATAGTTTGTGCCATTTTGTTCTCAATTAATGTTAGCTTATTTCCAAATGTCTTCAAGGTCCTATTTATATCAGAAATGTCATTTAGTTGTGTTGTAAAATTAGGATCTAGCCTTTTCAAAGGTGGTAGAATAGGGGCTAGATCTGCGGTAATGGGCATGGAAGGCCTTGTAGCTAACTTGCCAAATTGAATAAGGTTGTTTTCATATTTTATGGTAACATCATAAGTTATTTGAAGTCTAGAACCTTCCATGGACTGTATCATGGTTGCAATATCACTGTTTAAGGCTCTAAAATAGTAAAGAAATGCATGATCAACTTGAGGTTTAATAGTAGGAGGAATTCTTTCCCATGTCCTAGTAAATCTTAAGTTGATTTTTTTCATAAATTCATGAGGAACACGATTAATTTTGGAAAATTGTTCTATAAGAGATAGGTGATAAGATTTATCTTCAAATTATTTGCATAATGCCTCACTTAATTTATCCCAAGTGGTTATTATACCTACTTCATAATGTTTATAGCAATGAAGGGCTTGTCCTTTGAATGAAGTAGCTAAAAGTATTATAGCTACATCTTCATGAGTAATGTTATGGAATGAACAAAGTGCTGCAATATCTCTAATATGCTCAGCGGGGGTAATCTATTTTTCACTGGTAAACTATGGAAGTCCGTTTAAGGAAGCAACATGTATGTCATGATAAACAACAATAAGTAAGGGACTGCCATTAGTAAATGTAACAAAAGCTCTAGGTGGTTGTTGGGCCATTGGAATCATTGGGATTTGAATCAAAAAATTCACTTGAATGGAAAGAGTGTTGTAAAAACTGGGCCTATTATAAGGTAAGGTGTTTCTAGCTCTTCTTCTTCTAGTAGAATTTAATGGTAATGAAATAAAATCATCCGAAATTCATCTTACCAATGATCTTGTAGTCACTTTAGGTATGAAAATTGATATGATACTGGTTTTATATTATTCTTGAAGTCACCAGATGAATTCTTCTCTGAATCTTCAATTTTCTGAGCTCATCAATAATAGTTCTTGTCCAACTGGGCATGACAAAAACTATTATCTCTCAGAAGTGCACCATTGTTGAGGGTTGGCAGATTTGATAAACTTTTCTTTTCCCTCACATCTGAAGATACACTTGAGACACCTTACGGGTTGTGGGTCTCCCTATTGTTAGGTAAATTGAGACACCAAATTTTTTGAGGCCTTGACTGAGAAAAATTCACAATATACTAAGATTAAAATGAACACACATGATCCAATGGGTTTTTAGATAATCTCAAGGAAAACACTATTATGTTATGGGATTTTTCACAATAACACAAAAGATTATTACACACTAAAACTGGCATAAGCACATATTTGCAACAAGGAATATAACATAAGAAAGATTAATAAATTCAGGGAATAATGAAATTCCAAAGAAAACTATTGTAATATGCACCACTGCAAATTGTTTTAAAGGCAATAATAGATTCTCATATAAGGGAAATTCTAGAAAAAAATCCTTCAGCACTAACTACATCCAAAATTCCTGCTCTTGCCTTGCTAATGCACACAATAAATAGAAAAATTATGCACCCAATTCCCCAAAAAATAAACTAAATTTTAATTGCTGCTTGCATGATATTAATATCCCTTAACATGATTAAATAGTAAAAAAGACTAATAATAAGCATGCAAGACTGTTACAATGTAAAAAATCCCTAATTTCTCAAAAAAAACCACAAGTCAAATTATTTGACTCTTTTCCAGCTACATGATATGTACAGTCTCAATTTGGAAATATTAAGGTAATTGGGTGAATAATTGGATTCTATGTTTATCATTGTCTTAAGGTGAAAGTCATCAAATACATGCAAAAAATTTATAGTCATCAATTACATGCATATAATTTGTCTTCTAATGCCACTTTTTCTTCTTATGCATGATTAGAATAATAAGTTTTTATTTGGAACTCTAATGTGACACCTGTGATATTTTGTCTTCTTCTTGCATGTGCCACCTATACTTTATCTTTATCTCACGTTGGAAGGTACGAGGTTCTTTTGGAAAAAATTAAGGTAAAAAACAAGATTGATGTATAATATTTAACCTTACTTCATGGCATATAGCAATTATCGATCATTGGCCCCTCTATTAGCCAATGATCTATGTGAAAGTGGTTTAGATCACATGTAAATGGTTTTTCTAAGGTCTGAAACCATAATAATTTGCAAAGAAAAAATAAGGTCAAAGACCTTATGATGGTTTTTGGAAATATAGTCCCATTCAAGTGTGTTGCCCCCCCTTTGCATTAATATAAAACTAAGGTCAAAAAACTTAATCATAGCTCGGCCTTTTGTGGTAAATAGGTCCCCCTCTCCATGAGAATGCGACCCATTATGGTATATGTTGGTGATGAAAGTTGACCCTGGTTGAGTAAGGGTTTTCTGTGGTGAAGACACGTATACATTCTTGACCTTGGTTGAGTTAGTTAACTCACTGGTTGAGTTAAGGGGGGTAAAATCCTTTGAAACCCTATCATTTTCATTTTTTTGAGTTCCTTGGGCTGGCGAAGCCCTGATCGATTTTCTCTAGGCCACCATGAATGTGATCTTGAGCTCTCTGTAGAAGTTATTTATTTCTTTATTTTCTCTGATTTTAGTTTTTGAGCTTGAATATTGGGTATTTTAGTGATCGTTCTTCGAATGGATTGATTTCTTTGAGATTTTGATCTCTCTGGGAATGTATCTTTGTCTAGTTTCAACCATTAATGGCCTATGTGCATAAAAAGGTGAGCTCATCATTTTCTGTAACTGATGCCTCCATTTACTAAATTTTTCGAGCTTCGTTACTGTATCTTACTCATTGTTAAAAACCCTTATGCTTTCTTGTTGTCTTTGGCACTTTGGCACTTTTCTGAGCTCAAAAATGTTCTGGGTATTTAATTCTTGATTATTGCTTCAATTATGTGATGAGGTTTTCTTCATATTTGACCACAAACTGGTAATTTATTATTCCATTTTGAGTTTCTCTGTAGAAATTTAATGGGTATTTACTAAAAAGGAAAAAAATATTTCAAAGCGGCTTGTATCTGAGGATTTTCTCAAATTTTCTACTCTGAATATGAATGGATATTTCCTTCTTTCTTGAAAATAATTGGATTTAGAACTTTAGCTACTTGGGTGTCTTGGTTTATGGCTTCTGATTCGTGTTTTGTGTATTTAACTTTGTCTCCCCGCTATTCATTTGGGTTTTTTTTTTTTTGCTAGGCTGTGTTGGTTCAACGTATTGAACAATCACTTCTTTTGCATTATATCTTCTTCCCCCTTTTCAAAGTTAGCTTTCCCTACTAGTTTTAAAACTTTACTGCATTCATTTATCTATACATAGATCTGTTAATACCCATAAATGGATTAGCACGATTTGAATAACTTTTTATGTTTGATAGGCCTATGAGTCGTTTGGATCTTTAAATGCTTCATATTTTATCATTTATTCTTTGAAAACCCAGCTCAGACCCAGGTTTGTTAGTTTCCATATCCAGATCATGGCATTAGTTTGATAGCTTCATGTTGATTCGATGTTAGCCTCTATAATCTGAAATTTATAACCTCTAGCTCACACATTCTAAAAGATAACTTCTAGGTTCATGCTCATGAGCTCTATATGGATATGATTTTCGTAGATTCGTTGTTCCATTTTTTTATATGGCTTTTGTTTCGTTTCCCATTCCAATTTTTCATTTCGTAGCCATGAATACGATCTCGAACTGCCTCATTTTGAAATACTACCCATGCATAAGTCGATAGAGTATGTATTATGGGTTTTCATTACTTATTGTAGGTCATTAATTTGGATGTACTTTGAATTAAACCTAATCCATTTTACATTTTAATGACTTGATCTGTACTCAGCGATAACTCGTTAGTATGCAAGTTTTACTCGACCTTGGTATATAATTTCTAGATCTATATATCATAAAATATGCTTCTAGAACTGTGTTTGATCTTACTGAAATCCATCACTTTGAATCTGTATTATGTATTAATTTTGAACAATTTGTATTTCCACCTTCATGAGATATATTTTGATTCAATGTTCTTGGACTATAAAAATTTCACTTTGCCATTGTTTCATTTTTGAAGACTTGTCTCCATCCCGACTATTCATGGCTTCAAGATAGAAGTTGTGCTCAGGGAAAATGTAGAATACTCAACATTTCTATCCTTTTGATAATTCTTAAAAACATAATGCATGAAGGACTTTTTGATCTAATCCTGTAGAAGAAACTTTCTTTCCCTTATTTTTATCTGATGTAATACACACTTTTGATGATTAATTCTTTGATGAACTCTTTTGCTAAGAGTAGTCTACCTTTGATAGAATTGATAAAAATATGGGTAACTAAGGAAATCTTGTGTCATGATTTGTTGTCATTCGTATAAAATGCTCACTTCTAAAATACCGTATAGTGATGGATTCGCCCCTTGACTGGATACTTTGGGAAACTATCAAATCCTTTGTTGTAGATTTACAAGATGAACTTGTTTTGCTTGTGAAACTGTCTTGATATTTGTCTTCTCCATGAATGTTTTAGTAAAGATATATAACATCTGCTCCTTGTGGCCTTCATTGTATTTCCATAAAACTTATGGATGATTTATCTCTTTCTTGAAGCTGTCCTCCTGTAATAATAAATGAACCTCATTCTTTGTGAGTTTGTACCCTTATCTGCAAATCTATTTTAATAGATTGCATATCAGTATTGTGGAAGATGGTTGTACACTTGTCTTTGTTGTAGATCTGAAATTTTTGTATTGATTTTGAGCATTATAAGATGCTTTGTTTGATATGTTTCATCATCATTTGAATCGATATGTTGTAACATTGTACTTTTTAAATATTACATGCTTCTTTAACAATATCCCTCTAGCTAAAAATGAAGATGTCTTTCTTCTAGCTATGAGAGTATTTCATCATGGCTTTGTGTTAGCTTGTTTCTCCTTTGAAAGATGCATATCCTGAAGCTGTATATCTCATTATTATTTTTTGTTCCATTTATGCAAAACTTTATCATTATCAAATGCATGGTATGATGTGAAATTGTTCCTTACTTTGTTTAAATATGTTGTTTTTGACATTGGGATGTAATCTCCTTCTAAAGTTATAAAATATATACTTGTAACATTTTTTACAATCTTTCATGTAGCTACAATTGAAGAAATTTTTGTTTAATAGCCATTCATTGAACTAAAATATATACTTTTTCTCTCTTTTTCTTGTACTCTTGTACCTGTAATTCATTACTTAACAATCATGTTGAGATATCCTCTGTTATAAACTACAAGGATTTCTATGTTTTGTTCATAGTTTCTTTACGAGTAAAACGAGAATGTTTGTTGTGAATGAGTAGACTTTGTTAGCTATACTTGTACATTTTATTTTGTAACTTCTTTCAATGATAATGTTGTCACTTTTATCCAAACATGTGAGCGTGGGAATCTACAGGTAACTCTTCCACGTACCCGACCTCCCGAGGTCGTTCCGAGACAACCGGTGGGGATGGAATATGCGTGGGATACAGACAGACTAGTTGGGCAATCTAATGTCTTCAATACGCACTAGTGGAATTTGTGAATCTAAGGCAAAGAAGGCCCTTCTAACCTGAATTGGTGTGATAGATCGATCGGCAAGGATGACTGCTCGAAGGCTCCAATCAATATCGAGCTCTGGCGTGATTCGATCTATGGGTTGTGGAATACGTGGAAAATGACCTGGGATAGTTTCGTATATGTCTCCAGATAAGGTCATATGGTGGGTGATGACTACAATCGACTCTACGGATGATTCTCTGGTCTAGTCCAGAATTCTCTAGCTTTGTAAGCCGCCGTATCTAGTAAGGATAGTTGTTCGACGATGGCGGGTGGAAGTGGGGTATATCTGAATACTAACGTGCGTAGACCAGTGTCTATATCAGATTGACTTATGGATTCGTTAGGTTGCGGGATTTGTGGATCACAGCCGTAGATTCTTGGTTGTTGCGGTCCTGCTATGGTCATGTATGACATCAAGTCCTAATCCCTAGTATCCAATAATCATATGCTTTCTCATCTTCTATATTTAGGATTAACAATTGTGTAATCTTCTCAGAGTACCTCACAAGCGTTCTTGCAACCTGGATTCTTAGGCTGGTATCTATATCTAGAAGAGTGTCTCCTGCATCTGGCTGTGGGACCAAAGGATCACAACCAAAGGTTTGTTCTCTTTCAAACCCTTCTACAGTCATGCGAATGTTTTCCTAGGGTAATCTGTAGTTCAGTTGATTTGACCAAAATGTGTGTGCTTGGTCGTCTTCTATGTTTAATCCCCTCAAATGAGAGCTGATCAGTCGTAAATCTATTGTTGTTTGGAAGACTTGGATCCTGAGATTTTGATCTATGTCAACTATTTCTGTGATGAGGTTGGGTTGAGGCACAATTGGCTCAAATACGTATTCCCTGGGCTCCCTAGGTCCCGTGATTGTCATACAAAACAATAATGTAAATCTAAATGTAACAAAAGAAAAATTTTTAACTACGTGGAATAAATCTAAAACATATATATAACTTCTATTTTTCTGAGAAACCTTTTAATAAATTTAAGAAAAGCAACTATTTAAACGTATCTAGAATCTCTGACAACTAAGATAAAACTTAAAACAAACAAAATAACCGAGTGTAGTTATTTTTCTGTGTAATTTTTAGATCTATTCTAAATAATGAAATAACTTGCTTAATCTATTTGCCATACTTTTGATCCTACCTCAGAAGTGAGGAATGAATCATAGTTTCTCAGAAACTATCAATCCCCACAGCTTCCCTGGCAATATCGAAAGTAAACTTAACTGAAAAGAAGTGATTATCTACTTTATTTGATATATTTCTAACTTTAGAACTTTGAAAGCTAGAACCTGGATTTTGCAGAACAGTGGCGAATCCAATGGTGTGTGTGATCTTGTCCCCTCAGTGTGATCTCCTCGTTCCTTCGTGTTCACGTGAATCCAGAAAAGTGTGTAATGCTAGCATCAACGGAAGTAGATTTTGGGACAAAGGAAGCTTAGAATGTAGACTGAATATAACGCCAGTAGGAGAGGGATAGCGCAAGAGTACAAAGCTTGGCTTATGCAACTCCTAGAAGGATTTATTGCGAGTCATGCAACATAAAGTGTCCAGAACCTGAACTATCCTATTTGAGGAGCAAAACCTACAACTTTAATGGCTTCCTAAGCTATTCTATTCCAATGGATTGGATAAAACAACAACATTGCTTGCACAAGATGGATTTGTGGCTTACCAACAGCTGAACAATGCTAACTAAGCATACAAAGGAATGAAACTAAACATTCTAAGAAAAAGGAAAACTAAATCTATTGCAAAAGGAAATCCAGAGGCAAAAGCCAATTATTTAGGGCCATTTCATTGAGGGCCATTTTCTTGAGCACAAGCAATCTATTTATAGGAATTGCATTCACCCAAAGATCAAAACCAAACTGAACTCTCAAACAATAAACAATGGCTAAACACTATTCCAGGGGACCAAAAACATAAATGCAAGCCCAAGTCGGAAAGGAAAGCTGGTGAAACGTTGATTTTTACGTGAGTCACGTCAAAATGCTTTCTGGAAAACGCGTAAAGGACCGTCGCTTTGAGCAGGGCAGCGGTTACAGGACCGCTGCCCTAATCAGGGCGGTGGTTACGAGACCGCCGCCCATGCAGGGCTGCAGTTTTGGCACTAAAGGGAAAAAGGCCCAAGAAAAGAGGGGAAAAGGGAAAAACAAAGCATGTGGGGGCTAAGCAGGGCATGCGGGATGTTAACACACACTTGGAGATCTTTTCCGGATTCCGAACACTTTGCGAGGAGACCTGTATCATCATTGGGGCACTTGTCACGTTGTTCTGGCAGTACAGTACCTTACGATTTTGGGTACGTACATATTGCCCCCTCGGAGAAGCGTTTTAGCCATGAAGAGGCGTAAAACGGTGGGTCCGAGTATGGCAGTCCCGAAATGGGAAGTTAGAAGTTATACCTTACACGTCCGTGTGTTGAAATGACGCCATCCAAAATTCCCGCTACCTGCAAAATGAAAAGAGAACTCAAGTGCAGATAGATACAATAGTTTGAAAAATAAACGCTAAGAATAACAGGGAACGAGAACGTACCATTTGTGCGGGGATAGGAACTTACCTCCATCAGCGCTCCAAACCTTTGAAAAATTCATTTTAAAATGAAACAGAGTGCTATATGTATGAAAGTGGGCCCATTTTCCTATTCATTTGCGCGAGTTGATTTGGTTGATTTTGAGCTCTGGGACCCACGGTGACGGTTTCTTGCGTGAGTAGAGTCGAAACATCCGCAGCGAGATAGTGATCATGCCTCCACGTGCGGAACACCGCCCTCAGCGATCACAGGTTAGTTTTCTTCAATTTATTGTTTTTATCCCCTTAAATTTGAAATGCTAAATTCTTTGCAATGGGGGGGTCATTTTTGAAAATGCTAGTGTTAAAAGGTCCACCTAGGGGGGGCGCCTACTGGGTAGGCTCTGTTTTTAGGTTAAATGGCTGTTTTTTGCACTTTTTAGGCCTTTTTAGGTTAAAAACCCGCGTGGGTTTTCAGACCACGACCGCCGCCCTGGCCAGGGCGGCGGTTACATGACCGGCGGTTACAAAACCGCCTCCCTGCTCAGGGCGGCATTTTTGCACAGAATGCAAAAGGAACCTGTTTTTGAGGTTGTGTTTGTATTTTTAGCATTTCTACGTGCTTTTATGACTTTCTCAGTATTGCCTAGATGCTAACTTACTTTGTTTTGTGTGTATTTTTGGGTGTATGCAGGTGAGAGAGGAGTACATCCGATGGAGCAGAGAGAGGGAGTGTGATTGGCTCTCAGGGGTACTGGATGCCCTCTCACAGGATGAGGAGGACACACTTCAGAGGGATGGCATACTGCGCATATCGCACGTGCCCCATGTTGCACCATCTAGTCACATCCTTTGTGACTTATTCTCTTACTGGGATGCAGATCGGAACACCTTCCGATTGCCAGGGGTCCGTGGTGAGTGGACCATTACATTAGAGGATGTCTACTGCATTCTGGGGGTCCCGATCATCGGGAGGTGACTCACTTTAGAGACAACAGGCTCACGGGCACAGATTGCACAGTGGGCGACATATATGGGAGATGCAGTCATCTCCACGGGGTCGAAGAAGGGGGTGAGAGTTCGATCCATTCCTTCTTTGCCTATCCCCTTGCTTCGTCAGGCCATCATGGGGATCCTTGCCTCGAGACTGATCGGGGACAAGGGAGGGGACAAATTGTTATACTGTTGGGCCCCTATTATTGCACAGATAGAGGGGCATGGCTGGATATACGCTTGGGGTACAGACATTCTTAGGACCACCTACCACGATCTATACAGGGTGGTCCGTCTACAGGGGCAGTCACTGAGCCACCCGACTCTAGTCATGAGTTGGGTCTATGAGAATTTCATCCCCTATGGCAGGGGTGTGGAGGTGGTAGATCCTGAGGCTGTGAGGGAAACCAGGTGGACGGACATGTCGCTACTTAGAGCACCTCATCATCTAGTTACCACCCTGACTACTGCCAATATGGAGGCGACACCATACCAGCTCATGGCCGGCATATGGGGTGAGGAGGCTCTTACCTTGATCTCTTGCTCCACCACAGGGCAGCTCATTGATTGAGTGGGACGAGTGGAGGTGCACCCTTTTGGCCGAGTTCCTCAGCAGTTTGGCCTACCATACACGGGCATGCTTCCCCCAGTGGCGCCAGTCTATAGATCAGTCCGTGAGGCCAGAGGGGAGCCTAGAGGCTGAGGTTGGACAGTGGTTACTCTTGGCATTCCCATTGTAGCCAGGAGGATAGTTCGTGCAAGAGGGAGAGCCGGTGTGCCTCAGGAACCTTTGCTTCAGATTGCTGCGGGTCCTGCTCATAGCAGCGACGACTCTATTGATATTGACTCCGAGTCTGAGGAGTTCACAGAGGGAGGGTCAAAGGAGGATACTGATGACAGCGATCCTGAGTGGCATGACACTCAGGACATTATGCAGGCAGAGAGGGCTGAGCAGAGCGCGGAGAGGGTGACTCTAGTTTCAGAGGAGCCACTCTCCCAAGGCCGTGATGGAGAGGATGAGTCTGTTGCGGGGTGATACGTTGCTCCTGCCATAGGAGCAGCCCCTCAGTCGGCAGCGGCATCCGCGGCAGGTGCTGGCCCCAGCGACCCATCCTGGAGGCCTGGTGATCTGAGTAAGTTACCCTTTCTCCCTTTTAATGTTTGTTTGTAGGCTCTCCTTAGTTGTTATCTTGTATCTTTTAGTTTCTTGTTTAGCTTTTAATTCGTTTTCTCCTTTGTTTACAGAGACTGTTGATGAGTGGCGGGATTTGATCCACAGGGTATGTACTGATTCCCTGATGATCCCCATGGATAAGACCCGTGCAGAGCTGTCCGTAGATGCTGGGGAGCCCTCAGCAGCCGGTAGGCATACCTACGTCTTTGCTCCAGTCTGGCATGTGGCCAGGATGGTGTCGACCCTTCGCACTGAGCTAGCGGGGTACAGGACGGCTGAGCACCTCATGAGGAGCCATTCTCGTGGTGAGACCGCGGCTGCCCCTCGGGACCCTGAGCCCTCCGTACATTTAGAGTGCCGGCGTAGCTAGAGTCCTAGGCGTGGGCGTGCACCTTCAGAGGGGTCTCACAGGGATTGAGAAGCCACTTGGCTCTCATAGATTTTGTTTTATTATTATTTTGTATATCCCGGGCTCTTTGAGTGTTTTGACCATGCCTAGTGCATGATGGCATTGTATATAAACATTGATTATTTATATATACGCATTCGTTTTGGATCAAAATCTTGGCACTCATGGTTTCCTTTCTATTTCCATCTTATTTGTGTATACTACGATGTATGTTTACATGCTTTTTAGAATGTATGCAATGGAGAACAAATGATGCAAATGCTTGTTTTCTTTTGTGTATTTCATGATGCTTATATATGTAGATATAATGTGATTTTGAATCTTAGCTTCTGTAAGCAATTTTGGATACCTCATGTTTGTTTTGCAGAGTGATGAATATAACCAGTATGATGAACATATTAACTTGCCCCACTCCTAACTCCACGCAACTAGTAAGATGCGAGGGCTTATCACCAAGAGCCAAGAAGGGCGCAAGTTATGAAATGTGGTGAAATGATAGTGATGAAAGACAGAAAAAGCTTTGGCGGAACCAAATTGGAAGCTACAAGTCAACTCCACTCGAGTGACTTCATAGTTTTGGATGCAACTTGCTTTGCGGTTTATCCAGACTTAGACTCGTAGATGGCCACATAGTAGACAAAATCTGGGTTTTTAGGATTTTAACTCTTTTGGGATTTTGAACATCTGATTCATTTGTTTTTGACTCAAAGTTTGAAAGTTTGAATTGTTTGCGTATGACCATTTGCATTTATTTGTCAAGAGGACCCCCTACACTTTTCCCCACGCTACTAGTAAGAAGCGTGGGTTTATCACCGTGGGAAAGGCATAGGCGAGTAAGGGCATTTCCATCCTTTCCCAACCCTACGTCACTAGTAAGAGACGCAAGTTCATCACCAAAGGTTGGTGGGGCAAGGAAATGTGTAAAATTAAAATTTTCTGTTTGATCAACGTTTGACTTGTTTATTTGAGTAAAATGTCAGTATGTGCTTATTTCCAAAGAGATATACATATGGGATAGATGTGACACCATGAAGCTTCTAGAACAGACCATAGGCAAGACACCTATCCTAAGAAGAAATCAAAGCGAGAATAAACTTGCAGATCTTGGTATGGTCACCGTTAAGACTTTGTCACGTCTAGCTTTATTTGATAAAATGATTCCGAGATAATTTGATGATATCATGAAAATGGAGAGGTATGATTAAAGAGTTTATGCCAACAACATCATGAGTTTATAATGAATTGCTTTGAGAATAGATTCCTTGATCACCATTTATGTAAGGAATAGGTGGACAAAATGATCTTAATCTATATGAAGATGCAATGTAAATATATATAAGTAGTGCTAGTTGCTTATGCGTAAAAACGCTTGAGGTGCAGGGAATTGACTGTTTTGCCAAATTCCTCACCTTCTAGCGTACATAAGAGGTATGCACCGTTTCCATAGTCCTTCATGAATCGGTATGGGCCCAACCATTTGGGCCGGAATTTCCTTCCTTTGCCGGTCTTCTTGTCGATCCGGCTGTCTAGCCTTAGAACTAGATCACCTTCGTATATGTCGCGTTCATAGACCTTCTTGTTGTACTACTGGCACATCCGGTCAGCATAGATTCTATGTCACTGTTCAGCATCTAACCTAGTTTCATCTAGGATTTCTAGTTGGGAAAGATGTGCTTCTCTGTAAGCGTCTTCATCCAGAATTCCTTGTAATGAAATGCGGAGACTGGGTATTTCAACCTCGAGTGGGAGAACTGCCTCTGCCCCGAATACTAGTGAAAAAGGAGTTTCTCCCGTTGGTGTTCTTATTGAGGTTCGGTGGGCCCATAAGGCCGGATATAACTTCAAATGCCAATCTCGTTTGTTTTCTTTCACTGTTTTAAGGAGAATGGATTTCAGTGTCTTGTTCGTCGCTTCAGCCTGTCCGTTAGCTTGAGGGTAATACAAGGAAACCGTATGATGGCTTATCTTAAACTTATTGCATAGTTCGTGAACTTCTTCATTTTTAAAAGAAGTTCCATTATCGGAGATAATGATTCGCGGGATACTGTACCTGCAAATGATTTGGTTTAGAATGAACTTGGCGATTACAGAACCAGGTACAGTAGTAAGAGGCATAGCCTCTACCCATTTGGTAAAATATTCAGTGGCCGTGATTATAAAATTATGGCCGTCTCTGGATGAGGGAGAGAATTTCCCTATTAAGTCTAGACCCCACGTAGAAAAGGGCCATGGAGTAGCAATTGGCTGTAGAGCTTGTGCCGGCATGTGGATCTCATGGGAGAATTCTTGGCACTTATGACACCTGCGTACAAACTCTATTGCGTCATGTTCTAGAGTGGGCCAGAAATAGCCCATTCGATGTATTTTTCGAGCAGTGGCATGGCCACCGAAGTGGCCTCCACATATTCCACTGTGGGATTCATGGAGAATCTTCTTGGATTCTTCTGTGTCGACACATCTTAGGAGCATTCCATCGAATGCTTTTCGGTAGAGTACTTTCTCTATGATGACGTATTTGGCTGCAATAATACGTAACCGTCTTCTTTGTTGTGGTGTAGCTCCTTCTGGGTACGTATGGTCCATGATATAATTAATGATATCAGTGTACCAAAGACACTCAGAGATAGAGGGTCGGGTTTCGATGTAGTATACGCACTCATCTGGGAAATCTAAATCTACTAGATCACCTCCATCTAATGGGTTATCAGCCAACCAATCCGCAATGATTTGTCCCTTAACTGACTTCTGATTTACAAATGTTAATTCCAATTCTCCCATTAAGGTTATAAAACTTCCAGCCTTTTTAGACAAGGACCCTTGTGTGAGGAAAGTTCGTAAATGGTCTGTTTTTACCATGACCCTTGTTTCTTGATTTAACATATAATGTCTTAAGTGTTTGGTTGCAAAGACTACGGCGAGACATTCTCGTTCTGCTTGTGTATAGCATGTTTCATAGTCGAGCAGTGTTCGGCTAATGAAATAAATCACGCGTTCTCTTTTGTCATCGTCCTCTTGGGCCAACATACAAGCTAACGAGACATTGGTAGCTCGTGAATATAAAATTAACGGGTGATCTAGCTTAGGTGGCATTAGCGTAGGTGGTGAGAACAAGAAACGCTTAACCGCATCAAAAGCTTCCTTGCAGTCTTCGGTCCAATCGATGCTATAGTATTTCTTGAGAAAATTGTTGATTGGATGAATGGCGAAGCTTAAGTCCGGGATAAATCTTCGGATTGCACCCAACTTTCCAAGAAATGACCTGATTCCAGATTCATCCGAAGGTGGAACCATTTCGAGGATAGCCCGAATTTTGGTTGGGTCAATATCTATTCCTCGTGACAATATGATGTAACCTAGGAGCTTTCCTCCTGTTACACCAAAGACGCATTTCTATGGATTTAGTGTGACTCCGTATTCTATTAGACGTGAAAGAATGACGCGGAGTACTTCCGGATGGTCACAACGCTTCTTGGCCTTAGCCAACAAGTCATCTACGTAGGATTCCATGATTTTATGAATTAGATCGTGAAATATATATGTCATAGCCTGCTGGTATGTAGCACCAGCGTTTTTGAGACCGAATGGCATAACAGCGTAGCAATAGGTTCCCCAAGGAGTTATAAACGTGGTTTTAGCTTGATCTTTCTCAGATATTTTAATTTGATTATGTCCCAAGAATCCATCCATGTGAGAGAAAATCTCAAACCCAGCTGTTGCATCGACAATGACATCAATAGATGGCAACGGTAAGTCATCCTTAGGAGATGCTTTGTTGATGTCTCAGAAATCTATGCAGATGCATATCTTTCCATTATTTTTGAGAACGGGGATGATGTTAGATACCCATTGGGAGTATTCGACTGGTTTGATGAATCCTACTTTGAGGAGTTTTATTACCTCCTCCTTTACCATGAGAGCTACCTTGGGTTTCTTGGGTCTTGATTTTTTTTAACTGGTTTTGCATCAGGCTTAGTGACGAGGTTGTGTACCACGATGTGGGGTGCGATGCCTGTCATCTCCTTATAATTAAATGCAAACGCCTTCTAATGTTATTTGAGAATCCGAGTATGTATTTCTACTTCTTCTGGGGTTAACAAGGATCCTAGTTTCAAAATTCTTGGTTCATCTTCCGTTCCGATGTTGACATCGATTGTTTCTTCGATCAAAGAGGCGTTACCCTATTCAAACTCAGGCGGTGCTGGGGGTAAATCCAAATCATCCCCATTTTCTACTGCGTATATGCTAGGTTCCACTTGTGAGGGAAAACTTATCATGGGATTTCCGAAATAGGAAGATGAATGTGGAATTAAGGACAAATCTAGCATATGATAGGAGAGATGTAATGCCGCATAGGCGTTTAAGTAATCCAAAGTGGCCATATCACTATCAACATGGTCTGGGGCGGTAGATTCACTTCCGCTTGAAAGGGGATTTGTCGTTGTTCTTATCAATGGTTCATTACGAATGGACACCGTGAAATGGGTATCCTCTAACTCATGGCTTGGAGTAAAACGCGATGCTGAAGTTGCTATTGAATCAGCGAGAAGATTTTTCTCTTTCGGGATTGCTTCAATGGATATGAAGTTAAATTCCTTGCTTAAATCTAATACAACATTTTTGTAAAGCTGCAAGTGTTCGGCTTTGGTTTCATATACTTCAGAAACTTGGTTTGCTACTAATTGCGAGTCTCCTAAGACTCTGATGTTATCAACACCAATTCTCTTGGCTAGGGTGAGGCCAAGGAGGAGGGCTTCGTACTCAGCGCCGTTGTTTGTGCATTCAAAATTTAGTTTAAAGGAAAATGGCAGAACTTTCTCTTCGGGTGAAGTAAAAATTATACCTACCCCCACTCCATAACGACATTTAGCTCCATCAAAATGGAGAGTCCAATACTTAGCTGGGAGTATAGATGTTGGGGTATCTGATGGGTTTACGCACTCCACTTCTACCATGCAGAGATCTTCTGCTGGAAGGGAACCAACACCTAGGGAATATCCTATGCCTACTGAATCAAATGGTAAAAATATTGGTTGATCTTGTTCTATTAACTCAATGATTTTTGCAGTAGTCCCTAATGATACCGTTTCTATAATGTTAGCCTTATCTTTGGGGGTTGGGGTTTTTTTGGTTATGCTGATAGTTTCAAGATCCGTTGTAGGTACCAACTTCTCCTCTGGTTTTGCGTCAGTGGGTTTATTAAGTTGGTTTGTTGGTAGTTCAAATTCCGAGTGCACACCTGGTCTTTTCTTTAAGTCAGCTAGGTGTATATCGAAAGGATTTGGATCGCCTTTGGCTACAAACACCTTTCCTAGATGCAAGAATCTTACTTCTTGGAATAACGTAGAAGGGATTTCCTTTATTCGGTGTATCCATGGTCGGCCGAGGATCATATTATAATTAGTTTCCCGATCTATAATATAAAACTCAGTTAGGATTGTTTTGGGTCCTAAGGTGACCGGTAGTATTATGGTTCCTATCGAAGTGGCTTTAAGGCTATCATAGCCTCTTAATGTATTTCGAGTGGTGGAACAGTTTGTTTCCCCATATCCTAGTTTTTGGAGGAAAGAGAAGGGGACTATGTTAACTGTGGCCCCATCGTCAACCATTTCCCATTTTATGTAGTTATTATAAACCCATACTTGTAAGTGTAAGGCTGGATCACCTCGGCGTGCGATCTCAGCATCTGTAGGCATTTTACTTATTTCGAATATGAATTCGACATCCTTGTCTGGCTGCCCTGGAGGATGAACATAAAATTCTACATTATTTACCTGTGTTTCAGGAGGTGGAGTGATATTAATTAAATGACCTAAACCCAATGCTTCTAAAAGAGCAGCCCTGTGGGCAGGAGAGTTCTTTAGTAAGTCTAAAAATGAAATATGCGAGAAGGTTTTTGTTAGATCATTAATTAAATCATAGGCACCCACTGGCTTTGCTATGATTTGTTGGATGTTATCCATTTCTGGCAGGTGGTTTGGACTTGGTTGAGAGAAATACTCTCATGTTCTTGTTACAGCTTCGATGGGTAATTCAGTGTCTAACTCCACCAAACTGACTATCTTGGGTCTCGGCTGATTTCCTAATTGTGGCGCAACTGATGAATTTAGTGAAGTCGAGGCTTCATGATCATTGTTTCCTGTCATTTCTCCATTGTTTGTCCCAGTTGGATTTAATCTGTTTTTATCATGATTTGGGAGTGGATCATTAAAGATCTTGAGGGAAGCATTCTGAGGGGAAGCTGCCCCTGCGAGCGTGCTTGGTGGTGGCGACACGGGATCTGCCAAAAATAAATCTGTGAAGAACTGTCTTTGTTCTTCTGACAAACGTTGCATGAATTTATTGTAGTCGCGACATGTTCTGGTATTCTGACCTCAAATCTTGTGGAAACCACAATATGAATTGGGATTGTAATTCCTGGTTTGTTGGTTTGGTGTATATTGTGGCCTAAAATTCTGATCAAACTGTTGCCTATTAGGATTAAAGTTTTGCATTTGTTGTTTCTGGCTTTGGTTTTGATAACCAAATGAGTTTTGGCTTGGCCCTTGGATGGGATTTCACCGTTGTTGTTGTGGATGGTTAAAATCCACTGTATTTACTTTCAGGGTAAAGTTTTTGTTTCGTTGGTTGTTTACTTGTGATGGAGTATTGACAACATTTACCTTCTTGGGCTGGTCGGCTACTCCATCTGTTGTTACACCCCGATTTTTATTAAGGATTTTAGGTCCTTGATTGAAATTTGTGGTAGTGGGATAATTTGTAGTGTTCTGATTGGGGGAGATTAACCTCTCGTTTGTTTCATATGTTTTGTGACCACTATCAATCGCGGCTTGATCTATTCGAAGAGCACTCTCCAGTACCTCATCGTAAGTTCGTAATGGGAACTTCTGGACTTCTTCCTTCACTTCTCTGCTAAGAAAATGAAGGAATAAATCACATAGTTCCATTTGATCCATGTTCGGAGCACTCACCGAGGAATAAAGGATTGTACGCCACCTTTGGATGAAATGGGCGACAGATTCGTTATGTTCTTGTTTGATGTGTAAGAACTCCCTGATTCCTGTTCTTAATAGTTTGTTCATGTCAAATGCCTTAATGAACTCTGATACGAGTTGTTTAAATGAATGGATGGAAGCCTCAGGTATTCTATAATACTAGTTGAGAGCAATGCCTTCCAAAGTTTTGGGGAATATTTTGGCAACGACCCCATCCCAAGGGAGTAGTTTGCGTATGGCTGTAACGTAAGCTTTGATATGTGCGTTTGGATCTCCCTCACCTTTGTACTTGGGTAAATCGGGAAGGGGTCTTGGAAGCATGACGCTTCGTATGGCGAAGTCTAAGGGCTCTTTCAGATATTTTGAATAAGTCCCTATTGCATAGGTTTCGACCATTGATGGTGTCTGTTGAGGAAGTGGTGGTGGGATGGGTTGTTGATATGGCGCAGCGTATGCATTGGCAGGGGCGTAAGGAAGCCCCTGTGTTTGAGAAAACATGCCAGGAGAGGAGAACACATCCCCTTGTGGTGATTTAGAGTACATGTTTAAGTATGACAGGGTATTGTCGAGGAATGGATTGTTTGATACTAGACCGGGAGGAATGGTGTTAGAGACGATGGACCTAGTTGGCGTTTGTTGTGGATACTGAGGAGGCATGCCTAACGTGCCTACTCCTATGAGGAGATCTACTTGGCTAGGATAACGTGGAGGATTGGAACTTCCTGCTTGCATGAACTGAGAATTTTGACTTGCTTGAGCAAGTTCTAACCCTCTCACTTTTTCTACTAACGTTGAAATGACTTCATTTGGTGAAGTCACGATATTTTGCCTTGGTGTTGTTTGTTGTATACCATGGTTTTGTATAGGCATGTGATATCCTGCTATGAACTGATCACTGTCTTGCCAAGTTTCTCCGAGATTATTTCCTATATGACGTGGTATGGGGGTATTTTCCTGAAAAGAAACCTCGGGTTGTGGTTGTAAACCTCCTACATGTGGATACATGCCTTGAGAACGTTGGTCGTTCTTGGCATAACGTACCGAATATTTATCATCTAAACCTTGGTATGAATCTGACTGTCTACTAATTTGTGGTCTAAGTAGTACCTGAGGAGATGACCCAGATTCTCTGGTGAACGTCATATTGTTCGAGCCTGAAGGCTCTGTTTGTTGCGTTTGAGCAAGTTGTTCCAACTCCTCAGTTTGAAATGATGAGTTATATCTGATTCTTGGAGTTTGTGTTGACAACTGATTAGTTGAATAGTTGTCACCCCATATTGAGAGCGAGGGTGATGATTGTCTATTCTGTTGGGCGTAGTATGCCTCGAGACCCAAGAGGGGTCTTCCATATGCATCGAATCCCGACATATTCGGGGGGTATATGAATACCCACAGAATAATGGGAAGGAGCGAAGGTGATTGTGAAAGCCAATAAGGCGGAAAAAGTATACTAATCTGGAAGAACACGTAATAATATGACCCCGGACGAGAAAGTAGGAAGTTTACGTCAGCTTTACTGATTTTGTTTGTTTCACGTCGGGTTCACCAATTTTGTTGGTGAAGCTGATGTGAAGGCTAATGAGGTATAGAAGGTGAAACAGTTGTTTGTTTCACGTTGGGTTCACCAATTTTGTACGCCGAAAAAGTGACAAGTGAGCGTGGGAATCTACAAGTAACTCTTCCGCGTACCCAACCTCCCGAGGTCGTGCCAAGACAGCCGGTGGGGATGGAATATGCGTGGGATACAGATAGACTAGTTGGGAAATCTAATGTCTTCAATACACACTAGTGGAATTTGCAAATCTAAGGCAAAGAAGGCCCTTCTAACCTGAATTAGTGTGATAGATCGATCGGCAAGGATGACCGCTCGAAGGCTCCAATCAATATCGAGCTCTAGCATGATTCGATCTATGGGTTGTGGAATACATGGAAAATGACCTGGGATAGTTTCATATATGTCTCCAGATAAGGTCATATGGTGGGTGATGACTACAATCGACTCTATGGACGATTCTCTGGTCTAGTCCAGAATTCTCTAGCTTTGTTAGCCGCTGTATTTAGTAAGGATAGTTGTTCGACGATGGCGGGTGGAAGTGGGTTATATCTGAATACCAACGTGCATAGACCAGTGTCTATATCAGATTGACTTATGGATTCGTTAGGTTGCGGGATTTGTGGATCACAGCCGTAGATTCTTGGTTGTTGCGGTCCTGCTATGGTCATGTATGAAATCAAGTCCTAATCCCTAGTATCCAATAATCATATGCTTTCTTAGCTTCTATATTTAAAATCAATAACTGCGTGATTTTCTTGGAATACCTCTCAGGCGTTCATGTAACCTGGATCCTTAGGCTGGTATCTATGTCTAGTGAGAGTGTCTCCTGCATCTGGCTGTGGGACCAAAGGATCACAACCAAAGGTTTTTTCTCTTTCAAACCCTTCTACAGTCATGTGAATGTTTGCCTAGGGTAATCTGTAGTTCGGTTGATTTGACCAAAACGTGTGTGCTTGGTCGTCTTCTATATTTTAATCCTCTCAACTGAAGAGTTGATCAATTGTAAATCTGTTGTTGTTTGGAATACTTGTATTCTAAGGTTCTGGTCTATGTCAACTATTGTTATGACGAGGTTGGGTTGAGGTACAATTGGCTCAAATATGTATTCCCTGGGCTCCCTAGGTCCCGCGATTGTCATACAAAACAATAATGTAAATCTAACTGCAGCAAAAGCAAATTTTTAACTACGTGGAATGAATCTAAAACATATATATAAATTCTATTTTTCTGAGAAACTTTTTAAGAATTTTAAGAAAAGCTAGTTATTTAAACGTATCTAGAATTTTGACAACTAAGATAAAACTTAAAACAAACAAAATAACCGAGTGTAGTTATTTTTCTGTGTAATTTGTAGATCTATTCTAAATAATGAAATAACTTGCTTAATCTATTTGCAAGACTTCTCAATCCTACCTCAGAAGTGAGGAGTGAATCATAGTTTCTCAGAAACTATCAATCCCCACAGCTTCCCTGGCAATATCGAAGAATAGAACTTTACTAAAAATAAAGTAATTAACTACTTTATTTGATATGATTTCTAACTTTAGAACTTTGAAAGCTAAAACCTAGACTTCACAGAACAGTGGCGAATCCGATGGTGTGTACGATCTTGTCCCCTCAGTGTGATATCCTCGTTCCTTTCGTGTTCACGTGGATCCAGAAAAGTGTGTAATGCTAGGATCAACAGAAGTAGATTTTGGGGACAAAGGCAGCTCAGAATGCAGAGTGAATATAATGCGAGTAGGAGAGGGATAGCGTAAGAGTACAGAGCTTGGCCTATGCAATTCCTAGTGGGATTTATTGCGAGTCATGCAACATAAAGACATCCGGAACCTGAAACTATCCTGTTTGAGGAGAAAAACTTGCAACTTTAATGGCTTCCTAAGCTATTCTACTCTAATGGATTGGGTGAAACAACAGTACACTACCTGCACAAGATGGGTATGTGGCTTACCAACAGATGAACAATGCTAAATAAGCATGCAAAGGAATTAAAACTATGGCTTCTAAGCAGAATAAAATACTGAACTATGAAGATGAGAGCATGAAAAGTGAATGAGGGGCCAGACCTGACCATTTGCTTGAGCACAAGCCATTTATTTATAGCTTTTCATTCACCCAAAGATCAAAACCAAACTGAACTCTAAAAACTATAAACAATAAACAATGGCCAAACACTATTCTAGGGGACCAAAAACATAAATGCAAGCCCAAGTCGGAAAGGAAAGTTGGTGAAACGTTGATTTTTACGTGAGTCACGTTAAAAAACTTTTTGGAAAACATGTAAAGGACTACCACTATGAGCAGCGTGGCGGTTACAGGACCGCTTCCCTAATCAAGGCAGTGGTCGCGAGACCGTCGCCCATGCCAGGGCGGTGGTTTCGTCACTGAAGAGAAAAAGGCCAAGAAAAGAGGGGAAAAAGGAAAAACAAAGGACGCAGGGGCTAAGCAGGTCATGCGGGATGTTAACGCATAGTCGGATATCTTTTCCGGATTCCGAACACCTTGCGAGGAGACCTGTATCATCATTGGGGCACTTGTCACACTGTTATGGAAGTACAGTACCTTACGATTTTGGGTACGTATAGTACCTTCACACTTCATAAAATAGTTAGGAAAATAAAGGCTTGCAGCCTTTCTTTGCATCATGTAGTGATTCTCTTTTTATTTCTTGATGCTGAAAATAATACAGTGAGATGTAATTTCTGATTTAGTTTTCATAATTTCATGTATCTTATTTGTGCTTACTTAAAATATTCATCTTCTTGGAGTTGTAATCACACGAGTAAAGAATAACCCAGAGCTCTAACAACAATTTGTTGTTTCTCCACAGGTGTGTGATGCTGGGAGCTGAACATGAAGCAACTGAAGATGAAGATGAAGATACACTAATGATGACGAAGATCAAGGGAAACAACAACCTAATCAGGAAATTATGGGTTTCCTCTTTCTTCCCTTTCTTATAGTTTCATGCATATGTACCTTATATTTCAGTTCATATAAATTACATCCCCTGACTTGTGTGGGAAACAAAAATTGTCTCTTTATGAATAATTGAAATTAAATTCTATAATTGAGTTGTCTATTTCATTTTGCCTTCAAATACTATAGATGATGTTTATGGAATGAACTAAAAAAAGAAACACATAACTAATATCATTCAAACATAAAGAATTAACATGAATTAATGTACATGTAACTGAAAATATACCTTCAGCCATGCAAACAACAACTATTTTTGTTGTTTTGGAGTCCAACTCCTCATATTTGCTACTATTCCCACCTTTATTAAGGTTGTGAATTATTCGTTCATGGAATTTGCATAAATTTGATGAAGACGATCATGGAATAGCTACATATGTGAGGTGTTGCACTCTTAACAACACACATAACTGCATTTTTCATTGTTTTTCACTTTATTGCTACTCATAACATTCATAAACTTAACTTGAAGTGGATTGTCCCACTGCTAGCTTTGAGCTTTCCATCTTCTCCTTATCCATTATTTCCTATTTGTGTCAATGTTCTGCACTAGTTCCTGAGAGAACTAGTGTATGACTTTGAAATAATATGTTTGAAAAGACTAGCTAAGTAGAAGTTAGACATTATGAAATTGATAAAGTGAAAATTCACTCCTATTTCCCTTCCTTCGTTAGGTCCACCACATCAATCCTTTCCATCTGAAATAAATTTTCAGCTTGAAATTTTACACGGGTGCCAAAAATTTCAACATTTTTGGTGATTATGAGGGATAAAGTTTCCTGCTAGCTTTAAGACTAATGCTTTAATCTTATCCATTTGGCATGGAGTCAAATATTAATACCAAAAAGATGTCCTTTTCGTAAACACCAACATTTCTGAAAGATCTAGTAAAGCAGGGAAAAGATCTAGTAAAGCAGATCATGTGCATGAAATGCAATTATTGAATTGAAAAACAACTATAGATGTGCATGAAATGCACTTTATTGAAAATGAAATCCTAATCTAACCTACTCTAACCAACACTATAGGATTTTCAATAACAATGATTGATAAACATATCATTCATAGGAATGGGAATATCCTCTCCACTAAGCCTTAAGAGTTGAAAATCATTTTACTTCTTGCAAGCTTAAATAACATAAGGACCACTCCAGATTGTATCAAACTTTGTGTGGTTTCCTGGATTTTCTCTATCTACATCCAACTTTAGCACAATATATCCTTCATTGAAAACGCTAATCTTGTCTCTCTTATCAAAAGTATACTTAATATCCTTATGATATTTCTCCATATTCAAATGAGCTTGATTTCTCAGCTCTTGTAGTTCCATAAGTTCTACATCACAAACATGCATTGGTTTATTCTCAATTAACTCCAACTGATGCAACAAGTCCAATGGGGGAAACTCAAGTGAAATAGGCATTCTTTCCTCCCGTCTGTTGGTATCCAAATTTGTTCTCCTTTTCAAGCTGAGCAACATCACAGATTCAACATGGAGCTTAGAAACAGATAGATCATAATGCGTGTCATTTTGTATCCAGGATGAGATCTAACTAGCCCTTTTTCACTTAGATTTATGGAGAGATGGATAGCACCTTCAAGAGGATTTGACCTATCCTCACTAATTTAGGTCATGACTTTCAACCAAGGTGAGAGGCCCCGTAGTGTAACCTCTGTTTGATGAAGGAGATGGATATATCCTTCTTTGCACAAATTTTATGAAGAAAACCTTGGAAAAATATTTTCAATACTCCATAATTTAACTCTAAATAGTTATCACTTCTAAAAGATGGAGATACTTTCAACACAAGGCTAAGGTTACTAAACACATTAAGAAATCCTGATTTTCCTGTATATTTTAGTAAATATATTTTTTTCCTTTGTTGATATATAGGGAAAACAGGGGTACTTAAGGATGGATTCATGGTTTTTGAATAATTTTGGTGGGAGATTTAGTAGGATAAAATTAATTATACCAGACCTTTGAGGGACTTCACAAAAATGGACAACTCAACAACAAAAAGCTTCAGGGTAGTTAAGACGTTCCTTGAACCAGAAGGTGTTCTTCAATGGAGGCCCAAATCATCATGTTTTCACACAAAATTTAAGAATATAACATGAAGGCTAGATTTAAAAGACTCAATTAAACACAAAAATATATGATCAATCACACCTAAGGTACACCCAAAGACTTACAGACAATATTTATCAACAAATGACAGTGGAGTGATTTCAAATTTGTTTATCTCATCACAAGATGAAGGCTCTTCTTGAAATGAAATTTCAAATACCACTAAATTGTCATAGGGATGAGATCCTGTGTGATTTCACAAAGATTTCAAAGTAATATTGCAATAGGAATGAGTAAAACTACTTGCAAACACTCTAAAAACAAAGTTGACACTAATTGCTCCAAAAATGACACAAATTAATTTCAAAATGTCTTAGATTCATCAGTGGCAGAAAGATTATAGAGAAATCTCAGTGCTCGTCAATGGCTATACATCTGCAACCAAGTTGACATGATAGAAAATCTAACACAAAAGAAACTAATAGGTTATCTTAGATTCGCCTCTCAGGAATACGGCTTTCTCAAATTTTCTCTTAAGAATTCAACCCCCCGATCATTTGCAAGATTATTTTCATTGCATTTATACATTTCACTCACTCAATTTTCCCCCCCAAAAGAGAAGAATATTCAAGGGACCTTTGCTTGTTACTAATTTTCCTCAGAAAGTTACATTTAACAAATTTGCATCTAAAAGATGTTAGGTGGAACAATTGTGAACTGATCATGTTTCTTGGGCCCTCAACTAATGAATAGGATTCCATGCCAAAAATTTTTAGCAATCCTTCTAATCATTTTAATTTTGTCATGTGAGAAATCCCCTTTTTAATCTTTTTCCAGATACTCTGCACAACTAGATATGACAGGTAATCCTTTTTTCTCTTGAGGAAACATCTTTTTTATCTTTTGTGCTGCAACTTTCATCATTTCATCGTTTCCCTTTCTTTCCTCTACAACTCTATCCCACATCCAGATTCTCTAGTAATTCTCATTTTCACAAGTGCATTATAAATTACAACTTCAAAATATTGACCTTAACAATCCTTAGAATCACAAATTAAATTTTGAATCCATTCAATAGCAATTTATAGACAGAGAGGACAAGGAATTTCATCAAAAAATAATGAAAAATAGTGCATATTTGCATCTCCAGGAGTCTTGGAGAAAAAATGGTGGAAAAGCAAACACAATACACAACAATTTTTGATTCTGCCCCTTTTCTACTTTAGATCAGAGTCATCCACATATTTCCTTGAAGTAACCAAAAAGGTGAAGCACAAAGACAAGTTTCCAAACAAGCGCGGGACATCCACATGCTTTGGGCCTAAGAAAAATGCCTTTTGGCCTTTGAAAAAGTCTTAGTAAAAAAGGAACCATCAGAAGCCCTCCACGTGTCACCTTGGCACACCTTTGGTATGGTGCCCAAAAGTAGAGACCCCAAACAAGTGAGGACTTACCACGTGTCCCTAGCCCCGAAAAATTTATTGAAAAGTAGAAAGATCAATGGAAGGAGCCATGTGTCTAGGGTCTGATAAATGTTTCTTTGGTGGTTGAAAATTCCAAGTAAGGGAAAAGTGAGTGGAAGCCTCTAAATGTCCTCCTAGTGCTTCTTTAAGATAAAACTTAAGGGTCGATCCCCAAATAGGAGAGGTCCCTCCATGTTTCTTAGGCCTTTAGAAAGATTCTTGAAAAGTCTAAGTATTTAAAGATCCAACAGAAGCCTCCACATGTCTTCATGATGTAACTTTGAGATGGTGCCCAAGAGCAGAGACCCTGAACAAGCATGGGCTCACCACGTGTCCCAGGCCTTAGAAAATTCCTTTGAAAATTTTATGTATAGAGCGGAGCTGGCATAATCCTCTACATGTCTCATTGTCACAATTGTTAAGGTGGGACCCTAAGGTGGATCCTGAAATGAGCACCTACCCTCCATGTGTCCATGGTCCACCAAAGATGTTCTAGTCGCATAAATTTTTTTTCTAAATTTGGGCAAGGTAGCAGAAACCTCCACATGTCTCCCTAGCACAACTGCTAAGGTAGGACCTAGAGGAAAATCCTTAAATGAGCATTGATCCTCCCATGTGTCCATTTCTTCCCTTCTTCCCATGTATTTTCCTTATTTTCTATCCCCTTACACACCCCTGATTTCTTCCCTTCTTCTCATGCACATGCCTTATTTTCTATCCCCTTGCACCCTCCTTAGTGCCCTTCTGCAGACGCCTTAAAAATTAGTCATCCCTGCTCTTCCTCTTGTGCACCTGTGTACATCTTATTGTTCCAAAAGGTGACTGTGAAAAAATGAAAGGAAGGGAAAAAACTTGATTTTATGCCCAAGTTACAAATCTTTCACATAAACAGAGGAATGGAAAACAAACTCTGGATTTAAAGTGATACTTGTTCAAAGGAGGGGACTGATAATGGAAACAAAATGAAGGATAGATTTTGATGCATCAATATAGAGAGATAGAAAAGATGATAGAGCCCGTAAATTGAATAATTTCAAGGAAAAATGGGGGCAAGATCAAATTGAGCATCAACATCGGCTTGAACTTGGGGATGGACACTCCCTACGAGTGCCACAAGAAAAAATAGAGCATACCAAGTGCCAAATACATCCATTGGGAAACAAAGTCAAAGAACAAGCTTACAGAGTAGAATAATAATAAGCAACTCCCCCAAGGATGAATCAAGAAACCAACAAAATGACCACCAAGGACCAGGATGAAACAAAATAGAAAAACAGGAAGGCAGAAAGAGACCAAAAGACTATACACTATATAATAGCAAGCATCCTGATTCAAAGAAAACAATCAAGGAAAATCTTCAAGTGCCTACCATTCTAGATATGACCATGCTAAGTAGCTCTGATATGTCTTTAACAACTGGTCATATGATTATTTTTCTTTTCCATCAAAGTTACTATCTGACCATATTTTTTCAGGCTTTCCCTTTGTTCCTGTGTCAAGTTTTTTAACATCTCTCAAGGTTCTATCAAATATCAAATTCCCAAGAAAATAAACCTACTCAGGATATTGATCAATTTTGTATTCCTTGAAAACAACATAGCTCACAGAGTTATTAATATCAATATCTGCATGCAATACTTCATAAGAATCATTGTTGGACTCTTTAATGAGGTGCAACATCTTCTTCTCTCCATACAGTTTTACAAGGCTACCTTCAATTGGAATGGTGGAAAAATACATATCTATCTGAACACTTCCACCAACACTTGCAACCCATTTTCTTGATAACAGCATGCCCCATTTGGTAGGGCAATCAACAATAACAACATCAAGTTTTAATTTCTTACCTAGATCAACTGGAAGTTGTACCACCAAAAATTTTACACACCCTACAACTGACACCTCTCTAGAATCCATCAAAGTACACTTCCCATAAGCTACTGTCACTTTAATGTTCAATTCATTCATGACTTCTAGAAGCATAACATTTCATGATGCTCTGGAATCAAACATATAATTGTGCAACATTCTGTCCTCAATAATCAGTGTTGTAAAAAATGGATCAACATTTAATTGAGACTCAACCAAAGATGTTCCTAAGTAAACTTCAGGTGGTTCACCTATCTCGTCTAATGTTGGTGGTTTTTCTAGGTTTGTAATGGTTGAAGGAGGAGTGTTTATATTATTTATATTTATGATTTAGGAACTCCTATCTTCCTCCAATCCTAAATACTCAAAATCCCTCTTTTTGTACTCAGGAATCCTAAACAGTTCAATAATTGGGACAAAAATCTTGATTTGACTTAAGACCTAGGAAATGTCATATGGAATGTATTTGGGCAAAGTGGTATTTGGAGAATGATTGTAAAACTCACTAGATGGAACAAGATTTTTCACATTTTGGGTATGTGTGGGAACACCAGTTCTACCTGAGATAATGAGGCCTTTGCTAGATCCATCTTTCTTTAGAGTTTCTTTTAGGAAATTGGTGAGAACTGGGGTCTTTGATTTGGCTTGAGGTCATGCCCCTTTGACAAACTTTACTTCTTGTGCTATACTCTTTTTCTTGGGAAACAAAACCATTCATTAACAACTGTCTATCCTATTTTAATGGGATCCCTCCATCATACTTCTTAATCATTAGAGCTCTTAGGTACTCAAAATCATTATTAGGAAGTTCAAAATCATGTACCATATCTATTTCTAAAGCATGAGAGGGAGGAAGAAGAGTACCTAGTGAATGCAATCCCAAAAGCTTGTAGTAGTTCATGCAATTATTACTTCAGTTGAAGTTACTCCTTACTATGAGCTTGTAGAGCAGTCCACCATGCATGTATCATCATCAGTGTCATCAACATCATCAACTTCTTTAACTTGCTGATCTACTTCACATGGCAGGTGGGGTAAGAAGCATTTGTTGCACCAATCAATTTCATTTGTCTCTTCAACAAATACAACTCTGGCATTTAGAGGATCAGGCATTACTCTATTTTTTCTAGTTTGGGGTTTTCTAGCTCCCATGGGTCCTTTACCTCTGTCATCATATCTCTGATAATTTCTAGGTGATTCAAAAATGTCTTGTCCTTGTTTCCTATGCTGACCTTGAGAACCTTTTCCAATTCCTTTCTCTATCCTGGCTAGTTTGTAAGAGATTTCTTTGATAGCTCCAACCAAAGTCTTTACAAATTCCTCAAGATCCATGAGTCTTTCTTGATTGAGGCTTCTCAAGGTTTATTAGTTTAACACCCTCCCTCTTAGGAGGTTTTCCCACTACTTTAATGTTGTTCTCAATTTCCAGAGCCATGGTGAAGGCCTACCTCAATTTTTTTGGGTTCTTATCCCTCAAATAGTAAGTATATTTCTTATTAAATGGATCTGAATACTTTATTAGAAATGATTCATCACATGGCCTAAAATTAACAGGTACTCTTCTCAATGTTTTGTTAAATCTTATATTGAAATCATGCACTGATTCATTAGGATTATTTTTTATATTTTAAAATTATGGTAAAAGAAACCTAGGGTCTATTTTATCACCATACTAGAATTCTAAAAATATTCTTCATCTCTATCCAAGAATCAATGGAATTATCTAGCAAAGATTTATATCAGTCCCTTGCATCTTCTTCTAGACTATGGACAAAAACTTTAATGTACATATCGTAAAATTCTATTTCAAATTCCTCCATCATATTCAAAAAGAGATTCAAGTGCCAATCACCAGTGATTGCATTATTTCCTTGAAACTTAGGCAATCTATTTCTTACATCTTATGGCACAACATTTAGATAACCAGTCATACCTCTAAAATTGATGGGACCAAAAGTGTTAACAACAAATGGAGGTTTGGGTGGAGGTTGAGCCATATTATTTTGAGGAAGTGACCTTGGAGTAGATGTAAACTGATGAGGAGTGAGAGGTTTATGTAGTGCAGGGATGTAATTCTCAAAATGATTTCCCTCTAAAGGATCTATTTTCTTATAAAACTCTATCAGATTTGGAGAATACCAGGGAAAATTGAGAAGCAAATGTCTCAAATAAAAAATAAGGACCCTCTCTAGATGGAGAATTCAATTCAACATAGAGACTACCTGATTGAGATTCACTTGAGGAAGTATTGAAATATTTAATCATAGGCTGATCAATTTCACCAATGGACATCTTTTTTCTTGATGCTTGATCTCCAACCAACCTTCCAATTTCTTCTTCCTTCTGATAATTAGACTTTCCCAGCTCTTGAAACAACTTTCTACTAGGGTCCTTGGTGAAGAAATATCTTCTTTCCTTCCATCTTTGTAGAGATTAATGAAAAATCTTACTTGATGTATGTTAAGACACTGGTATTTATTGAGAATTTAAACAACATGGAGTCTCCACTAAGGATTTTTACCTTAGTTTTTTCAAATGCACTATGAAAGACTTACCAAATGTTTGTCAATACCAGATTCATGTAAAGCTTACAAGATCTTCTCTTCTTCTACCCAAATTTATCAATGATGATACAAAATTTAGTGCAATAATTGTAGAAGCTAGAAATATTACACTCAGAACATACAACTTTGAAAAATTATTACATATCTAAACAAATAATGATGTTTTAACCATGTATTAGCACATAACATATGTAATAAGTATTACCAGGGTCTTTATATATACACCTTTGTCCAAATACTTCAAAGAGTCCCCAGTAATGGTGCCACTAGTGTTGTTGATGGGAGAAATGGATATGAACTGGCAACAAATTGATCCTTGAGTCGAAAAATCTTTCCCAAAAATGCTAAATAATACCTAGAAATGGTGCCACTAGTGTTGGTATCCAAATTTGTTCTCCCTTTGAAGTTGAACAATATCACAGATTTGGTATGGAGATTAGAGATAGTTAGATCATGTTGTGTGTCATTTTTTAGCTTTGAGGATGAGATCTAACTAGCCCTTTGTCACTCAGATTTGTGGAGATATGGATAACACCTTCAAGATGATTTGACCTATCCTCACTACTTTAGGCCATGCCTTTCAACTAGGGTGAGAGGACCCGTAGTGTAACTGTTATCCAAAATGAGCCCTTGCTTATTTTAGCTAACTTACCTTCATTATTTCCTTCCTTTTACTTAAAATTCAATTTCCACACACTTCAAACACTCAAAATATTCTAGAAATGGCTTCACACTGATAAGATAGGATTTTTTTCCCCCTTTCCAGAAACATAAAGAAGTCCTCCTAACTCCTTGTATTTTTTTAGTTATGGCTACGATGGAGTTTGGAGGGGTAATTTTTCTAAGGCAGGCCTATGGAGCTTGGGAAAGTTTTGTGCCAAAAAGGCTTAGGTTAGTGGAGTGGAGGAAGAAATTGAGAATTTAGTGCTTTTTGGGCTAAAAGTGCAAAATTCATTTGCACTCTTGTGAGCTCACAAAGGAAATGAAATTGCTTAAGGCCCACAGCCAATGAAATGATGCCATGTGTCAAGGTGGAGTGGCGGGCATCAAAGGGACTTTAAGTTTTTTGGTGTTTGGTCAAAATGTGTCAAAGGAAAAAACGGTCATTTAGTCGCATCCCCACTAACCAATCAAAAGGAGCCATGTGTCTATTCATCGGTGGGGATCAGGGTGTCGAGAAGATTTTAGAATTGTTGCCAAAGTGGTGAAAAGTGCAAAGGCAAAAATAGAACCACATCCCTATAGACCAATTAGAAAGCACCACGTGCCATCAGAGTAATGGGGCCATAGAGAATTTTAGGAAAATTTCCCAATTTTGTACATTCTAAAAGGGACAAATGTCAAGTTTTCACCCACCGACCTGATTTTTGCCCTAATTTTGCCCTGTTTTGCCCTAAATCTTCAGAGGGCCATATCTTTCGATCCAGAGCTCAGATTTTTGCAATTTTTGTATCCCAATGGCAAGCTGTTGAAATCATCTACATGATGGACACTTCAACCTTTAAATTTTGATGGAGTTTTGTGGGAGAAAAATAGGAAAACATCTCTGGCATGTGAAAAATTATAGAAAATGACCCCAACCACCAAAATTAATAAAGTATGGGACTCTTTCTCTGTCTACAAAGCAATGTACATTGAAGTATGGGATTTTTCATGAAAACCCATCATTTTTCAAGATAATTAAATGGATCTGGTCTTTGTTTAGAGTTTTTAAAATTGATTTACCTACATTTTCTCATTTCCTTCATTTTGTTTGAGTGATAAAAGCCAGTTTTGTCTCATTTTGAAAAGGGTTGTTCATCCTTCTCTGTGTCTCCCTTCAAATTTTTTTCCCTGAGGTTGAAAATGGAGTTTGAACCTCCTCCCATGTTCTGGTAATGAAATTTTTTCCTCTTTCTCGTGAAATGATGCATTGTGTAAATTCTGAGAAATAAAAAAAGGTTTTTTGTGATGCATTTGTCCATCTTTGGCTCATTTTATTTGTTGTTTTCCTTACCTCTCTTCATTACAGGGTATTTGTGCATGTTTCGATGTTCATTATAGGTTTTAGAGCTATTTTTATGGAGTTTTGGAACATTTTCTGTGTGAAATCCATCTTATTTTTGTGATGCATTTGTCCATCTTTTTCATTGCTCACCTCTTCTTATTCCATGGTAGTTTTTATGATAATCAAAACTTTCCTTCTCTGGTGTATAACCGTTTTAGTGTAGGCTCTGTTTTTCCTTATTTTTCTTCCTCTTCTTATCTCCTTGGAAGTTATATTAGGTTAGATTATCTCTCCTGCACTATAATAACTTGTGACAGGTAGTTTAGGAAGAGGAACTAGCCTTCTCTGGAGAGCTTTCCCCATTTTGCAAATGTCCTACACTTGGGGAAAGCTCAATGTTGTGCAATCACACAAAATGAATTTGCCTTAGAAAAGAAGTTCCATAACTCATTTCGAGGGTGACGTGAATTTTCACTAACACTATCCTCTGTTTGATGAAGGAGATAGAGATATCCTTCTTTTGCATAAATTTTATGAAGAAAACCTTGGGAAAATATGGTCAATACTCCATAATTTAACTCTTAAGAGTTGTCACTTCTAAAAAATGGAGATACTTTCAACACAAGGCTAAGGTTCTTGAAGACATTAAGAAATCCTGATTGTTCTACATATTTTAGTAAATAGATTTTGTTCCTTTGTTGATATACATGGAAAATAGGGGTAGTTCAAGATGGATTCATGGTTTTTGAATAATTTTTGTGGGATATTAAGCAAGATAAAGTTGATTATACCATATATTTTAGGGACTTCACAACAATGGACAACTCAACAACAGAAAGCTTCAGGATCGTTAAGACGTTTCTCCAACTAGAAGGTGTGCTTCAATGGAGTCCTAAATCATCATGTTTTCACACAAATTTTGAGAATATAACATGAAGGATAGAGTTAAAAGACACAATTAAACACCAAACTCTTTGATAAATCATGCCTAAGGTAAACCCAAAGACTTATAGACAATATTTATCAATAAATGATAGTGGAGTGATTTTAAATTTGTTTATCTCATCACAATATGAAAGGATCTTCTTGAAATCAAATTACAAATATCACTAAATTATCATAGGGATGAGATCCTGTGTGATTTCACAAAGATTTCAAAGTAAGATTGCACTCAGAACAAGTAAAACTACTTATAGACATTCTAAAAAAAAGCAGACAGTAATTGCTCCAAAATTGATACAAATTAATTTCAAAATTGCATAGATTCATTAGCAGGGGAAAGCATCTATAAAAATCTTAGTGATTTTCAGTGGCTATACATCTACAACCAACTTGACATGATAGAAAATATAACATAGAAGAAATTAACAGGTTATCTCGAATTGGCTTCTTAGGAAGATGACTTTCTCAAATTTTCTCTTAAGAATTAAACCCCCCAACCATTTGCAAGAGTATTCTCATTGCATTTATACATTTTACTCACTCAATTTTCCCCCCAAATGAGAAGAATATTTGATGGACCTTCTCTTGTTACAAATTTTCCTCAAAAAGAAACGTTTAAAAAATTCACATTAGAAAGTTTCCAAGTGGAACAATTATGAATTGATCACATTTCTTAGGCCCTCGACTAATGACTAGGATGCTATGCCACAATGTTTTGGCAATCCTTCTAATCATTCTGATTCTGTCATGCGAGAAATCCCCTATTTAATCATTTTCGAGAGGCTCTACATAGCTTGATATGATAGGTAATCCTTTTCACTCTCGAGGAAACAACTTTTTCATATTTTATGCCTACAACTTTCATCATTTCATCATTTTCCCTTTCTTTCCTCTGCAACTCTATCCTTCATCTAGCTTCTCTAGTAATTCCCTTTTTTACAAGTGCTTGCGCAATATCAACTTCAAAATATTGACATTAAAAATTCTTGGACTCAAAAATTAAGTTCCGAATCCATTCAATGGAACTTTATAGACAGAGAAGACAAGTAATTTCATCAAAAATTGATGAAAAACAATGCGTATTCGCATCTCCGGGAGTCTTGGATCAAAAATGGACAAAAAAAACACAATGCACAGGAACCGTTAATTCTACCCCTTATCCACTTTATTTTATAACCATCCACGTGTTTCCTTGGTGCAACTATAAAGGAGAAGTACAGGGGAAAGTTTCCAAACAAGAGCATGCCTTCCACATGCCCTGGGCCCAAGAAAAACACATTTTGGTCTCTATAAAGGTCTCAGCAAAAAAGGAGCAAGAAGAAGCCTCCACATGTCTCAATCGCACACTTTGAGATGGTCCCCAAAAGAAGAGACCCCAAAAAAGTGCGGGCTCACCATGTGTCTCAGTCTGACATAGTTGTTAAAAAATTTTGAAGGATCAACGGAAGGCACCATGTGTCTAGGGTCCGAGACAGCTTTCCTTAGCTGTTAAAAATTCCAAGCAAGGGTAGAAGTGAATGGAAGCCTCCAAGTGTCTTCCTAGTGCTTCTTCAAAATAAAATTCAGGGACTGGTCCCTAAACATGCATGGTCCCTCCACGTACCCTAGGCTTTTCAAAATTTCTTTGAAAAGTTTAAGTATAGAGCGGAGCTGACAGAAGCCTCCACATGTCTCCTTGTCACAATTATTAAGGTGGGATGTTGAGGCAGATCCTCAAATGAGTTCCTTCCCTCCACGTGTCCATGGTATGCCAAAATTGTACTGGATGCATGAAAAAATATTCTACGTCTGGGAAAGGTAGTGCCCATTGATTTTGTTTGAGCATTCTTCTTATTATCCTTAGCAGATTTTTATTGGTGCTTTAACCCAATCCATTACCTTTAGGGTAATAATTGGATGAAGTATTCATATGAATACCATGTTGACTAGTCCAACTTATAACCCTTCCACCAGGAAAAGATAATGCATTATCAGAAATGGTAGTGGCTAGAATACTAAACCTGCAAACTATACCTTTGTAAAATGACAATATTGAGGTCTCATTGGCTTCCTTTAAGGCCATTGCTTCAATCCAGCAAGTAAAATAGTCAGTGGTTGTTCAAATAAAATTTTCTCCCTGAGATGAATTTATATTAATCATGCAAATGAATTCAAGACCCTACTACATAAATGGTTGATCGACTAAAATAGTCTCTAGGGTAGCGAAACAAATCTTTCCTTTCCGACAAATATTGCACTATTTTTACACTTTCTGATCCATTCATAAAAATCCTTGCATATGATGGGACAATAGTAACCAGATTTCATTATTTCAAGGGTTTTTGTATGTGCTGAGAAGTGACCACCTACAGGTCCTTCATGGAATTTTTAAAGTAGTCGCTCCACTCTATCAAAATCAACACAACATAGCAAGATTCCATTTATGTCTTTTTTAAACAACACTCTATCAACAAATGTATAAGGTACAACTTGTAACCAGAAATATATTATTTTATTCTTCTTCATACCTTTTGGATAAGTACCATGCTAGAAATAATTAATCAAATTAGACATCTAGCTTCAAACTGGAGCTTCTCGATTAACTTCTGGTTGATGATTATCAGGCTGTAATAATACTGCATCTTACTAATTTTCCATATCGGAAATCATGTTCTCATAAATATGTTTCCCTCTGACTATTTTAGAAATAGAGATGTCAACATCATACTCCATTACTTTGGTAATCCAACTGTTGGCTAGATTTTCCGCATAGCTAAAAACCTAGGCAGTCATGAGATAAATCTCCCTCATTTACCTGCTAGTATCTATATGGGGGTTTTACTTTAACCATGCAGCTCATGAACCATAGTTGTATAATTTTGCAGCAAGTAAGCAGTTGTTTAAAGAAAGAAAATATTTAAAGAAGAAGAGAATAATAAAACACAGGGAAGAAATAGGGAAGATGTGCAACCCAATCAATAGATAATAAAGTTGATTATATGCACATAGAAGAAACCAATAGATATCAACACACAAAATTATAAGCAAAGGAAACTCTAGATCTAGATCTAAAATAACACAAAGTTTATTAGAAGATCTAAGATAAAATCTAGAAATAAAATGCACCGTGACACAAAGTTCTCCAAAAATCTGCTCCTTTATATTCCTTTGCTTTAAGTGGCTATCAAGGGTTTCAGCACAAAGTCTGGAACACAAGAGTGCTGCTTACAAATTTTGATCCTTAACCCGAAGGTTCTTCCTCTACTTATAGAATGTAGAGGGACAATTACAAGTCAGATTCTTTTACTTGAACTGACACATGTGGAAGTGGGAAAGGAAATAACTGGCAATCTCCCTCCTAGAATTCCTCTTTGCATAACATGCATGATTTGCAACTAAAGATAGAACCTTCTATTTTTCATGTCTGTCACCTATCTCCAAGTAGTTGACTTCTTCAAGTAATGGCTTTTAAACCAATCACTTAAGTTGTATAATTTAATTGATTGCTCAATTACTTTGTCAGAGGAAATAATAGAAAGAAGAAGAAAGAGGAAAGCTGCAGTCTTGTCCTTTTTCATATTCTACATGCAGCTAATTCTTTTGCCTTTGATTCTCACCAAGCTAGATTTGGGAGTAGCAGGATCTGGAATCGGCTGGATCTTGAATTGGCTAGGTCTAGAATTGGCTTCGCCTTGTCTTCCCTTTTATCCTTGAAGCTTTTGTAGTTCTTCTCCTGGACATGCATCCGTGCAATGTTTGTCGTAAATAATTCATAATTTTTATTTTTAATTGCATATGAGAAATTAAAAATTCTGGAAAGCACTCCAGGTGAATGCAACTTCAATGAAGGCTTCAACTAGAAGATTGGGAGCATATGCACAAGATCTTGGAAGAAATTTTCCACGCACTGACTTCTACACGGGTTGCATAAAAAAGAAGAGCATAAATTTTTGCTGGAATTATGGATCTGGAACTGAATCTGGATTTGGATCTATGCATGCTTCTATTGATCTTTCTCGTTCATCCCACTTTTCCATGGTTGGAGCGATCTCTATCTGAGCAATTCTTTTTCTTTTTATTCAGCCAAAATTCTTTACCGGTGCTGATCTGGAGATTTCTTCAGATTCGGAGGATATGTTCAATATATTGGACATTGATTTAAGCTCCCTTTCTCTTATAAAAGAACCTGTAATGAATTCCTGCAATTCATTCAGACAAAGATGGCAACTGGAACATGAACAGTGGATTTTAATTATAAAAATATGCATATATCAAGCCTGCTGCCCCAAAATTTGATGTTTTATTTGCATGCAAAGCAAGCATGAATTTTACCAACTTCACCTGACCACCTGTACCACTATGCAGACAATTATTTAGACAAAAATCAAGCTCCTTCAAACCTAGGCACCAAATTTGGAATCTTCCAGCATTAATTACACCTTCTTTTGAGCAAAATTTCTCTTCAAATGGGGCGCACTTTTTTTCTGGGTTGCACTTCTCTACTTTTGAATTAATTAATTAATCCTTATGGAATCCCCTACTTATATAATCCTCATAATTCTATAACTAATTAATGCCTCTCCTATTCCTGACAATTAATTAATTATTTAATAAGCTTTACTCGTCAAATGGGGTGCCTATTTTGTGCATGCTCATGGCTGCCATTAAATAAATTAAATTTATTTAATTTTACCCTTCTACTTCCAGTTATCTTAAGCCTCACAATATGCTTTGACCTTAGCCACTGAAAATAGGAATTAATTAAATCAATTAATAATTTAAAAATTATTATTCCTCTCTCAAATGGGGTGCACTTTTTTGGCATGAGAAATTTCTATTTTTAAAAGTCAATTGACAATGGGATTATTTACCCTGCAAGGAAGCTCTGAAAATCCCATGATCCACTTAAGTTGTTTGACTTTCATAATGGGATTATTTACCCTGCAAGGCAGGTAATAAATTCCCATCAATGCCCTAAGTGATTTTTCTTTTATTTCACAATGGGAATTTTTACCCTGCAAGGTAGGTAAGAAATTCCCACCTGCCTGCTGCCTCTTATTTTTCCATTGTGACTTAAGTGGCATTGCTTTCATGGGAAAAATTACCCTACTAGGTAGGTACAAAATTCTCACCTGCCTGCTACTTTCAAAAATCCCATGATTCACTTCAAACCCTCTTTTTCCAAAAATATGGCTAGCCTAAAAGAAGCTTTTTGGTGCACAACTTTTTCTTTTCCAAGAGAACTAGACCTCCAATGGTGAATTCCTTCTGGCACAATGTGCATAGGTGATATCCCAATACTCTAGGATAAGAATCAGGCCAAACAGGAAAAGGAATTGTTCCAGTGAAATTTCACAGAAAATGAAACTAGAAAACACAAAAACACAAAACATTGCCCGAAGTCACAAATAGAACCCAAGATTCATTCTAGTTTAAAACCATAATAGTATATGGGAAAATTGACATGTACGATTACAACAGGGTTAAACCGGAGAAAAAATTACCTCAAATGGGGCTCAAAATAATTAAATACAAAATTCCCACAGGCAAACCCCAGCAACAAAATAAAACAATTTCGGGCATCTGGGTATTTGTCGAAATTGGCTTATATGGCTCCTTGGAAATATCTTGACACAATACAAAAAAAATTTGACAAAAAAAACACAAAACAAACCATTATTTTAAAATTACAATTTTTTTTAACATGGGGTAGTCTCAAATTTCAGGGTGAAATCTGGGAACACTAGTCGGCTCCGTATGTGGACATCTTCTCCTCTGTCAGAATGACTAGAGAAAACATGAGATCCCAACATATTTGGTTTCGTATCTTGTATTTTGGGCATGGGGTCAGGAAAAAAAAAAGAACACAACACAGAAACAGAACAAGGAAAAACAAACAAAGTTTTATTTATATACATACAGGTTTTACCCTACTTTTTATGTATGGAAAAGCTTCAAATGCTACATGTTGAAAGGCAGTGGTAACTCAATTCCATCCTGGTAGGAAAGGAAGAAAATATCCATTCCGGTAACTCTTTTGATCACGAAGGGCCCTTTCCACAGTGATTCAGATTTATCGTGTATGTCCTTCGATTCATGTCTCATGTCCCACCAAAGTACCCAATCTCTGATCTCAAACTTCCTTTCTCTGGCCTTCTTGTCAAATACTCCAGGTACGTCTTTATCAAATTCATCTGGTGGTGGCTCATCCTTTCTTCTCTCCATGGCAGGTAAGTCTACATCAAATTTCTCTGTTCCCAGATTTATTTGCTGCATTTTTTACGAAGAACTATCACCATATTCTTTGATCTTCTTCAGGTACTGATCATGCTTGTTGAAAGTCTCCACTAAGGAAACTAGACCCTTGTGGATTTTTTTACCTTTTGGTTGGACTATTCCACTGTAGTAATCATAACCTGGATCGGTTATGCTGGGACTGTTTGTCATGGTAGTGACTTACTCCCTTCAACATACAACTTATCAAAGTTGACTTGTTCCCAAAATGCAGATGTTTGTTTTTCCTCATTGAAAGTTTGCCACTGTTCAACATTTTCAGGGACTTTGGGGCCGTATACCATCTCCACTTTATAGTTTCCTTGTCTTAATATGGATGGTGGTCTATCCGGATTTAATATCGCAGCTATGACCGTCAAAGAGTCTGCCTTGGAATTCTGATTTATTGGAATGAAGTCAAGAGAGAATGCTACAAAATCGAATGTCAAAGAAAGCACTCTATCTCTGTAATGCTCTAGATTATCTATTTTCACTTGACTTTACCCTAGAACCTACTTTACTAGAAGTTCAGCATCTCCTTGGGCTTTGAGGAGTTTTACTCCTTTATTTTTAGCTTGCTCCATTCCTAATAGCAATGCTTCATACTCCGTCGTATTGTTGGTGTTCTCGAACATTAGCTTGTGGGAGTATGGAAATATCTCATGATTTAGAGATATTAGTAGAACACCGGATCTTGATCCAAAAGAGAAATAGGTGCCTTTAAACTCCAAAGTCCAAAATTTTTCTTCATCTTTTGTTTCCTGGTCAAAGTTCTATCTCTAGAATGTCTTTCTCCATTTCCAAGAAATATACCCCATGGTTAGATTCTTGAAAAAGAATCTGAGATCTAGGATCCTCAAATTTTGTAACTGTGTACCTAGACATCTTTTCCATCTCTAGCTTCTGATTAATCCCCTTGATAGGAATATGAGCATAGAACCAATCCATCTTTACTTCTCCTCCCATTTCTTTGCAAAATTTTCTACTCAGCAACATCCCGTAGGAGACAAGCATATCTGCAACTAAGATTGTCATCTTTAATCTTTTTTCAGGAAAATCTACCAGAATAACTTGTGCATCTTTGATTTTTCTGATTAAAGGGACTTGTCTCTCCATGGAGTAGCACCTTTTTATAGTCTTTGTCAAGGTAAGCCCAAGAGCATCTGCAAATTTAGTTGGCATGACATTGTCAGAAGCACATGAATCTAGAATAAAATTGCTTAATTTGAAACCATCAAGCAATAGGGAAAAATAGAATGGTTCCACTCTTTTAGAAGATGGTGAGGATTTAACAAATTTAGTGTTGTTTTGTGGAGGAGTATCTTTGGGCTTAGGAAAAAGGCCTTCTGATGTATTGGATTGTCCTGGTGATTGTACATATTCGACTAGCCTATTTAACTGCTCAGGAAAGGCTCTCAAGTATTTATCTTTTGGCATTTGAACTCTGGTTTTCTTAACATGATCAATAATGTCAAAAGAAGAAATAGATTCAGATACCTGAGCCTCTTTCTACGGTTGAGATGAAGAACTCTCATGCTTACTTTCGGGAGCTAAGGAAGAAGGAAAAGGGATGCCCCTTCTCTGCTCGTCTGCTAATGATTCAGCTTGGCAAGTTTGTGATCTTGTAAGTACTGCATATGCATGACAATGATCATCTTCAAGAAGCTCCTCATACTCATGTTCAAATTTACAGTTTAGGTAATTAATGTTGGAGTCACCAGCAGGAGCTACAAAATCATTATTCTTGAGCTGATCAGTGTCAGCTTCCAGGTCTTCTTCATTCATCTCCATTTTGTTTCTTGGATTAGCTTCAATTACTAATCTTTCGGAGCCAACAATGTGGTTCCAGTTGTTGTTGTTGTTGAAATTTTGAGCAGGGGGAGTATTGTTGCCTTGAGTCATTTGTTTCTTTATCTACAATATCTCATTTTCCAGTTTTGCAGCAATGAATCAGAAGTAGTAGCAGAGGATGAACTTTTAGCTCTAGAAGTGTTTCTCTTTATCTTTCCAGCCATGATGAGGTTGTCTTCAATTTCAACCACCATGTTTTGAGTTGCTAATAAGTCAGCAGGACGTGCTCTTTGTAGTTGATAGCTTACTTTAGAAAGTCAGGCATTGATGAAGAATACCTTTTGATTCTTGTCATTCAAAGAAGTAGAAGATGGAATTTTATATAATAATCTTTAGAATTTTCCAAGAAAATCCTGCATGTGTTCATGTGGCTCCTTCTTCAACTGAGTCAGTTGAGTTATCAATGTACTGTAATCTTTAGCTGATTTGAATCTTTTCAAGAACGCATCCCGCATAGTAGCCTAGTTGGTTATGGTGCTAGGAGCTAGCCGGTAGAACCATTCTCCAGATAATTCATGTAGAGTCTCTATGAAAATCCGTATAGACACATCTTCATGCTCCACTGCAAGCACACCAAAAGATATGAAGAATGCAACCAAGTGGTCACCTGGATTTTACTTTCCATCTCCAAAGAATTTTGGAAAATAATTTCTCGTCCCTTTAGGTAGATCATGCATAGGAGGAGTCAGATTTAGTGGCCCATAAGCTACTCCCCGTGGGACAGGTACTATCTGGTTTTGATTCACAATGATGAGTGGGGCACGTCTTCTCCTTATGTAGACTTGATGAATAATTGCAGCTGCTGGATTATGCTCAAGATGATCTGGATCTAGATGAGTGTGCGTTCTCCTTCCTGGTGAGAGACTAGATCTACGGATTCTAACTTGAGGAGGATGATCGAAATTGAATTGCTCCTGCTGTCTGAAGAAATGATCAGTCCTTCCTTGCACCTTCATAGATCGGGTAAATGGATGCTCATCCAAGTTGAGATTTGTATGGAAAACACTCTAATCTTCAAGAGATAAGCTTTGATCTGCAAAGATAGTCATTTCCCCAACGTAGTCGCCAAAAACTGTTGGCTAGATTTTATGCATAGCTGAAAACCTAGGCAGTCATGAGATAAATCTTCTTCATTTACCGGTGAGGCTCCCGTGTCAGATTTGTCAATAAAATATGCTAATATCTATATAGGGGTTTTACTTTAACCATGCAGCTGATGAACCAAAGCTGTATAGATTTGCAGCAAGTAAACAAATGTTTAAAGAAAGTAAATATTTAAAGAAGAAGGGAATAATAAAACACAGGGAAGAAATAGGGAAGATGTGCAACCCAATCAATAGATAACAGAGTTTATTTTCTGCATATAGAAGAAACCAATAGATATTAACACACATAATTATAAGAAAAGGAAACTCCAGATCTAGATCTAAAATAATACAAATTTTATTAGAAGATCTAAGATAAAAGATAGAAACAAAATGCATTGTGACACAAAGTTCTTCGGAAATATTCTCGTTTATATTCCTTTGCTTCAAGTGGCTATCAGGGGTTTCAGCACAAAGTTTGGAACACAAGAATGCTACTTACAAATTATGATCCTTAGCCTGAAGGTTCTTCCTTTGCTTATTGATTGTCTGCATATAGAAGAAACCAATAGATATCAACACACATAATTATAAGAAAAGGAAACTCCAGATCTAGATCTAAAATAACACAAAGTTTATTAGAAGATCTAAGATAAAAGATAGAAACAAAATACATCGTGACACAAAGTTCTCCAGAAATATGCTCGTTTATATTCCTTTGCTTCAAGTGGCTATCAGGGGTTTCAGTACAAAGTTTGGAACACAAGAATGCTAATTACAAATTATGACCCTTAACCTGAAGGTTCTTCCTCTACTTATTGAATGTAGAGGGACAATTACAAGTCAAAATATCTTAGTTGACCTGACACATGTGGAAGTGGGAAAGGAAACAACTAGAAATCTCCCTCCTGGAATTCCTCTTTGCATTATATGCATGATTTGCAACTGATGATAAAACCTTCTATGTTACATGTCTACCACCTATCTCCAAGTAGTTGAATTCTTCAAGTAATGGATTTTAAACCAATCACTTAAGTTGTATAATTTAATTGATTGCTCAATTACTTTGTTGGAGGAAATAATAGAAAGAAGAAGAAAGAGGAAAGCTACAGTCTTGTCTTTTTTCATATTCTACATGCAGCTGATTCTTTAGAATTTGATTCTCACCAAGTTGGATCTTGGAGCACTCTGGGTGAATGAAACTTACATGAAGGCTTCAACTGGTATATTGGGAACACATGCACAAGATCCTGGAAGAAATTTTCCATGCACTGACTTCTACACAGGCTACATCAGAAACTAGAGGAAGAATTTTTGTCGGAATTATGGATCTGGATTTGGATTTGGCACTGAATCTGGATCTGGATCTATCCATGATTCTGCTGATCTTTCTCATTCATCCCGCTTTGCCATGGCTGGAGCGATCTCTGTCTGAACAATTCTTTTTCTTTTTGTTTAGTCGGAATTCTTTACAACTGGTGTAGATCTAAAGATTTCTTCAGATTTGGAGGATATGTTCAATGTATTGGACATTGATTTAAGCTCCCTTTATCTTATAAAAGCACCTGTAATGAATTCCTACAATTAATTCAGACAAAGATGGCAACTGGAACATGAACATTGGATTTTAATTATAAAAATCTGCATATATCAAGCCTGATGCCCCAAAATTTGATGTTTTTTTGCATGCAAAGCAAGCATGAATTTTACCAACTTCACTTGAGCACCTGTACCACTATGTAGACAATTATTCAGACACATATCAAGCTCCTTCAAACCTAGGTGCCAAATTTAGAATCTTCCAACATTAATTACACCTTCTTCTTAGCAAAATTCCTCTTCAAATGGGTCGCACTTTTTGTTTGGGCTGCACTTATCTGTTTTTGAATTAATTAATTCATCCTTATGACAGCCCATACTTATATAATCCTCATAATTCTATAATTAATTAATGCCTCTCATATTCCTGACAATTAATTAATTATTTAATAAGCTTTACTCTTCAAATGGGGCGCTTATTTTGTGCATGCTCACAGTTACCATTAAATAAATTAAATTTATTTAATTTTAGCCTTCTAATTCTAGTTAACTTAAGCCTCACAGTATGCTTTGACCTTAGCCACTGAATATATGAATTAATTAAATCAATTAATACTTAAAAAAGTATTATTCCTCTCCCAAATTGGGCACACTTTTTTGGCATGAGCAATTTCTATTTTTAAAAGTCAATTGACAATGGGATTATGTACCCTGCAAGGAAGCTCAGAAAAATCCCATGATCCACTTAAGCTGTTTGAATTTCATAATGGGATTATTTACCCTGCAAGGCAGGTAATAAAATCCCATCAATGTCTTAAGTGAATTTTCTTTTATTTAAAAATGAGAATTTTTACCCTGTAAGGTACGTAAGAAATTCCCGCCTACCTGTTGCCTCCAATTTTCCCATTGTGACTTAAATGGCATTACTTTCATGCGAAAAAGTTCCCTGCTAGGTAGGTACAAAATTCCCACTTGCCTGCTGCTTCCAAAAATCCCATGATTCACTTCAAACCTTCTTTTTTCCAAAAATGCGGCTAGCCCAGAAGAAGCTTTTTAGTGCATGACTTCATCTTTTCCAAGAGAACCAGACCTCTGATGGTGAATTACTTCTACCAAAATGTTCATAGGTGATCTTCAGATACTCCAGGCCAAGAATCAGGCCAAACTGGCAAAGGAATTGATCTAGATAAATTTAATAGAAAACGAAACGGGTAAACATGAAAACACAAGAAGTTGCCAGAAGTCACAAATAAAGCCCAGGATACATTCTTGGTTAAATCCCTCCTAGTATATGGGAAAATTGACATGTATGATTGCAACAAGGTTAAACTGGAGTACAAATTACCTCAAATGGGGCTCAAAATAATTAAATAAAAATTTCCCGTAGGCAAACCCCAGCAACATAATAAAACAATTTCAAGCATCTGGGTATTTGTTGAAATTGGCTTATATGGCTCCTTGTAAATATCTTGACACAATATAGAAACTTTCTGACAATAAAAACACAAAACGAACTATTATTTTAAAAGTACATTTTTTTTTAACATGGGGTAGTTTTAGATTTCAGGGTGAAATCTGGGGACACCACCAACCAACTCGTTTTTCATTAATTTCCTTGTTCAACATGAATTCTTTAACACTTGGATGAGAAACTAAAACATGAATCTTATTATTCGAAAGCATATACTTGAATTCTTCAAACCTATAACAACTCCAAGTACTTGTTTTTCAAGAAAAGTGTACCTTTGTTTTGTAGTCATGAAGGCTCTGCCTAAAGAAAGTAATGGTTTATTCTATATTCTCATAATTAACGTTAGTCAATATGGCTGAAATTGTTTCAGCTCATGTAAGTGCATACATTATACAATATTTATCAAAATTAGGATTTTCCATTATAGGGGCTTGTGAAATACCTAACTTAATGGCTTCAAAAAAATTTCTTATTTGGCTCCTCTGAGAGAACGTTTTCCTTTCTTGAGTATGGAAGTCAATGGTTTGACGAAAGTTGCAAATTCTAGTACAAATCTCTTTACAAAGTTGATTTTTCCCAAAAAACTTTGTAATTCCTTCTTTTGACGTGGTAAAGAAAGCTGCATAATTGAATCAAATATTATGTAATTGAATCAACTCTTAAAGGATACATAGCTAAACCTTTCTTAGATATAATATGACCAAGTAACTTGTCTTCATGCACAGAAAAAATAGATTTTTTTGGGTTCGCTGGGATCCCAAGCTGCCTGCAAATTTCAAAGGTATTCCTCAAATGCATGAAATGATCAGCATAATTTTTTGAGAAAAAAGTCACATCATCCAAGTAAACAAGTATGTATTTATTTTAAAGGTTGTGAAAATCCATACCCATTGCACGTTGAAACATTACACTAGCATTACAAAGATCAAAAGGCATTATCTTGTACACACAAGTGCCCCACTTTGTGGTCAAGTTTTTTTTATATTTTTCTTCATCACACACAAGAATATAATTGTATCTATTGTAACCATCTAACAGGGACAACCTATCTTAACCCTAAATTGTTCTTAGAATCAGATCCATATTGGGCAAGGAAAATGATCTTTTAATGATGCTCTATTAAGGTCTCTGAAATCCACACATAACCAGATTTCACAATTCTATTTCCGAACAGGCACAAGGTTGGAAACCCAACTATAATGCTTATTGGAAAATAATACCTGATTCAATTAGTTTAGACAACTCATATCTCATTAATGGCTCAATCATTGGATTAATAGACCTTTATTTCTGCCTCATAGGTTTTCAGTTTTGCTGTAATTCAATGGTAAACTCATCTAAACTAGGATCAAAACCTCTCAGATCTTAGTATTTCCAAGAAAACACATCAGCAAATTCTTTTCATAAGTCAACACAATCTTTCTTTTCAGTAGTGGACCATACCTTTCCAATCTATAGTGTTTTACCCTCATCAACTAATATTTCTTCATAGTTATCAACATGTGTGGAAATATTTCCTTTATCTTTTCTGAGTTGATCATCATAACTGAAAATATCCTCCAAAGTGAAAAGTCCTTGAGGTAATTTATTTGATTTCATCTATACAATTTGGTCACCAGATTGGTGCTCCAGTTTTGTTTGATTTGATGATGAAAATTCAGCTTCTTCTTGTAGAAATCTACATATTTGTTTATCATCTTCCAAAACCAACCAATTTTCTTCATTATCAGGCACTGAAGGTCTGATTACCAGCTTTATATAGGGCTAAAGTTTGTCATTTTTGACCTGTTCTAGCACTTCAAAACTAGCTTCAAATGTTAAAAGTCTGTCTTGATGTTTATTTTCCTCTCTTGGGACAAATTGTATGTTAAAGGCTTGAAAATCATCCATCAAGTCCTAGACTCTGTGCTTGTAAGATTTCAACACTAAATTTTTACAAACGTTATAGTATTTAACTTGATTTATGACTAACTCAGAATCACCAAAAACATGTATTGTGTTGATTCCTTTCTTTCTAGCCTATTAGAGGCCATGAATCAATGCTTCATATTCAACAACATTACATTTACATAAAAAATGCAAGCTTAGAGCTGAAAAATACCTTTGATTTGAAGGAGAAGTAAGCATGAAACCTACCCCTTGTCCTTTCTTATTATTTGCTCCATCAAAGTGTAGATGACATATGCCTTCATAAATATTTTCTGTTTTGGACAACAAAGGAGTAGGTGTAATTTCCTCACGAAGGCAGTAAACAAAAAATAATACCTCTTGTAATTCTTTGTAAGATTCATAAGCATATTCCTCTTGTATTATTTCATCTATAAACAAGTTAGAAACACCATCCAAAGATGAAATATGTGCATTAGTATCTTAATTAGCCTGATCTATGGTTGCATAATTTGCAACAACACTTGAAACATGAGGTTCAATATGGAACTTAGCTAATGGTTTTGAATTTATTGTTACATTAGTTCCATACCTTGTGGTGAAAAAAATATACGACAAATCAAAAGAGAGATACCCACTAATCATTATTGTAAAGTCCCTTGACAAGTAGAGATAAAAATAGGGTGGTAGATCTACAACTGTAATGTCTTGAAGAATTGAAACATTTGGGAAAGCATGCAAAGTTACCTCTAATTTTTTTATTACACTAATTGTGTTAGTTGTCCTATCAAGATGCAAAAATCTCTTTTCAATTGGTTGATATTGTAACCCAAGTTTTTCTGTAATAGCTTTAGGCATACATGTGTTGCTTGCACCATTGTCCACCATACATTTTAAAACTAAATGATCACCAATAATGAGAGATAAATAAAAGGAAGGTGTATTTCTTATATCATGTGAATTCAATTCTTTATAAACCATCCACCTAACCTATTTCATTCGTTCTTGATCAACCATAACAAGTACCATATCAACTTTATGTGGCTTTGAATTTGCAGGTTTTGAAGAAATAAGCAATTAAGCAAGTTGCTTGGCAAAAATTTCTTACTATTCTATAATATTTAGATCATCCCATAATGAAATAATTATGTTGTTATTTTTCATTATTTCAACAATATTCTATGATGTTGTAATATACTTTGAAAAATTATTAAAACACAGATTCCACTTATGTAGTCTTCGTAATCTACGGTATGAATAAGATTTTAGTGCTTGGTTTTCACTAATTTTTCTTCTCTTCAAGGGATGAAATACGAATGCCTACTATTTTATCAAAAAATGTGGGTAAAACTGGATCTTTCTACTTGTTTTCTTCATCTTAAGCTCTTTTTTAAGATCTGGTCATAACTGCACAAAAATCATCCTCTCCAAAATTGACAAGTGTTTGTTCCAAATGTGTTTAATTATGGACATCTTGTTGTGCACCCTCCATTTGAAGCATAAATAATGTTTCAGATTGGGGCTAAAAAAAAGGTTTATATTCAAATGAGCACTTAGGCAAGTAGAAGGAGAATGTTTTTGATTGCAAGGAGTACACCACTCTTCTGAGGCCATATTAACTGGTACAAGAGCATTAAAAGTACTAGGGGAAGCTTTAAAATCATTTTGTCTCAGCTGAAAAGGCTGCGTATAATTATGATTTTCTGGTAAGGTTGCTTATTCACTTGATGAGGAGCTTGGCAAGGCTTAACAGTTTGTGTCATTTTTTTGTCAATTAATGTTTTCTTATTTCCAAATGTCTACAAGGTGCTATTTATATTAGAAATGTCATTTAGTTATGTTGTAAAATTAGGATCTACCCTTTGCAAAGGTGGTAGAATAGGGGCTAGATCTGCGGTAATGGGCATGGAAGGCCTTGGACCTAAATTGCCAGCTTGAATAAGGTTGTTTTCATATTTTATGGTAATTTCATAAGTTATTGGAAGTGTAGAACCTCCCATGGACTGTATCATGGTTGCAATATCACTGTTTAAGGATCTAAAATAATAAATAAATGCATGATCAACTTGAGGCTTAATAGTAGGAGGAATTCTTTCCCGTGTCCTAGTAAATCTTAAGTTGAATTTTTTCAAAAATTCATGAGGAACACGATTAATTTTGGACAATTGTTCTATAAGAGATAGGTGATCAGATTTATCTTGAAATTGTTTACATAATGCCCCACTTAAATTATCCAAGTGGTTATTATACCTACTTCAAAACATTTATAGCAATGAAGGCCTTATCCTTTGAATGAAGCAGCTAAAAGTCTTATAGCTACATCTTCATGAGTAATGTTATGGAATGAACATAGGGCTGCAATATCTCTAATATGCTCAGCAGGGGTAATCTCTTTTTCACTAGTAAATTATAGAATTCCTTTAAAGGCAGCAAGAGGTATGTTATGATAAACAACAATAAGTAAGGGGCTGCCATTAGTAAATGTAACAAAAGCTCTAGGTGGCTGCTAGACCATTGAAATTATTGGGATTTGAATGACAAAATTCACTTGAATGGAAAGAGGGTTGTAAAAACTGGGCCTATTATAAGGTCAAGTGTTTCCATCTCTTCTTCTTCTTTGTATAATTTAATGGTAATGAAATAAAATCAGCCGAAAGTCCTCTTACCGATGATCTTGTAATCACTTTAGGCATGGAACATGATACGATACTAGTTTTATATTCTTCACGTAGTCGCCAGATGAATTCTTCTCTGAATATTCAATTTTATGAGCTCATCAATAATAGTTCTTGTCCAACTGGGCATGCCAAAAAATATTATCTCTCATAAGTGCACTATTGTTAAGGGTTGGCAGATTTGATAAACTTTTGTTTTCCCTCACATCTAAAGATACACTTGAGACACCTTATGGGTTGTGGGTCTCCCTATTGCGAGGTGAACTAATACACAAAAATTTTTGAGGCTTTGAGTGAGAAACATACACAATATACTAAGAATAAAATGAACACACACGATCCAATGGGTTTTCAGATAATCTCAAGGAAAACACTATTATGTTATGGGATTTTTCACAATAACACAAAATATCATTGCACACTAAAACCTGCATAAGCGCATATTTGTAACTATGAAAATAGCATTAGCAAGATTAATAAATTCAGGGAATAATGAAATTCAAAAGAAAACTACTATAATATGCACCACTGCAAACTATTTTACAGGAAATAATTGATTCTCATATAAGGGAAATTCTAGCAAAATTTTCTTCAGCACTCAGTACATCCAAAAGTCCTCCTTTTTCCTTGCTAGTGCACACAATAAATAGAAAAATTATGCACCCAATTCTCCTAAAAATAGACTGAGTTTTAACTGATGCTTACATGATTTTAATATCCCTTAACATGATTAAATAGTAAAAAAGACTAATAATAAGCATGTAAGACTGTTACAATTTAAAAAATCCCTAATTTCTCAAAAAATACCACAAGTCAAATGATTTGACTCTTTTCCAGCTTCATGATATGTACAATCTCAATTTGAAAATATTAAGGTAATTGGTTGAATAATTGGCTTCTATTTTTATCATTGGCTTAAGTTGCAAGTCATCAAATACATGCAAATAATTTGTCTTCTAGTTCCACTTTTTCTTCTTCTGCATGATTAGAATAATAATTTTTTGTTTGGAACTCTGATGTGACACCTGTGATCTTTTGTCTTCTTCTTGCATGTGCCACATGTACTTTATCTTTATCTCACGTTGGAAGGTACGAGGTTCTTTTGGAAAAAATTAAGGTAAAAAAGAAGACTGAGGCATAATATTTAACCTTACTTCATGGCATGTAACAATTATCCATCATTCGCCCCTCTATTAGCCAATGATCTATGTGAAAGTGGTTTAGATAACATGTAAATGGTTTTTATAAGGTCTAAAACCTTAATAAATTGCAAGGAAAAAATAAGGTCAAATACCTTATGATGGTTGTCGACAATACGGTCCTATTCATGTGTCTTGCCCCCTTTATATTATTATCAAGCTAAGGTCAAAAACATTAATCATGGGTCTACCTTTTGTGCTAAATAGGTCCCCATAATGGTATGTCGGTGATGAAAGTTGACCCTAGTTGAGTAAGGGTTTTCTGTTCTGAACACACGTATACATTGTTGACCTTGGTTGAGTTAGTTAACTCGCTGGTTGAGTTAAGGGGGGTAAAATCCTTTGAAACCCTATCATTTCATTTTTTCGAGCTCCTTCAGCTGGTGAAGCTTTGTCCAATTTTCTCTAGGCCACTATGAATGTGATCTTTATCTATTTGAACAATTTCTTCGTTTCGTTATTTGCTCTGGTTTTAGTTTTTGAGATTCAATATTGGGTATTTTCTTTGAAATTTTGAGCTCTCTTGGTATGTATCTCTATGTGGTTTCAACCATTAATGGTATTCATGCATAAAAAGGTGAGCTCATCATTTTCTATCATTGATGCCTCCATTTACTGAATTTTTCAATCTTCGTTAATGTATCTTTCTCATTTCTAAAAATCCTTATGGTTTCTTGTTATCTTTGGCATTTTGGCACTTTTCCGAGCTCAAAAATGTTTTGGGAATTTGATTCTTGATGATTGCTTAAGTTATGTGTTGAGGGTTTCTTCAAATTTGACAACAAACTTGTAAGTTGTTGTTCCATTTCAAGTTTCTCTATAGAACTTTAATGGGTATTTCCTAAAAAGCAAAAAATATTTCAAAGCAGCACATATCTGAGGAATTTCTTGATTTTTCTACTCTTAATACGAATGGGTATTTCCTTCTTGCTTGAAAATCACTAGATCTGGAAATTTGGCTACTTGGGTATCTTGGTTTATGGCTTCTGAGCCATTTTTTGTGCATTTTAATTTGGCTTCTTGCTATTCATTTGGGCTTTTATTTGTTTTAATGGGTTTTGTTACTTCAACATATTGAATTATGGTTTTAGCATTGAAGGATCATTGCTTGTGCATTATATCTTCTTCCCCTTCTTGAAAGTTACCTCTCCATGTTGTTTTCAAAACATAGATGGATTCAATTTTCTATGCATAGATATGTTAATACCCATAATTGGGTTATCACGATTTGCATCAACTTTTCTGTGTGATAGGCCTGAGAAGCCTTTGGATCTTGAAACGATTTGTATTTTTTTGTTGTTTCTTTGAAAACCTAGCTCAAACTTGGATCTATTATTTTCTGTAACTAGATCATGGCATTAGTTTAATAGCTTCATGTTAATTCACTGTTAGCCTCTATAATATGCAACGTATGACCTCTATCTCGGTCATTCTAAAAAGGTAACTTCTAGGTTCATTCTCAAGAGCTATATATGGATATGATTACTGTAGATTCATAGTTCCATTGTTTTATGTGGCTTTTGCTTCATTTCCCATTCTCATTTTTCATTCTGCAGCCATGAAAATGATCTAAATCTACCTCATTTTGAAAGACTACACATGCATAAGTCAATGGAGTATGTATATGGGGTTTTCATTACTTATTTTAGGTCGCTACTTTGGATGTACTCTGAATTGTAAGTTGATGGTATAAAGATACATGAAATTTATCTTTTTGGTTTGAACTTTGTTTGTTGAAGTCTACAAATTCCCGTATTACTTTGTGAAAGAAAGCAAGTAAATTCATTTATGAAGTTTTTCCCACATTTCGATCATTGTAAAATGTCATGAATCAGATTTGAATTTTTATCCTTAAAGGCTTATACTTGATCTTAACTTGATGAATCATTCTTACTTAATGACCTGAAGATGGCATTTATTTATATTCACTCTTGATGTTCTTCCTTTATGCAATGTACACTCTTAGTCTTAATGGATGACTATTAAATGTTTTCCATGCACTGTATTATGATTGCAATAAGTCATTGATGTTATCCAGTTCTATAATGCTAATGTCGAAAATTTTTATCTTCATTCCATTTTATTTTACTATAACTCCAAGAAATAATATTTAAGCATGATTAAATAGTGTACAATGTCAGCTTTCAAAAAGTTCCTTGATGATTGTCTTATATTTATAAAAGATTAAAATGGATACCTTGTACAAGGTTCTTTTTATTCTTTTACAAATTGGAAACAATCCATAAGGAATCACCATTTTTATGTAATAAAGTCATAGGTGTCTTCAATGTCTTGATTCCAACTTCCACTAACTTCTACTCATAATCCAGATGATTGAGTGAAGTGTTGTGCAAAAATTATGAAAGATTTTATATTTGTATCAAAAAAATATCTTTCCTTGATTCTTTTGGAAATAGCTATCTTAGTTGTTTAGCTACAAGATCAAGAAAACAATGTACAATAGAAAAGGTGTAGGACTATGTTAATCATATTTCCAACAATCATAAAGAGCGCCCATTTATGGAGTTCATGAATTAAAAACAATGGTAATATTACCAATAGATTCCTAAAATAGACTTGAAGAGGATATCTTATAATCCACAACAATAGTATTACTAGATCTCATTCTAGAGCAAGTACTTGATCTTCTGAAAGGATGTAAGTCTTCACAAAGTGGAAGAAGTAATCTTAAGGTGGTGTCTAGGTATTAAGCGAATATAACATTGTAAGGGGATGAAGAAAACAATACTGGGTTAGATTAAGCACGACTGAATTTTTCTTTGTCAATTCCATGAAAACAAGTTGGAGTCAATGACGATAGGGCTACATCGAGGATGGAGCTTTTTCCATCTAGTAGGGCTATGTAATGATCAAGCTGCAATAATGACTGGCTGGATATGGGGAAATACTTATAGTAGTAATGGTCTTGTAATGAGATGAATTATTTGCAGTTGATGCTTGGTCTGAATTATTGTTGACAAATCATATAATAACTTAGATCCAACAGTCATTAATCTTACGACTCAAGTGTGAGGTGTTCTTCTTTGATCTGTATAATGAGTCAACAACAGTTGTGCTCCAATCTTCATGAAGTGTTCTCTGGGTGGGTATTCTGATAAGGCCTTATTTCATTCAGGTGGAATCCTCATTGGAGGTAAAGGTGGTGGAGTGTCAGGTCAAAACAATGGTCGTCGGTGCGGCTCTACTTCGAGGCTTCACAACACAACTAGAAAAATGAAGTCTTGCATCCTATTTGGTCATTATATGGCGATTCTGATTTTCTTTTCTGTGTTTTGAAAAAAATGATAGTGACAAGTAGTTTCTAAATTTTTTTGGCGATCCTTTCATGTATCTTATCTATGATTTCTTAAAGTATTAATCTTCAAGTATGCTTATTTTTGCTTTCTTAAAGAGATTCATCTTCTTGAAAAAAGTTACATAAAACGTGCGGTGGGGGACCATATTAAGCTTGGAGGGGTAACAATGAGCATTGTTGGGGGACTATAGGGGTCTTATGCTACGAGATGTAGATGCACAGATGAAGGGGGATCTCAAGAGTGCAAGGGGTAGAACGTGTACGAAGGGGGACTAGACGAGCGCGGGGGGTGGAACAATAACCCAATCAAGCAATGACTGGAGAGTGTAAGGGGCTTCTTCGTGCACATATTTGTCATGCATGTGTACATAAGGATTTCAATGCATATGAGTTACAAAGTCTAAACAACTTGAATGTGAGGTAGACTAGGATTTTTATCTGAGTATGAGATGGATGAAATCAAATTCTGGAAATGAGTTGTCATGAAAAATCATATGACATTTCACATTCACTGTAAACAATGTGCTTGGGATGAGCTAAAAAATGTCAAAACATAATTAATCTGCAAAACAAAAAATAATTAGAAATACGAAGAAATTGATGGACATATACTTCGCAATGTACTATTACAGCCTATGATAAGAGACTGGGAAAAATCTATCTTTTTTGTTCATAGAATGTGCAAACTCTGGATGTTTGCAGTTGTGTCTTCCTTAATCAAGGATGTGGATTAATCATTTTTGGTAGTTGCATAACTTTGATGAATGGTGACTATGAAAAAAATTACATATGTGATGATAAGATATTGGGACAACATCACTACATAGTTAGATCTTGGAAAATACTATTCAATTGATTGCAGGTAGTCATTAAACATTATGAACCCAAATGTAGCTTGAATGTGGACTGATCCTAGTGTCATATGTTTGGAAGAAATGGTCCATCGTTCTCCTTAACCACTCTTTCCCTTTTTTGTGGCAAAGGTTTTGCGCTGGTTTCTATAGGGGACTAGTTTAACAAGTATGAGAAAAAATAAGGATAAATCAAAATGTTAATAGTGATAAAAGGTGTATGCTACCACTAAACATTGAACATCTAAACATCAAACAAATATAAGAGGGTGTAATCACAAGTTGTTAAAGCCTATTTTACATGAAAACAGAAAGGAAGCATCTTTTCTTATCCATATTATCAAACATTGGTTAGAGTTTGAAGAGGCTTATAGCATATAAGACCACATAATTATAAGACAATGGAGGACATATTGTTTGTAATAAATCAGAGAGAAAGCAAGGCATAGGGAAAAGCTTATAAAAAATGAGAAGACAAGGAAGACAAAAAATATCACTAATAACCATGGTGGAAAATAGTCCTTCAGAAAATATATTTCACATGAAGCACCCATTAGCATGTTAGAAAGATAAATTGTATACGTCAAAGCATTTATAATATGATAAAGTTGTGTTCTACGAGCCATTTTCAGATCGGTACTAGGTACTATGCCAAACATCCATGATGCATGTAATGGACCTATTTAATCTATGATCACAACTAGAAAGGAAAGTGAACACACGTGTGTATAAGAATAAATAATGACATATAATATATCTATCTAGAATGTGTAATAGTGAACATTTACAAGTAAATGTAAGTAAAAGTAAATGCAACCAAGATATGTAAAATTTTGTGGATGGATGGAATTGGAATGAAGAGTGAATGAAAGGATCTATGTTCCCCCCCAAGTGAATGGATTTGTATAGAATGAGCTTCATTTGTTTATGCCCCCTAAATAGTCAAGAATGAACCATTAAAGAGACTGCATCATCAGAAAATGGTTCGAATGATGTGTTGTGTAGTGTGATTTTATGAATGTGTAGTTAGATTATGCGACATAGAGATGAGGTGTGAGAATATGTGATGATTTAAACTAAAGCACATATCACAGGATGAGTGGAAGAAGTTACGACTAAGCCTAAAGCATATATCACTAGAGGATGCTAGAGGAAGTGATTATGAATCCTATGCCGTATACATTAAATGATGCAAGTGGAAGTGATGATATAGCCTGTAGTGTTTATCACTAATCTAGGAATGTCACATAAGAAAAATATTTAATTTTTGATCGAACTAATGATTTGATGAGGTCCATTCGATATGTATACCCTCAACAGTCCAGTATGGACCGTGAGACTAGAGTGTGTCATAAGGTAGTGAGTGCAGTGTTTAGAGGATAGTGATTAAAATGTGGGATATGTGTAGTAAGTTAAGAATATGTCATTGTTATATGATGTGTGAAAGATATAATGTGCAGTGTGTGAGGTTCATGTGTATAGGATTTCCTCGACATTCAAGTGTGAACCAAATAAAAATAGTGTGTCAGTGGGTAATGACGATGCTAGAGTGTGTGAAGATTTATATGCCGGAATTTAGATGTGTAAGAGGGTGAATTTCATATGTATGTCAGTGTTAGGGGTGGGGTGAAAGAGATAATCATAATTCCCCTAAGTATGAGGTGATGAGTGACCTATCCGATAAAAGTAAAGGATGAAGGTCCTCTACCTGATGCCGGTGGTGATGAAGGCATGTGGCCATGATCTAAGAGTGGTGTTATATAAGACAGATGTTATGTAGGGGATTGAAGTCTATATTCATGTGACGGATGAGAATACTATGGGTGCCTTTGTGTAACAAAATGTGTAGGTGATGGAGACCTATGTGAAGCTGAATGCAGTGATGTTGGACACCAATATGGAATAAAAGGATTTGGTGATTTACATCCAGATATAGTAATTATCATATGAATTGACCTATACTTGTATGTTGGACTAGTATAGTGATGAGGACATGTAAAGTGTGTCTGAGTAGGTAAGCTAGGGGTAGAATTTGATTTATGTCCTATTGGCGATGGCGTACTAGATGAAGAAGATGATACATTATCATTTGTGAGAGGAGGTCGCGACCATGGAGTAGACAAAAGGCACACTATTGATAGAAATGAATTGATTATTGTGAATAAATTTTAAACACAATTTATTCATGGAGATGATAGACTTAGACCTACAAATCTAATTGAGGTATAAGATCATGTCACACTCGATGACTCATTTTCCAATAAGGAAAGGTACTATCATAGTGCAAGGACCGACTGTAATGTGAAGTTTGACAACACCATATGAATTTTTCATTAGATATGATATTTGTGAAAGTGGATAACCGATACAAAAAAGGAGTGGAATAGAAAACACAATGATGGGATACGAGGGAACAACCTTAGTGTTACAAATAGGGGTAGATCTAATAGATGCATTAATGTGTAAGTTATTAGAATAAAATGTTGTGTGATAATCGTTGTTAGAGAAGCACATGATTGGAGGAAACATATATATATTAGTGACCAAGAAATCAAGTGCTCCCGATGCAGAAGGAGGCAGTGCACAATATGTATGATTAACCGAAGAGTAAGCTGAATTTTTTTCGTGTTTTTTAAGTGGTTTGTGAAATATTTTTAGCTTATTATTTTCATTAACAGGTGTTGAAGTCATAGGATCTGAATGCTCGATCTTAAATTTCGATGAGATCCTGAATAATAGTGTGACGTTTAAAAAATGATCTATAGATTGTCCTACACATTGATGATAGTAAAAATAGAAGTTTTCATTATAAGTACTGATCCATAGGGATCCAAAATAACTCTACTTCATCAAATCAACCAACACCAAAGAAGGAAAATGAAGAAAAGGAGGTTCTGTTTGCATTATAATAGAACCACCACTCTGTGTAGAGTGGTGGTTATAAAATGACCACCCAACCTGGGTGGAAATCCTGTAACTGCCTCTTAGTCAGGACGACAATCTAGTGACCATCGGTTTGCCCCAAGTAGCGGTCCTGTCACTTTTGGAAAGAAAAATAAAAGGTAGCATGAATGGATGTGAATTTGGAGCGTCTGAATTTTTCCTTTCCCTTTCATGACCTTTCCCATTCTCTAGTGAACATGAGAGAGGCTATAAATACTTGGGGGGAACAAAGGAATGGATCATTAAAAACATGAGATTAAGTGAGGAAGAGTTCTTAGTGTTATAACTAAGTTTGTAGAAGACAGGTGTCTGAAGGCAGTTTTAACAAGTAATTGGGAGGAAGTGTGAGATATTATCTACTTCAATTTCATACTTATTGTAATTTTTTTCTCTTCTTATTCAAATTTTCCAATAAAAAAGGGAAGAAAGAGCATTTTTCCCTTTCTGACTCGTTTTCCTCCTCTTGAGGTTTCTAGAATAAAATTTGTTGGTGTTAATAAGCTTATAATTGTTTTATTTATCTGCATTAATTATTTCTAAAGAACAAGCAATTTATTCACTAGCCCTAAACTCTTATTTTCAAATTGAAGTAAAACAAAATCATATAATTTTGATTTTGTAGATGGTTCCAAAGTAGAGAGTTTACAAATCATTTTGGTATCAGAGCTAACAAGTATCTAGGAATGTGATATTCATTCTTGGATTTTTATAATAGTGACAAGGTTTAAAGGAGAAGAAGCTTTACCTTATGATTCAAATATTTATAGAAGGAAGTGGAAACCGAGAATTAGGGGAAAAATGGAGGAAGAGAACTTGGTCCATAGAATGGAGATGCTAGAGATGATGACTTGATGGATAGAATGTATATGCATCAACAAGAGCTATCAGATCTGCACAAGATAAATTTTTTGAAACAAGACTACATGAACTCATTGCTTTGAGTATTAGCTGACAATTTTGGCATAGGCAAGGTGTAACGCCCATATTCTCAACTCAAAATTACAACACACATAATAACAGGAATTTTTTTTTTGGCTTACATTGCTTGATAAATAACATCATAGGATTACTTAGGATAATGTATATAACATGAGACATTTTTCGTAACCATGGACCCACATATATAACATGAATCACATTATGCACATCAAAGCATCATTTCCAAAAATGAAAAATTATGACAACAACACACTACAATATACACTTAATCACAGGAACTTTCGACAACACATCATTTTTCATGGTGAAATATTTATTACAATCCTTTTTTATTAGTTGACTATAATTTTCAGAAGGACACATAACATTGGACCCTTCATTCCTTTACAAATAGGTTGTATCTTTTTGGTTAACATTGCACATATAGTGGTTCTTTTAGAACTCATTCACTTCTCTTAGGGAAATAACTTTATATAACACGATTGTGACTAGGAACGTATATACACACATACATCTTCTAATATTTGACTTAAGGATTTGTTTGAGAGAGCTATGTTTACTTGGTTTGGAAAAGTACTCTCGTTACAAGGAGTAAAAATCATAGGAAGAAAAAGGAAGGTTACTAGATCAATAGAAAACCTATCCCGAGTTCATTTCATAGCATTGTTTAATACTAACAATACACTCTTTCATCTTCTAGTTATTACAACAAACTATGAAGGTTAACTAATTAAGTGTTATCATTCTTGATTCACAATCTATTGCTCCAATTAGGAATTCATATTTTCACAATAATATTACGCATCTAAGGGTATATTACACCCGTGTTCTCATTATAGATATTTTTCTTTGAGTTTAAGTGATGAATTTCACATTTCAAATTACTTTTGTTTAATCATATTATGGATGTAATCCTAATAGAAACAAGTTAATTACATGTTTCAACCGTAAATTCTACTTCCCGAGTGATCCTATGTTTCATATATTCTTATCTACGCTAAGGGTTCTACTAAATTTTACAAGTCCAAGTAGAGTAACATTTGCATAACTCACAAGACCTTGGCTACAACTTAAGTTATCCCATTCTCAAGGATACATTTTTCTATTTCATTAGTATCATTTTTTAATCCACATTTATGCAAACAAAGCATGTGATCATGCATCATATTTTTTTTTAAATTTATTAGGCTATATTTGTCATGGAGCTATATTTTTTTACATTCATTTTATGATCACATTTGACATTTATTTTGTCTTGAGAATGTTCAAAGGCGTACCATTTTTTTGTAGTGGTCATTTCTTAGTTTAATTTTATTTACCCTTTTACTAAATACATTTACGCGTTTAATTTAGTCCTATATTAATATAATTTTGGAGAAAATGTAATGCCTATAACACTAATGGATTTAAGACTACAAGGAGTATGATCTTGCACAAGCCAACTCATTTCATTACTCATAGACATGCAGGTATTAAGTGTATATTACAAGAGAGATATCACAAATATTCTTATGCATTACAAAATCTTGCTAAGGACCTATTTCAATTGTTGGTTAAATATGCATGTAACTTAAAACATAGTGTCCACTCACATAATTTAGATCTCACAAGAGATCAATAATAGGTACCACCACCAAACATCTTGTAAGGCTTTGGCCACCCATTAGGGTATCAAGTGAAATTACACACAAGGTTTGGTTAGCTTATTCATGATATGGTTAGACCTAAAACACCTAGACATGATCACCTCAGTCGTCCCAATTTGATAGGTTTCACAACATATATGTACCACATCATAAAACATTAAGGAAATGGTCCTTAATAAGATGTCTTAGGTGCGAAAGAAGGATATGATTAATGAGTTCTGTGTATTTTATTAACACAAGAAAGGTTTTATAGCATGGAAAAAGACTCAAATGGTAGGAGGAAGTATAATATGCATTATAACTCATTATTTTCATTTCGCTAGTTTTTATGCAAGGTGATTATACCTAGCATTGTGGGTGTTAATGGAAATAAACCAATAGTTAACTTAGAAAAATATTAGTTTAATATAGCTTGGATACAACTTAAGTTATCCCATTCTCAAGGATACATTTTTCTATTTCATTAGTATCGTTGTTTAATCCATATTTATGCAAAAAAAGCATGTGATCATGCATCATATTTGTTTTTTAATTTATTACGCTATATTTTTCGTGGAGCTATATTATTTTACATTCATTTTATGATCACATTTGACATTTAATTTGTCTTGACAATGTTCAAAGGCGTACCATTTTTTTTTAGTGGCCATTTCTTAGTTTAATTTTATTTACCCTTTTACTAAATACATTTACACGTTTAATTTAGTCCTGTATTAATATAATTTTGGAGAAAATGTAATTCCTATAACACTGATGGATTTAAGACTACAAGGAGTATGATCTTGCACAAGCCAACTCATTTGATTGCTCATAGAAATGCAGGTATTAAGTGTATATTACAAGAGAGATATCACAAATATTCTTATGCATTACAAAATCTTGCTAAGGACCTATTTCAATTGTTGGTTAAATATGCATGTAACTTACAACGTAGTCTCCACTCACATAATTTAGATCTCACAAGAGATCAATAATAGGTACCACCACCAAACATCTTGTAAGGCTTTGGCTACCCACTAGGGTATCAAGTGAAATTACACACAAGGTTCGGTTAGCTTATTCATGATATGGTTAGACCTAAAACACCTAGACATGATCACCTCACTCGTCCCAATCTGATAGGTTTCACAACATATATGCACCACATCATAAAACATCAAGGAAATGGTCCTTAATAAGATTTCTTAGGTGAGAAAGAAGGCTATGATTAACGAGTTTTGTGTATTTTATTAACACAAGAAATGTTTTATACCATGGAAAAATACTTAAATGGGGGGAGGAAGTATAATATGCATTATAACTCGTTATTTTCATTTCGTTAGTTTTTATGAGAGGTGATTATACCTAGCATTGTGGGTGTTAATGGAAATAAACCAATAGTTAACTTAGAAAAATATTAGTTTAATATCTTTGTAACATAGGTACAACATTGAGCAAAAATTCACATCCAATTCAAAACTATAAAATATAATTACATTGGTATTCCCTTTTCAAAATATACAAAAAAAATAAATTCGAACAACATTATTTATCATTATTCTATAGTTATGCATGTATTGCAAGATGAATATAACTTTACATTGACAACTCATTAACTACAACATATCGTATCTAGAAATTTCCTTTTGTTCGGATTACCTGTAACCAACATTGCATCAGTCTTGTGCCTGAGTATGGAAATCCCCTACACTCAAGCATAAATTCCACTCATCCATAATTTCAAACAATCATACCAAATAATAGAGAGCGATAGAGAAAGGGAGAGATAAACAGAAGAGTAAGGGATGGAGGAATAAAATCTAGGATTCAGTTTCTTTTCAAATCACTGTAACATCCCGTATCCAATTTTTATTTCATTTCAACTCATATACATTTTTACCCATTTTTATTTTCAAAACACAATCAATATTTTCATAATTATCTCTAGACAGAGAAAGGGGAAGAGAGAGAAATTATGGATTTAATTTTCCTTTCTATTCATCATATCATAATGATATACATTATCAAATTTTCATATAATTTCTAACCCATGAATATTTATAACTAATTTACATTTTTAGAACCAGTGAAAATATCAAAGTTACTTCTAGAAAGATAGAAGAGAAGAGAGAGAAACATCATAATTCCCAAAACGTATTCATACAATAATTTCATCAATTCATACTCTATAAAGTGTGGAAATGATATGTACAAGGTTCCACGGTTACTTAGGAGTCAACAGTACCCTTAGAAGGTGTGTTTATCTAAAGTTGAAATTTTGGTGAAAGCTAGTTGAAACATCTAAAGTGCTAACAAATTGGGCCTTGAAAACATGTATTTGAAGTTTGAACACAACTTTTGATGATTCCCTCATACTCTCCAATTTACATATAATTCATTATGCTTGACAGAATTTAATTACAAATAGAAGATCTTGAGTTTAAAGGGAAATTCTGTGGCCAGTTATCGTAATTACATTAGTAGCTCTTGATGCACAGTGACCAACGGACCCCAAAACCAACTTGAAAAATTAGTTTCAAAAGAAATTTCCTTCGAATTGAAGGTGGGTTACGATCCTCTTGTTGGTTATCTAGAGGTAGGAGGTAGTGGTTTTTAGTTTCGTTCAACCTAAGCGACAAATTTAAGGTGAAAACGATAGTGTTTTATTAAAACGACCATGTTACCATAAGTGACTAATAAGCTAAGAGGGTTTAGGAATATGAATTGCAAGTGCATTAAATAATTTTAAAAAAATTGGTTAAGGTTCCCTAAGGTGATCCATATCACCAGTGGTCATGCAAAAAGTTTCAGTTTTGCGGTATGTTTTAGTGTGGTTCTCCATACCCATGACTTTCAGATTTTTTTCATTTTTAATGCTTTAAGAGTTCACATCAAGGTAAGATTTTGGTAAATTTTTTGGATTACATTCCCTATCATTCAACATTTAATTTTAAAAAAGATAGAAATTTGATGAAGCTATATTTAGTGCAAGCGAAAATGGGAAAACCATACCTTTTTACATAAAAATTCTGATCCCTGCATTCGACGAGACCACATGGGCTTTAGGAATTATGGTAAAAAAATTTAGGATTTCTCATTTATCATAAAAAATCCACTTCATCCACAGATTTCCACCAAAACAATCCATGAGACCATGCCTCTTTGCATCATCTATTAAAACATTCTTAGTGTCTTTTCCATGCTTTGCGACAACCATCAAATTCACCATTCCTTTCTGGAATTTTATTACTGTCAACATGCTTTCTAAAAACCCTCCTTTTATTTTTTTTGACATTAAAGGAACTCCATCTGTTCTCAAACTCCTATTAACATAGATAAGGAGTGTGTCAACTATGTTAGGGAAAATTATTTTCATATGCACATTGCATCAGTTTAAAAGGGTTCTAAACTTTTACATATGTTTCTAACACTGCCTTCCACATATTGGACATAGATTGGTACGATGCTGGAAGGGTAAATTGCTTTGTTGAAGACCATTTCATTGCACATATAGTTAGTTCTTTGTCGAGACATCCATCTCTTTATACACTTGTTTCTTGGAGGAGATCGCACAGTTGTTATATCTAATGGTTTCCAAACTCCTTTGCTACCTCAAGAAATCCATACCCATGCCATCCACAACCTAAACTCATGGGGAAAATTTTCTACAAAATTTCACCTATTATAGAACTGTATTACTAAATGTACACATCTAATAAATTTCTTGTTTTTCCCTAATGAGGAGTATGTTAGAAAAAGTGAACTGATTGGGTTGTATACCTATTTGTTGCATCTGGTGAAAAAAACCCCCAATGCTCCACGAGGACGTGTTTCCACAACCTGACCCAACATGCCTACTAGGAAACACTAACACAATAGAAAAAAATGAACAAAAATGTTTTTCCATGTTTTTATGATGAACGCGTAGGCATGGAAAGTGAAGCAAGGGTTACAGTGCACGTAGCACAAGTGTATAGAAAAAATTAGAAGAAAAATTCCATATGGATTGACTATATGTTTGAATGGAGCACCTCCTAATCCTCAATATTTTTATTCTTCTACATCCAGAAAAAAACTACATGGGAAAGAAATAATTCATTTTCTAAATAATATAAAACTTTTTTCATATCAAGATACAAATCAAGATTGATCAGGTTGTATAGAATAAAATGAGATAATATTGGGGATGCACATTTATCTATCTACAATGTTCTATACAGGCATAAACTACCCAACTATTGCTAAATTATCACATTAACTTGGGTTCCACATTGGTTAACGTATCTAGATTTAAAAGAATGTGCATGTATTCTCATGTAAGTGAATGGGATGTCTTAACAAGCATTTCACGATGCATTGCTTCCATTGATGCAAGTTGACAAAGTCAACTAATAAAAGGACCACTATCCTCTCCAACATTGCAGTCCACATTATTTTTGTTTTATTTTAATTTATTTTATTATTGTTTTTTTTTTAATTTTATACCGACCACTACATTTGCTTCCCCTTTTAATATCATCATCCTCGACGCAACATAGATTCGAAGCTCGATGGATATGTATGCTAGAAATTTAATAATGACACATGTCATTTAACAAAAACAAATTATATGCACAACATGAACACAAATAAGAAAGCTAATTTTGGAAGTATCTTAAACTTTAAGGTTCTATGAAGATTTGTAGTTGGTTATCTTTTGCTTTATTATTTAATTTATCTTTTCCCTTTACAATATTTATTGATCTCAAGCTCTTAATATTAATTGTTTAGAATTTAAATTGTTTTATGTTCATGGGTCCCCAACAGTAATTGGCGTCAGTATGTCACACAACACTCAACACAACATAAACAAACCATAAGACATCTTGTTACATACTTTCACGAATGTATCACATCACAAGACTTTTAATTCCACCATGGAAAGATGACCAAGTAATCCACATAAATAAGAATTTCCAAAAATTATGTCATAGGAATAGATCCAACACACACATGTGACTGTCAAACAAAATCATCATGCTGATTCATATACAACTAGTCTCACATGACCAGAAAACCATGACTATACCAACATAGTGTCAAGAAAATATCCAATAATACGTATTAATACAAGAGTAGCGTCAATCCTCAATCATAACAATGCCTAACAAGACTCACAAGAGTACACATAACTCATAATACCAAATCCACACATCATAAGAAATCATTAAACAATCTATATACCTCCAAAAGCATCACCAATCAACTCCATATACCTCTCAAAGAGAAATAATCATAGTGCCAAAACCAAGCTAGGTCACTCAACCATAGAGACCCATAAAGAATATCAGGTCACTCAACCATAAAACCGCATAACTAATATCAAGTCAATCAAGCATAGAGTCCCATAAAGAATATCGGGTCACTCAACCATAGAGCCCCATCTCATTTCTCCATTTAACAAGGTCGGATCACCCTATGGCCCTGGGCACATAGATCCCTATCACCCCTAACCCAAGTGACATAATAAATGGTCGTTCAACAACCCACTAGTTATTTGTAACTCCTTGGGGCTTCCCCCATACAAAGAATTGGGTCCATAGGTCTAACGAGTCCATGGTGAATCTCATGACCCTATTTAAATACATTACAACATTATAACCAGCATAACAATCCATCTCAAATTCCAAATGGAAATAATCCCAAGCATTTGGCAAGGCTATACAAAATTCAAACTTGAAAAGAAAGTTTAAAACTAAGAAAAACAAATGGCTAATTAGCCATAGTTAGTGCAAAAATCTGCATTTTAGTGCAACAACCAAACTAAAGTGATGAAGCGGATTTTGAATCCTCTTCATCACTCATACTCGGCTCAAGATAATGAAAACCATGTCCACGCCTCCTCTCTTCACACATACACTAGTGACGGTTGTGTCCCTTAGGGTCGTCTATTGTAAGGTTCACAAAATAACACATAACTACATCACTAACACAATGTTGATTCATGGACATTGACCATAGCATATTATGCATGGTACATATATAGGGTATAATAAAATCATTACTTTTATGGGTTATGATACATCACTTTTCTAAATAATGCACCTAAGGTGCAATTACTACACAATAGCACTCATACGATCACCATATGCCCCTAATTCACGACATGAACCATCACATATTACACAAATTATATGTATGATGAAAATAGTGATTAACATTACAACATAAAATCAATTGAAATATAACATGGTGACGCACACAATTAATCACAACACAGTGGCAACATCACGATAAATTCCAGTTCATTATACACCAATTTTGTCATGTAACACATATACACACCTTCATATCACATAATGACAAAACACTCTGGCACTTTTTAATCTGTAATAACATTATTTTCACACACAACATGGTGGCACATCACACAAGAACTCCTCATTGAGTCCAAAAAATGGAGAGAAAATAATCTCTTTATAAAAACATCAACATGATAAAAAATACGCACTAAGTAACATGTATAAAATGTGTGTTCATAATATCACAAGTACAACATTGGTCACATCACAAAATATATCACATTACTATTACAATCTCCACTACCACCATGCAATATTATCACAACTTCAATCTACCCCAGAGGTTCGAGAGCATGAACCTCTGTTCTAATACCATATGTAACGCCCACATTTTCAACATCAAAATACAACACACATAATAATAAGATTAAAAAAATTATAGCTTACATTTCTTGACACATAACATCACATATGATCACTTAGGATAATGTATAACACATGATACATTTTCATAACCATGGACCCACATATATAACATGAAACACATGATGCACGTCAAAGCCACATTTCCAAAAATGACAAAATATGACAATGATGCACTACAATATAGACTTACTCATAGGCACTTCCCACAACACATCATTTTTCATGGTGAAATAATTATTACAATCCCATTTTTATAATTTAACTATAATTTTCTGAAGGACATATAACATGGGACCCTTCATTCCTTTACAACTAGGCTACATGTTTTTTTTAACATTGAATCTATAGTGGTTCATTTATAATTCACTCGCTTCTCTTGTGGAAATAAATTTATATAACATGATTGTGATTAGGAACGTATATACACACATGTGTATTCTAATATTTGAATTAAGGATTAGTTTGAGAGAGCCTTGTTTAATTGGTTTCAAAAATTACTCTCCTTATAAGGAGGAAAATTCACTGGAAGAAAAAGAAATGTTACTAGATAAGTAGAAAACCCATCCCGAGTTCATTTCATAGCATTGTTTAATATTAACAATACACTCTTTTCATATTCTAGTATTACAACCAACTATGAATTTTAACCAATTAAGTTGTATCATTCTTGATTCACAGTCTATTGCTCCAATGGGGAATTCATATTTTCACAATCATATTGCGCATGTAAGGTTAAATTACACCCGTGTTCCCATTATAGATATTTTTATTTGAATTTAAGTGACGAATTTCACATTTCAAATTACTTATGGTTAATCATTTTAAGGATTTAATCCTAATATGAATGGGTTAATTACATGTTTTGACCATAAATTCTACTTCCGAAGTGATCCTAGGTTTGATATATTCCTATATACACCAAGGGTTCTACTAACTTTTACAAGTCCAACTAGAGTACAATTTCCTTAACTCACAAGACCTTGCCTACAACTAAAGTTATCCCATTCTCAAGGCTACATTTTGTTATTTCATTAGCATCATTGTTTAATACACATTTATGCAAACAAAGCATGTGATCATGCATCATATTTGGTTTTTTTATTTATTGGGTTGTTGTATTAGTCATGGAGCTCTATATTACTACATCCATTTTCTGATCACATTTGATATTTTAATTGGTCTTGACATCGTTCAAAGGCGTACCATTTTTTTGTAGCGGTCATTTCTTAGTTTGATTTTATTTACCCTTTCACTAACTACATTTACATGGATACTTTGGTCCTATATTAACATCATTTTAGATAAAATGCATTTCCTATAACACTTATGTAACACTTGGGGATTCAATACTACAAGGAGTACGACCTCGCACAAACCAATTCATTTCCTTTCTCTTAGACACACAAGTATTAAGTGTATATTACAAGAGAGATATCCTAAATAATCTTATGCGTTGCAAAAGCATTTTCAAGGACCTATTTCAATTGTTGGTGAAATATGTAAGTAATTCGAAATGTGGTCTCTACTCACATAATTTAGATCAGACAAGATACCAATCGTAGGTACAACCACCAAATATCTTGCAAGGATTTAGACACCCACTAGGGTACCAAGGGAAATTATGCACAAGGGTGGGTTAACTTATTTAGTATATGGTAAGACATACAATACTGAGACATGATCACCTCACTCATCTCAATCTGATAGGTTTCACAACATATGTGTACCACATCATAAAATATCAAGGAAATGATCCTTAATAAGACGTCTTATGTGTGAAACAAGGATATGATTAATGAGATGAGAGTATTTTATTAACACGGTCAATGTTTTAAACCCTGGAAAGAGACTCAAATGGGAGGAGGAAGTACAATATGCATTATAACTCATTCTTTTCATTTCATTATTTTTGATGAGAGGATATTCTACCTATCATTGTTGGTGTTCATGGAAATAAACCAATAGTTAACATAGAAAAATATTAGTTTAATATCTTGATAAAATAGGTACAATGTTGAGCACAACCTCACATCCAAGTCAACACTATAAAATATAATTACATTGGTATTCCCCTTTCAAAATATTCAAACAAAAATTCTTTGAACAACAATACATATCATTATTCTATGGTTATACATATATTGCAAGATGAATATAACTTTACAATGAAAACTCATTAACTACAACATATTACATCCAAAAAATTCTTCTTGTTTAGAATACATGTAACCAACCTGGCATTAATCATGGGATTGAGTATGGAAATCCCTTGCACTCAAGCATAAATTCCATGCATCTGTTATTTAAAAAAATTGGAGCAGATAATAGAGAGAGATAGAGAAAGTGAGAGAGACAGACAAAAGAGTAAGGGAAGGAGTAAGAAAATTTAGGACTCATTTTCTTTTCAAATCACTATAACATCTCGTATCCAAATTGTATTTCATTTCAACTCATATACATTTTGACCCATTTGTATTTTAGAAACCTAATCATTAATTTCATAATTATTTTTAGAGATAGAAATGGGAAGAGAAATAAAGGGTAAGAGAGAGAAATTATGGATTTCGTATCATTTCTAACCCATGAACATGTATAGCTAATTTACATTTTTAGAACCAGTCAAAATATCAGAGGTACTTCTAGAAAGAGAAAAGAGAAGAGAGAGAAACATCATAGTTTCCCAAAAATCATTCATACAATAATTTAATCTATTCATACTCTATAAAGTGTCGAAAAAATATGTACAAGCTTACATGGTTAGTTAGGAGTCAACATAACCTTTAGAAGGTGTGTTTAGCTAGAGTTGCAATTTTAGTGCAAGTTGGTCGAAACATCTAAAGTGTTTACAAATTGGGAATTCAAAACACTCGATTGAATTTTGAACACAAAGTTTGATAATTCATGCGTAATCTTCCATATACGTATAATTTATCATGTTTGATGGAAGTTTATTATGAAGAGCAGAGCTCAAGTTAAAAGGGCAACTTCAGGGACAATTATTGTAATTGCGTCAGCACAACGACCAACTGACCCAAAACCCACTTCAAAAATTAGTTTCAAATTTTATTTCCATCGAACTAAAGGTGTGTTACTATCCTCTTGTTTGCATTATAGAGGTAGGTGGTAGTGGTTTTCAGTTTTGTTCAAGCTAAGAGACAACTGTAAGTTAAAAATTATAGTTTTTTATTAAAATGACCATGTTACCATAAGTGACAGATAAACTAAGAGGGTTTAGGAATACAAATTGCAAGCGCATTAATTAATTTCAAACAAATTGGTTAAGGTTCTCTAATGTGTTCCATGTCACCAGGGGTCATGCAAAGAGTTTCAATTGTATCGTACATTTTGGTTTGGCGCTCCATGTGGATGACTTTTGGATTATTCTTTTATTTTGTAATACTTTAAGAGTTCACATTAAGGTAATACTTTTGTCAAATTTTTGGATTACATTCTCTATCATTCAACATTTAGTTTTTAAAAATCTAGAAATAATGAAGGTAGATTTAGTGCAATTGAAAAGGGGAAAACCATACCGTTTTACGCAAAAATTGTGATCCCTTCATTTGACGAGACCACAATAGCTTTAGGTATTTCGGTAAAAAATTTTGGGCTTTCTCATTTCTCTTAAAAAATCCTCTCCATTCACATCTTACAACAAAAACAATCCATGAGACCATGTCTCTTTGCGTCATCTGTTAAAACATTTTTAGTGTTTTTTCCATACTTTCTAACAACCAATGAAGTCATGATTCCTTCTAGCATTTTATCATTGTCAACATACTTACTAAAAACATTCCTTTTCCTTTTATTGGACATTAAAGCAATTCCATCTATTCTCAAGCTCCTATTGGCATAGATCAGGAGTGTGTCCACTATGGTAGGGATAATTATTTGGACATACACATTTCATTAGTTTAAAATGGTTCTAAACCTTTACATACATTTCCAACAATGCTTTCCACATTTTGTACATAACCTGGTACAATGTTGACAGGGTAAATTGCTTGGTTGAAGACCATTTTGTTGCACATATAGTTATTTATTTGTCTGGTCATCCATCTCTTTATAGATTTTCTTCCAGGAGGGGATGCCACAATTGTTATATCTTATGGTGTCCAAAATCCTTTGTTGCCTCAAACAATCCATACCCATGTCATCCACAACCAAAACTCATGGAGAAAAGTTTCTACAAAATTTCAACTATTATAGAGTTTTATTACTAAATGTACACATTTGATAAAGTTCTTGTTTGGCCATAGCAAGGAGTAAGCTAGAAAAAGTGAACTGATTGGGTTATATACCTGTTTGTTGCATTTGGTTAAATAACCCCCCAATATTCGAGGAGGACATGTTTCCACAACTTTCCCCCACACACCTACAAGGGAACACTAACACAAGAAAATAGACAAAAGAAAAACCTTTTTCCTCATTCCTACGATGAACATGTAGGCAGGGAAGGTGCATTAAAGGTTATAATGCATGTAACACAAGTGTATAGAAAATAGGAAAATAAAAATTCCATTAGGTTGGACAATATGTATGAACGGAGCACCTCCCAATTTTTCGATGTTTTTATTCTTCTGCATACAACAAAAAAATACAGGGGCAGACAGTAATTCCTTTTTGAGAAATATATAACCTGATTTAAATGAAGATACATATCTAAATTGATCGGGTTGTATAAAATAAAATGAGATAACACTGGGGATGCACATTTATCTCCCTACAATTTTCTATACATGCAAAAACTACCCAACTACTGCTAAATTACAACATTAAATTGGGTTCCACATTCGTTAACATATCTGGATCTCAAATAAGGTTCCTTTATTCTCATGCAAGGGAATGATAGGTCTCAGAAGGTGTTTCATAATGTGTCGCTTCCACTGATGGAAGCTGAAAAAGCCAACTGAGAAAATAACCAATGTCCTTCGCCAAATCGCACTCCACATTATTTTTATTTTATTTCAATTTATTTTATTATTGATTTTTTTTATATCAGGAAATATTAAAGGTCCATGATGAAGAAGATGAGGAAGAGCGTGAAAAAGAGACTCCAATTGTAACAGAGAAGATAAAATATGATCATGTTCCTTTTAAAGTTGAAATTAGGAGTTTTAAAGGAAAAGTAGATACAAAATAGCTTGATAAATGGTTAAAATAGTTGGAAGCCTATTTTAGCATCCATAACTTTATACAGGCATAAAGGATCATCTTTTCATGTCCTAAAATTGAGATTCATGCTCTGGTTTGGTGGGAAACCCATCTAGCCACTTGTGAAAAGAAGATAAGTCATGTTGTCGTTACTTGGGAGGGATTTAAGAAATTACTTAGAGTTAAATTCTATCCTATTGGCCATAAGACTGAAAAAATGATTAAATGCTAGTATTTTAGACAAGGCTGTGGTCAAAGTGTGTAGGACTATACTATGGAAATTCAGAGGCAAGACATGTTGTTGAATATGGACTTGGAGGATGAGGACATTTTGACCAAGTACTTGGGAGGACCTCACTCTCACCTTTGAAGAAAAGTAATCTCTATGAATCCAAAATATCTCAACGGGGCATGTGTGCAAGCATACTATATAGATGACGAGAAGAAGCAGAGCCAAAGGAAAATTGGTTGAAAAATCATCAAATGGAAGAAAATTGGAAAACAAGTAACAAAGGTAAGTGGAAAGGGAAAGGTAAACAAGCTGCAACTACTTTAAGTACTTGTAAAGGCCTCAAGAAATTTTACGAGAATTGTGATATCAATGGTCATACAGATGCTACCTATTGGAAGTTACATCTAAAGAACCGAATTGAGTACCCATAGAAATCCATGACAGTTGTGAAGATAGAATGGGAGGTGGAAATCGAAGATGAATCTAATGTAGATGAGAGGCTTGGATTCACGACCACCAATATAGACAACCAAGAAGAGGATATGAGTAGACTATTCTAGATCAAAATCTAGATTAAGAGAAATCAAGTAAATACTTTGGTTGGTACCGCATCTAAGTCTAACTTGATTTCTGAAGCAGTTGTAAAGAATATTGGTCTTGAGACATACGAGCATCCACACCCATATCTCTTGGGTTGGGTGAATAAGGTTTTTGAACTTCAGGTAAAAAATAATATGTAAGGTAAAGTTTGGGATCAATTCCCAGTATATTGATGTATTGGAGGATGATGTTATTCCACTTGATGCATTTGATGTTGTTTTCGAGAGTCTTTATTTGTATATCAGGGATGCTATATTCATAAGAAGTGAGAACTGATACAGATGGGTCAAGGATGGGATTAAATACAACATCTAAGAACATTTACATAAGACATGGGTTACTATGGTGAGTGCTAACCAAGAAAAATGACTTATTCAAAAAAATAATAATCAGTTTTGTTTACTTTTGTTAAAAAAGATTCAGAGATTTCTAACTGGTGAAAAAAATATTTGGATAGTATTATTCAGTCTTTTCAAGAATTATTTCAATCCCCAATTTCATTACCACCAAAACGGGAGGTAGAGCATGAGATTCAGCTATTGCTAGAGTCCCCTCTACTGAACATTAAGTTGTATAAGAAATCCTTGTTTGAGAGTACTTAATTTAAGAAAAAACTCTAGGAACTGCTAGGCCAGGGTGTTATCAAGGATAATTTTAGTGGAAGATATTCATAATATGGAAAAAAATTCATTTTAGGAAAATTTGAAAAGGTGAATTTTTTGTAGGTTAGTAACTTGTTAGCCAAAAATTTACATTATATTTTTTTTAGGAGCCGGCTTCGCCTACATTTAAAAACACCTCCTATAAAAACCTAGGTGATTCTCCAGACTATATTATACTACTAATTAACTACTAGTTGAGGTATCAGCATATGAAGTATTGTGAATTTGCGTACTCTAAGCAACAGTGCACAGTGCAGATTTATTTTAAAGTTTCCAGTCGAGTGATAAGTGATATTTATTGATGCACGAAAAGGAGTTTTCACTAACACGTGACAAGGATATTTCATTGACGCGTGACAAGGAGATTTCACTGACGTGTGAGAAGGATATTTCACTAACGTGTGACAAGGATATTTCACTGACGCTTGACAAGGATATTCCATTGACACACGAAAAGGATATTTCATTGATGTGTGACAAGGAGATTTCACTGACCCGTGACAAGGTGATTTCAAATACACGTGATAAAGAGATTTCACTAACGCATGACAAGGGTTTGATTGTTGACACATGACACTTTTATTAGTGATGAATGAAAATACTCTTGTTGAGGAATGACATAATATTTCTCTGACCCGTGACAAGGATATTCTATTGATGGGAGATTTAAATTTTGTTTTTGTGTTACATTATGTTGGTTGTTGTGCAATAACAAGGTTGTTGAAGTACAAAAACAAGTTTACTATCATGTGACAATAACCTTGTTGTCACACGACAATAAGGTCTCTATCATGTGACAACAAGGTCTCTGTCATGTGACAACAAGGTTGATGTTGCGCGACAACAACCTTACTGCGACACGTCAGCAAGGGTGCTCTGAGACCTTATTATCACATGATAGCAAGATTGATGTTAGACGACAGCAAGGTTTTTTTCACACAATAGTAAGGTTGTTGTTGCATGCCAGTAAAGTTGTTGTCACATGACAACAACCTTACTATCGTATGTCTTGAAAATGAACGATTCTTTCGGGTGAAAAATTTTACACACAAACTCTAGAAGATTAGCATGTTTCACAAAAGTGGTTCTAGGCATATTTTGATGGTGGAGAAGAAGGATGGTTCTTTGAGAATGTGTATCAACTACCGTGTGTTGAAAAATATCACCATAAACAACAGATATCCTCTCCCTCGCATAGATGATCTCTTGGAAAAACTTCAACATGCAAAATTATTCACGAAGTTGGATCTCAAGTCGTGTTATCACCAAGTAAGAATGAAGGAGGAGGATATATGAAATACTTCCTTCAAAACAAAACATGATTTCTATTAGTGGTTAGTACTTCCATTCAGTTTATATAATGCACCCTCTCCATTTATGAAGTTGATGAATAATGTATTGTAGGATTTCTTAGATTCATGTGTCATTGTTTATATGGATGATATCTTGATTTTTAGTGCCACATGGGAGGAACATCTAACTCATTTGCAACAAGTCTTGCAATTTCTTAGGGAGAAACAACTGGTATGTAATATGAAGAAATGTGAGTTTTCTAAATAATCACTTGTCCATCTTCGGAATGTGGTTGGAGGAGGAGAGCTATGAGTGGATTCAAAAAATGTGGAAGCCATCACCAATTTTCCAAAACCAATGGGAGCCAAGGAGACTAGAAATTTTATGGGAGTATTATAGTACATGCAGAAGTTCATTCCGGGCTTATACATGATTACACCACCTCTACACATAGTGGCCACAAAGAGTAAGGGTTTTTACTTGGGTAAGGAACAAGATAAATTATTTGAGCTATTCAAGTACAAGATTAGTCATGCTCCAATACTTTCTCTTGATAACTTTGAGAATCCCTTTAAAGTAGAGACAAATGTCAATGATTATGCTATGGGTAAAATGTTGTTACACAGAGATAAGCCAATCTGTTATCATTCTGCTACCTTTAATTTATAAGCTAGAGGATATTCAATATATGATAAGGAAATGTATGCACTAGTTCAGGCCATTAGGAAATGGAAGCATTATTTGTTGGGTAAAGAAACTATTTTACAAACTGACCAAAAACCTCTCCAGTATTTGCAAGTATAGTCCTAATTGCAATAGGTAAGGAACTATAAATGGATGGGGTTCCTCCATTAGTTCCATCTAGTGATCAAATACAAGAAGGGTAGTATAAACTTGGTGGTAGACATGTTGTCTAGGCCACCCACACAGGAGAAAATATCATCCTTGGCCACTATCTCTCAGATCGATCCTTTCACAAAGGAAGCTTACGTGGATGTATATGCCCAAGACAGAGACTTTGGGGTGACCTTTCAGAATTTATAGTCCAATGGGGCTGAAAGGAGGATGATTAAATATTGTTATCTCAAGGATGGGTTTCATTACCGATGGGTGAAGCTTTGTGTGCCAAAATAAGAAAGGCTTATATTGATGAGGGAAGCACATACCTGAAAAGTAGTGGGACATTTCAATGTTTGTAAGACCCTAGCCCACTTGCAAAGGTATATGTATTGGCCCAATATGCAAGAAAAAGTATCAAAATTTTTACATGGATGTAAACTTTGTTGTACCAGCAAGCCTAAAACTAGGAAGGAAGGTTTGTATATGCCTTTTCCAGTACCTACTACTCTATGGGAGGACATTTCTATGGATTTTGTAAGAGGATTACCTATGTCTAAACATTACCATGACTATCTCTATGTTGTTGTTGATGAATTCAGTAAGATTTATATTCTTATGGCATGTAAAAAGATAGGAAAAGCACATGAGGCAGGAGATCTTTTCTTTGCTAATGTATGGGTGCATTTTAGCTTGCCAAATTGTATTGTTTCATATAGGGATTTTAGGTTCTTGGGGATGTTTTGGACTAATTTTTGGGACAAGATGGACACCAGGTTATAGAGGAGCATGACCTTCCATCCACAGATAGATGGACAGATAGAGGTTGTGAACAGGACTTTGGTACAGTTTATCAGAGGGTAATATAGTAAATACCCAAGGACTTGGGATGAGTCCTTAGCCTACATTTAACGTTTCTATAACTGGGAAGTACATACATCCACCATGAAGTCACCGATTGAAGCATGCTTGGGGTATCTACCTACCAATCCACTGGACATAGCAGTTAGATAGTAGAATGAGGAGGAGATATGAGACACCTAGGTGACTAGAGAAATCAAATTCATTGAGAGGATCCAAAAAATCCATATCAAGGTCAAAGAATAATTACATAAATCCCAAGCCAAGTACAAGGCTAGACATAATCAACATAAGAGAGAGCACAAGCTTCATGTTGAAGACATATTTTTTCTTTACTTGAGGACAAAGAGACTACAAGGTCAAGCATGGAAGCTCAAGCCATTATGATATGTAACCTTTACCATATTGGAACAAGTTAGAGAAAATGAATTTTGACTTGATTTTCCACCATTTACGAAGATGTACTCAGTAGTAAACTTTGAGAAGTTTCACCTCTATGAGTCATCCATGCTAGATGAAGATGAAGGATCGCGGCTACTACTTTCCATTGAGGATGGCATATTGGACTTACAAGGCAAATCAAAGGAGGATGTAGTGCTGAAACAGAAGGTTAGAGAGATGAGAAGAGGTCTGTAGGAGTCTTGGCGGGTTGGACTGAAAGGAAAGAAACCAAGGTAGGCTCAGTGATACTCAAAGGAGCAAGTGAGGAAATTATTTCCTCATCTACTCCCCCAATAATAATTTTGGGTCCAAAATCCTCATGAGAAGGGGATATGTGACCCATAGGGATCCAAAATAACTTTTCGTCATCAGATCATCCAACACCAAAGAAAGAGAATGAAGAAAAGGAGGTTTTGTTTGAATTATAACAGAACCACTGTTCTATGAACATTAGAAGTTACAAAACCTCATCCTAACTTGGGTGGAGATCCTATAACCACTACCCAGACACAATGGTGGTCCTATGAATTTTGGATAAATAAATAAAATGAAACGTGAATGGATGAAAAATTTTAGCATCCAACTTTGTCCCTTCCCTGTCATGACCTTTCCCATTCTCCAGTGCATGGGAGGACATTGGATAGCCTATAAATACTTACGGGGAACAAATTAATGGATCATAAAAGACATGAGATTAAGTGAGCATGATTTATTAGTGTTGGAATTGATTTTGTAGAAGAAATGAGTTTGAAGGTAGAGTAAAAAATTAACTGAGAGGAAGTGTGAGATATTATCTACTTCTTGTTATCTCTTAAAAGTGCACCCTATAGAGAGATGGCTGCAGGTGTTCTAAGCTTGCAAAAATTATCTCTCTCTCTCTTTCATAGATACAATGGAAATACCTCAGGTCTATGGGTATGCCTATTATTGAGGTGAGTCTCTGGTATCAAGGCCAATTCCTTCTTGATGTATCCTAAACTAATTTTGTGGTTTTGAGGTTAAAAAGATGACTGTAAATAAATTGAAAAAACTGGGGCAATACATCAAATTTGTTGAGCACTTTGACTAAGTACATGAACAAATATCTGAGAATGAAGTCTGAATGCAGAAACCAATAGTTCCCAGGCATACACTTAATATATTGAGAGAAAATTCATAACAATACTGTTAAGATACACATGCACACTAATATCATGCAAAATTATTAAATTTTCAACAAGGTAGGATAATTAACCAGGGAATTTTAACATTCACAAGGATTAATAAGACATACACAAGAATACAATTTATTTAAAAGGGAGGATATAATTCTCATTCAAAGGGAAATAACTAGCAAAAATCTACTTCATCACTCCTGTGTCCAAAATGTCCTCCTTTGTGCTTTACCAATGCACACAATATATAGAAAAATTATCCATCCCACCCTTCCTAAAAATAGACTAAAATTGTACTTGCCCATGCATCCTAATTTTATGCTTTATCATATATAAGTAAAGGAACAAAAATAAGCATGCTAATACAATGAGGCATTAATAGCCTTGATTACAAAAATACAACTCAGTCAAATTGTTGTTGAATGTTCTATTTTTAATAAAGTTGGGTGAATAATTGTGCTAATAATAAACTTTGCTTAATGAGAAAGTCTTATCTAATGCATGTAATCTCTATCTTCTTGTTCTTGATGTGACATTTGTAATTTTTATCCACTTGACCCTTTGGATGTACATGTAAAATAATTTTTCCCTGTGTGTGAGAAAAAAAAAATCTTGAATTAGCAATACTTGGCAAAATATTCACCCATGTATCCATCTTGTTGGGGACCACCTTTGTTTTCGATGTAGACATCTGGTTCATCTTCTTGTGGTCACATGAAGAATTTTCTTTTGCACACCATGCTATTGTTTACCCTTTTAAAATATCCCACTGTGGGGACCACCTGTGATGTGAACATTTTGTCTTCATTCTGGATTTGACCTCCTTTTGAATAATCATTGGATTATATAAAGTTTTTATTCTTTCACTTGGTCAGCTAACATAGTTCTTTCATAGCATAGCTTGATTGAATTTTGAAGAAGAACCCATAGCAAGAAACATAAGGTTTACCTTTTTCTTGTTGGTACATATACTATGGTTTTGTAATACATAGACTATGGTTTTTCCATCTTATTTGGCCTTTTGATCATGGGTAATATAAGGTAAGGATCACCCTTTTTGTCAATTATTGTGGTCATCTTTTAATCATTATATTTGGGACTATAGTTTGGAACCCCTTTTTGCAAAATCAATGCGAATAATTTATTAAAAAATGGGCCAAACCCCTCGTGATGATGACTCGCTCTTCTGAGTTTTCCGGTGATAATGATGCTAACCTTGAGTTAGATAGGGTTTCTAGTTTCTCAACATGTGCTGATACTTTTCAACTCTGGTTTGGTTTGAAATAACTCAGGAATGTACATGGAAGTTGATGATTGATTACTGACCACTGATCTTTTTCCTTGATGATTTCACATCGTTGATCCTCTCTACCCTTGGTTAGGATTTTTACACTTGCAATTAAAATGCTCAGTGACTGTGCTTATGTTTTAAATTTGTTTTGAATTTGGATAACAAATTATAGCCATTGATCTCATGTACTCTTCGATCTTACACCGTTGATCTTTTAATCCCTGATTGACATAGTGATTGGCTTTGGGTGATGATTTGGTACCATTGGTTTTTGTACTGTTGTATCTCAATTGTCAATTTTAACTATGGTGGGAATAATGAGTTTGGTTGTGCAGTTTTTGGGTGAGTAGAAAAACACTCGATCTCTATCATTCTATCATTATTTTTTGTGCTCTAAGCGGCGAAATCCTAACAAAATTTTAATAGACCTCCATTGTTAATCTTTTGAAGCTCTTGGTTGTTCTGCAAATTAGTCTTCTGAGCTTGTTGTATGTGTATTTTTGTTGTTTTTTGGTGAGATTTCTCCTTTTTCTCGAGCTCTATGGAATATTATCGCCCAACAGTCATGGTTTTTGAGCAACGTCTTCATTTAAATGGTGGTTGTTAATCTTTTAATCTTCTGTTCTTGAAACCCATCTCGGTTTCAATGGAATGAGCTCTGCAGAACGTTCCCTAACTCGTATGCCATTATTATTTCTTTGAGCTCGGTCTATTAGCAAAAGAAGAACTCTGCGAGTTCTCTGTTTATAATATTTAACTTAATGACGACTTTGAATGAGCTTTGGACTATCAAGAAGGTGATATTTACCTCAAACCTAGTCTTCGAACTTGGGAAATCATTATTTTCTGACATTTTTCTTCAATAAGCACATAAAATAGACTATTTTCTTTCTCTATTGTCTTCATGCATTTTCTAACTTTATCAAGTTTGAGGGCTTGTTGGGAGTATTGTCATTTCCTACATTTGATTATTTTGAGGGCCTGAATATTTTTGAGTCTGACTAATAAGTTTATAAGACTTCATGGTCATTCTATGAAGCTCTATGGGCTTGAATACTTGCATATCTTTCCCATTTTTGTTCTCTCTAAGTTCTGTACAAACTTCTTTAGTGGTGGCCAATGTTACTGAGCATTTCTAACTCTTGTATTTTTAGCAATTTAAATAGCACTTGAGGGTTTTTTAAGGTATGGTTGTGTCATTTCATTCGAGCAATAATTCTAAGAAATATTTTATTTAAAATTATGCTCCGAGAGATGGTCTATTTGAACTTCAGAACCATTTTTATTGTGTCATTTTGAGAATATATTTGTATTTTTTCGTCATTTCTTCATTTCTCCCTTCTACTTGATTATATTCTAAAGAATGTTTTAAACCTCTGTGATTGTTGATTGATTCTTGAGCCTGCGAACTTTCTGAGAGAATTTTAAGAATAAGGTCATTTATGGGTATCTAAGATTTCTTTGCTCCTTCATTCAATCCCCAAGGTTTTGGTGTATTCAAATAAAATAAGTAAGTTTTATGCTTTTCCTTCCTATAAAATATGATTGTCTTTGAATGTCCTTGTAAATGGAGCCATTTTATTAATCTGTACTTGCATTCATGAGATATGTTCGTAATCTTTGATATATTTTATATGGGTAAGCTTGAAATCCCCTTGTATTTCCTCTGTTTCGATCCAAAATTGGTCTTTTCTATTCTCCATTAGATTTTTGTTGGGTTGATTCTATTATTTCATAAGATCAATTCGAGGTTTTGATACTTGTTCAAGCTTATATTTATGAATCTATAGCTTTTCCAAGTACTTGTGTTTTGTACAGCTATATTAAAACACTTTACTTACTATACCTTTCCATTTTTTATCTTATTTCAAGCTTTAGTGTTGTGCATTGTTTTAATTTTCCCTCCAATCGGTTCTAACACCATTGCTCTTTCTGTGAGCTCTTTGTTTGATTAGAAGCCCTACTGTTGGGTCAGATTTTATATCTGGACAACCATTAAATCTAGGATTCCACTGGTTACTAGTACAAGAATTTTCTAATTTTACTCTTACTCTGAACATCGTCATTGTTTCTACTCTATCTCGTGCTCATTTGAATTTTTGGTTACCATTTTGTTAATTCATTATCGAGCTTTGAATTTTTCATTATATTTCTGAAATCTTGATATTTTAACTGAATCTGCGCTTGCTCCTTGCATTCTGGAAGTAATTTATCTTTCTCTGTCATACCTTCTAATAAGGGGCTTTTATTCTCTTCACATTTTCTTTTTTTTTTGTATTTGTATGGTTCGAGCTCCATTATGAAAAATTCAATCATGAGTATTCAAAAATTTTCCTCTTATAGCAGACTTTGTAAGGTTTAGAACTTAGACAATATTGAAAACGATGCAAAACATGTTTGCAGTTTGTTATCTAGTTTTGCTACTTTTAATATTTCAGTCTTGTTTTTTGATCTTTCCTTTGATGATATCTAAAGTTTTATTCAAATTTTCCTTTGTTGTTGGAGAGTGTGGTTCTTGAGCTAATTTGTAACCTTATATTTGCATTTGTCTTCTTTCAATGGCCTGGGTCTTAAATTGTAGGATCCTTGATTTATTTCTGTACTCCTCATACATCCTATAGCAGCTCCAATTTTTTTATTTTTGAACATGAACATGTTACCTGAATGATAGGTTCCTTAAATTTTGTAGTTTATTTCCTTTGTGCAAGATGTACCAATAAATCTATACTTCAAAAAAGCTTGAAAAATGTAACTTTAAAAACTTTACTCTCCAAACTAGTTTAGTGCTATCATATTGAAATGAAGACTTTATTGTTTTTTTTTTTCAGAAACTCCAACATTTAAGTTTCTCATTAAGGTTTGATATTATTGCAATGTAATCTTATTTTTATTGTCCAAGTATTCCAATGTATAATTCAATCTGGTACTCTTGAAGCTCTGAAACTAGATATTTTTGTGTATGAATGTTCCATGAAGCTTTGCAAAGTTGTAACTTGTTTCTTTGAAGATTCACTATTCTCAAAATCTATATTCAAACATTGTGTTTATGAAAGTAGCCTTGATGCATTAGATTTGTTTATTTCTTCTTGAATATGAATCAGGCATATTTCCTTAATTTAGCTTGAAATGGACATTAAGTTCCATTAATGAAGAGTGAAACCTGAATATTTTGAAACTCTTATGTAGCATTACTTAATAATTTTTACAAATTGAAAGCAGTTGTAACTCTCCTTTCTGCTCCTATAATATATTTACAGGCTAGATTATTCTTTGTTCAATCTGAGTTTAATTTCTGCAATACTTCTCCTTATTCAGATTACTATTTGATCACTATAGTAGTTTATCTTTCATCATAGCCTTAAAAAATGTAGTAGTTGTGAAATAACATAATGGAAAGATGTAAAATGTCCATTTTACATGGTGAAGCCCTGTCAAAAACAATTCAAATTCCTTTTTCCATTTTTTTTTAGTTGTAACTTCTCTTATTCCAATTGTTAGAAAATGCAGCACTAAACCAGTTTTTCTAAATTATGGATTGGTATAGGAACATATTTGTATATTCAGCCTTTATTTTGAACTGAAATAAATCTGAATTAAAATGAATGTACTTTTTTTATTTAGGTTATAGAATGTATCAATTCTTTCTTCTTACCTGTATCTGCACATTTAGATAAACTAGTTTGAAACTATTAGGCTTTTTGGCCTCTCTTTTATTCCATAGTTTTCTCTCTCCTAATTTCTAAGTGAGTGAGTCATGTATGCTACTATTGAATAGTGTTTTTATCAGTTATTTTTTTGATCTTCGTGCAACATACACCTCCTGATGCTAGGAGATCCACTTGCATGAAATTGGATAGTATAGGAATATGAATCCACCCTGAGCTCGTGATTGACAATCTTTCTTTTCTTGTTTTCAGGCACAGTGCCATTTGCTAAGAAGCAAGGATGAAGATGGAGAAAATATGGAGCTGGAAATGCATCAACTAGAATGGAATAAACCTAAGGCAATGATGGTTCTTTCATACTCATTTACTTCCTTTTTCTTGCATATGTACCTCTTACTTTAGTAGTTGTAATTTACTTTTGAGTTACATCCCACGACTTGTGTGGGAACATTTGAAATTCCTTACGAATAAAACATTGAATTCTGAAAATGAGTTGTGTATTTCTTTCTGCATTTCAGCTTTGTATATGGATTGTATAATGAATTAAAAAACTCAATAACATAATTGAATGTATTTAATCATGAAGGAAATAACTTTAAAATATATGTAACTTTAGCAATGAATTTTGACTGTTGCAATCTACAACTATAATTGTTGTTCCAAAACATCACACTTCACCTATTTTGTATTTTCAGTCTTCACCAAGATTTCACATCTGTCCTCTGGGGCTTTGTGTTCTTCTGTTGAAGAAAATAATGAAATTCAAGACTATGTGATCTGTTACATTTTGTAAAAACACACATAGCTACAAATTACATGTATTCATTAATTAATCTAGTAGAACAAATATTGAACTGAAATAATCTGCCCTAGCATAGGGTCACTATACCAATTCCATCCATCATAACTAAGTTTCGAGTTTACCATTTTGGAACAAGTGTAAAAATTTTCAACACTTCCCTTTCATACTTACTATAAATTTTGTATCTTCCTATTAGAACTAGCCAATAAAAGTGGGAAAAAGAGCGTTTTTCCCATCTCGGCTAGTTTTCCTCCTCTGGAGGTTTCAAGGATAATTGTTTTTGGTTTTCATAAGCTTAGAATTGTTTTATTCCTCAACACTAATTAGTTATAAATTCTACTTCCAGAGTGATCCTAGGTTTCATATATTCCTATCTACATGAAGGGTTCTAATAACTTTTACAAGTCCAACTAGAGTGCAATTTCATTAACTCACAAGACCTTGGCTACAACTAAAGTTATCCCATTCTCAAGGATACATTTTGTTATTTCATTAGCATCATTGTTTAATACACATTTATGCAAACAAAGCATGTGATCATGCATCATATTTGGTTTTTTTATTTATTGGGTTGTTGTATTAGTCACGGAGATCTATTTTATTACATCTATTTTATGATCACATTTGACATTTCAATTGGTCTTGACATCATTCAAAGGTGTACCATTTTTTTGTAGCGTTCATTTCTTAGTTTGATGTTATTTACCCTTTCACTAACTACATTTACGTGGTTACTTTTTTCCTGTATTAACATCATTTTAGATAAAATGTAATTCCTAGAACACTTATGTAATACTTACAGATTTAAGACTACAAGGAGTATGACCTCGCACAAGCCAACTCATTTCCTTTCTCTTAGACGCACAAGTATTAAGTGTATATTACAAGAGAGATATCCCAAATAATCTTATGCATTGCAAAATCCTCTGAAGGACCTATTTCAATTGTGGGTGAAATATGCAAGTAATTCGAAATGTAGTCTCTACTCACATAATTTAGATCACACAAGAGACCAATTGTAGGTACAACCACCAAATATTTTGCAAGGATCTGGACACCCACTAGGGTACCAAGGGAAATTATGCACAATGGTGGGTTAACTTATTTAGTATATGGTAAGACATACAACACCTAGACATGATCACATCACTCATCCCAATCTTATAGGTTTCACAACATATATGTACCACATCATAAAATATAAAGGAAATTGTCCTTAATAAGATGTCTTAGGTGTGAAACAAGGATATGATTAATGAGATTAGAGTATTTTATTAACACGGTCAATGTTTTATACCCTGGAAAAAGACTCAAATGGGAGGAGGAATTACAATATGCATTATAACTCATTCTTTTCATTTCATTATTTTTGATGAGAGGATATTCTACCTATCAAAGTTGGTGTTAATGGAAATAAACCAATAGTTAACATAGAAAAATATTAGTTTAATATCTTTATAAGATAGGTATACCATTTAGCACAAACTCACATCCAATTCAACACTATAAAATATAATTACATTGGTATTCCCCTTTCAAAATATTCAAACAAAAATTCTTTGAATAACAATACATATCATTATTCTATGGTTATACATGTATTGCAAGATGAATATAACTTTACAATGAAAAATCATTAACTACAACATATTTCATCCAAAAATTTCCTCTTGTTCAAAATACATGTAACCAACCTTGTGTCAATCCTGGGACTGAGTATGGAAATCCCTTGCACTCAAGCATAAATTCCATGCATCCGTTATTTAAAACAAACAGAGCATATAATAGAGAGAGATAGATAAAGGGAGAGAGAGAGAGAGAGACAAAAGATTAAGGGAAGGAGTAAGAAAATTTAGGATTCATTTTGTTTTCAAATCAATATAACATCTTATATCCAATCATTAATTTCATAATTATCTCTAGAGAGACAAAGGGGAAGAGAGATCAAGTATGGATTTCGTATCATTTCCAACACATGAAAATTTATAACTAATTTACATTTTTAGAACCAATCAAAATATTAGAGTTACTTCTAGAAAGAAAAAATCGAAGAGAGAGAAACATCATAGTTTCCCAAAAATCATTCATACTCTATAAAGTGTAGAAAAAATATGTACAAGGTTACATGGTTAGTTAAGTGTCGACATAACCCTTAGAAGGTGTGTTTAGCTAAAGTTATAATTTTGGTGCAAGTTGGTTGAAACATCTAAAGTGTTTAAAAATTGGGAATTGAAAACACTCGATTGAAGTTTAAACACGACGTTTGATAATTCATGTGTACTCTTCCATATACGTATAATTCATCATGTTTGATGGAAGTTTATTATGAAGAGCAGAGCTCAAGTTAAAAGGGAAACTTCAGGGACAGTTATTGTAATTGCGTCAGCACAACGAACAACTGACCCAAAACCCACTTCAAAAATTACTTTCAAAGGTTTTTTCCATCAAGCTAAAGGTGGGTTACGATCCTCTTGTTTTCAGTCTAGAAGTAGGTTGTAGTGGTTGTCAGTTTCATTCAAGCTAAGCGACAACTGTAAGTTAAAAACAGTAGTTTTTTATTAAAACGACCATGTGACCATAATTGACTAATAAACTAACAGGGTTTAGGAATATGAATTACAAGTACATTAATCAATTTCAAACAACTTGGTTAAGGTTCCCTAATGTGTTCCATTTCACCAGGCGTCATGCAAAGAGTTTCAATTTTATGGTACATTTGGGTGTGGTACTCCACGTGGATGACTTTTTGATTTTTTATTTATTTTTTAATGCTTTAAGAGTTCACATTAGGGTAATATTTTTGTCAATTTTTGGGATTACATTCCCTATCATTCAATATTTAATTTTTAAAAATCTAGAAATGATGAAGCGAAATTTAGTGCAAGCGAAAAGGGGAGAACCATACCTTTTTACACAAAAATTGTGATCCCTTCATTTGATGACACGATATCAGCTTTAGGTGTTCCGGGAACAATTTTTGGGCTTTCTCATTTCTCTTAAAAAATCCTCTTCGTTCACATCTTACAACAAAAACAATCCATGAGACCATGTCTCTTTGCGGCATCTGTTAAAACATTTTTAGTGTTTTTTCCATACTTTGTAACAACCAATGAAGTCACGATTCCTTCTAGCATTTTATCATTGTCAACATACTTACTAAAAACATTCCTTTTATTTTTTTTGGACATTAAATGAATTCCATCTATTCTCAAGCTCCTATTGGCATAGGTCAGGAGTGTGTCAACTATGGTAGGGATAATTATTGTGACATACACATTGCATTAGTTTAAAATGGTTCTAAATGTTTACATACATTTCCAACAATGCTTTCCACATTTTCTACATAAACTGGTACAATGTTGGTAGGGTAAATTTCTTTGTTGAAGACCATTTCGTTGCACATATAGTTAGTTCTTCATCGGGTCATCCATCTCTTTATAGACTGTCTTATTTGAGGGGATGCCACAATTGTTATATCTTATGGTGTCCAAACTCCTTTGTTGCCTAAAAAAATCCATACCCATGTCGTCCTCAACCAGAACTCATGGGGAAAATTTTCTACAAAATTTCAACTATTATAGAGTTGTATTACTAAATGTACACATTTGATAGAGTTCTTGTTTGGCCCTAACAAGGAGTAAGATGGAAAAAGTGAACTGATTGAGTTATATACCCGTTTGTTGCATCTGGTTAAATAACCCCTCAATATTCCAAGAGGACGTGTTTCCACAACTTTCCCCCACACACCTATCAGTAAACACTAATACAAGAAAATAGACAAAAGAAAAACCTTTTTCCTCACTGCTATGATGAGCATGTAGGAAAGGAAGGTGTAGTAAGGGTTACAGTGCACGTAACACAAGTGTACAGAAAACAGGAAAATAAAAATTCCATTACGCTGGACAATATGTATGAACAGAGCACCTCCCAATTTTTTGGTCTTTTTATTCTTCTGCATACAACAAAAAAATATAGGGGTAGACAGTAATTCCTTTTTGAGAAATGTATAACCTTCTTTAAATAAAGATACAGATCTAAATTGATCAAGTTGTATAAAATAAAATGAGATAACTCTGGGGATGCACATTTTATCTCCCTGCAATGTTCTCTACATGCAAAAACTACCGAACTACTGCTAAATTACAACATTAAATTGGGTTCCACATTCGTTAACATATCTGGATCTCAAATAAGGTTCCTTTATTATCACACAAGAGAATGATAGGTCTCATAAGGTGTTTCATAATATGTCGCTTCCACTGATGGAAGCTGAAAAAACTGACTAATAAAATAACCAATGTCCTTCCGCACATCGCACTCCACATTATTTTTATTTTATTTCAATTTATTTTATTATTGATTTTTTTTATATCAGGAAATATTAAAGGGCCATGATGAGGAAGATGAGGAAGAGCGTGAAAAAGAGACTCCAATTGTAACATAGAAGCTAAAATATGATCATGTTCGTTTTAAAGTTGAAATTAGGAGTTTTAAAGGAAAAGTAGATACAAAATTGTTGATAAATGGTTAAAACAGTTGGAAGCCTATTTTAGCATCCATAACATTATAGAGGCATAAAGGATCATCTTTACATTTCTTAAAATTGAGGTTCATGCTCTGGTTTGGTTGGAAACCCATCTAGCCACTTGTGAAAAGAAGAAATGTCTTGTTGTCATTAACTGGGAGGGATTTAAGAAATTACTTAGAGTTAACTTCTATCCTGTTGGCCATAAGACTGAAAAAATGATTAAATGGTAGTATTTTAGAAAATTCTATGGTCAAAGTGTGTAGGACTATACTATGGAAATTCGAAGGCAAGCCATGTTGTTGAATATGGACTTGGAGGATGAGGACATTTTGACCAAGTACTTGGGAGGACTTCACTCTCACCTTCAAAGAAAATTAATCTCTAAGAATCCCAAATATCTCAATGGGGCATGTGTGCAAGCATACTATATAGATGATGAGAAGAAGCAAGGAGAAGCATAGCCAAAGGAAAAGTAGTTGAAAAATCAGCAAACTGAGGAACATGGGAAAACAAGTAACAAAGGTAAGTGGAAAGGTAAAGGTAAACAAGATGCAACTACTTTAAATACTTGTAAAGGCCCCAAGAATTTTTGCAAGAATTGTGATATCAATGGTCATACTGACGCTACCTGTTGGAAGTTACATCTAAAGAACCAAACCGAGTACCCATAGAAATCCATGACAGCTACTAAGATAGAAGGGGAGGTGGAAATCGAAGATGAATCTAATGTAGACGAGAGGCTTAGATTCATGACCACCAATATAGACAACCAAGAATAGGATATGAGTAGACTATTCTAGATCAAAATCTAGATTAAGAGAAATCAAGTAAATACTTTGGTTGATACCGCTTCTAATTCTAACTTGATTTCTAAAGTAGTTGTAAAGAATATTAGTCTTGAGACATACGAGCATCCACACCCATATCTCTTGGGTTGGGTGAATAAGGTTTTTGAACTTCAGGTAAAAAATAATATGTAAGGTAAAGTTTGGGATCAATTCCCAGTATAATGATGTATTAGAGGATGATGTTATTCCACTTGACGCATTTGATGTTTTTTTCGAGAGTCTTTATTTGTATATCAGGGATGCTATATTCATAAGAAGTGAGAATTGATACAGATGGGTCAAGGATGGGATAAACTACAACATCTAAGAACACCAACATAAGACATGGGTTACTATGGTGAGTGATAACCAAGAAAAATGACTTATTCAAGAAAATAATAATCAGTTTTGTTTACTTTTGTTAAAAGATAAACAATATGGGTTAGAAGTTTCAGAGATTTCTAACTGGTGAAAAAAAGATTTGGATAGTATTATTCAGTCTTTTCAAGAGTTATTTCAAGCTCCAATTGTGTTACCACCAAAATGGGAGGTAGAGCATGAGATTCAGATATTGCTAGAGTCCCCTCTACCGAACATTGAGTTTTATAAGAAATCATTGTTTGAGAGTACTTAAATGAAGAAACAACTCCATGAACTGCTAGACTAGGGTGTCATTAGGGATAATTTTACTAGCAAATATTTGTAATATGGAAAAAAATTCATTTTAGGAAAATTTAAAAAGGTGAATTTTTTAGAGTAGGTTTGTAACTTGTTCGCCAAAAATTTACATTATATTTTTTTTAGGTGTCAACTTCGCCTACATTTGAAAACATCTCCTATAAAAACCTAGGTGATTCTCTAGACCATATTATATTACTAATTAACTACTATTTGAGGAATCAGCATATGAAGTACTATGAATTTGCATACTCTAAGCAGTAATGCACAGTGCAGATTTGTTTTAAAGTTTGCAGTCGGGTGACAAGTGATATTTATTGATGCACGAAAAGGAGATTTCACTGATGCGTGACAAGGATATTTCACTAATGCATGACAAGGATATTTCACTAACGCTTGACAAGGATATCCCATTGACGCGCAAAAAGGAGATTTCATTGACGCACGACAAAAAATTTCATTGACCCACGACAAGGTGATTTCACTTACACGCGATAAGGATATTTCACTAACGCACTACAAGGGTTTTGTTTTTGACACATGACACTGCTACTAGTGATGCATGACAATACTCTTGTTGAGGAATGACACAATATTTCTCTGAACTGTGACAAGGATATTCTGTTGATGGGATATTTAAATTTTGTTTTTGTGTTACAGTATGTTGGTTTTTGTGTGATAACAACCTTTTTTTCGTATAACAACAAGTTTACTATTGTGTTACAATAACCTTGTTTTCATGCGACAATAAGGTCTCTATCATGTGACAACAAGGTCTCTGTCACGCGATAACAAGGTTGATGTCGTGCGAGAACAACCTTACTATCGCATGATAGCAAGGTTGTTATTGCACAATAATAAGGTTTTTGTCGCACGAAAGTAAGGTTGTTGTTGCACGATAGTAAACTTGTTGTCCCATGACAACAACCTTACTATCATATGTCTTGAAAATAAAATATTCTTTTGGGAAAAAAATGTTACACACAAACTCTAGAAAATTTTCACGTTTCACAACAGTGGTTCTAGGCATATTTTCCAAGGGATTTCAACCTTCAATTTCCCATAGGTCTCTTAAAAGGAACCATGGGTTTCGTACGTCCTAGCACCTCACAAGGCTGTTAACTTATTTTGATGGTGGAGAAGAAGGATTGTTCTTTGAGAATGTGTATCGAATACCGTGTGTTGAACAATATCACCATAAACAACAGATATCCACTCCTCTGCATAGATGATCTCTTGGAGTAGCTTCAACATGCCAAATTATTCACGAAGTTGGATCTCAAGTCGAGTTATCACCAAGTCAAAATGAAGGAGGAGGATATAAAAAAAACTTCCTTTAAAACAAAACATGGTTTCTATGATTGGTTAGTACTTCCATTCGGTTAATGTAATGCACCTGATCCATTTATGAAGTTAATGAATAATGTATTCTGGGATTTCATATATTCATGTGTCATTGTTTATCTAGATGATATATTGATTTTTAGTGCCACATGGGAGGAACATCTAACTCATTTGCAACAAGTATTGCAAGTTCTTAGGGAGAAACAACTACTATGCAATATGAAGAAATGTGAGTTTTCCAAACAATCACTCTTCTATCTTGGGAATGTGGTTGGAGGAGGAGAGCTATGAGTGGATCCAAAGAAGGTGGAGGCCATCAGCAACTTGCCAACACCAATGCGAGCCATGGAGACTAGCAGTTTTGTGGGAGTAGTATAGTACATGTGGAAGTTCATTCTGGGATTATCCATGATTACAACACCTCTACACATAGTGGCTGCAAAGAGTAAGGGTTTTTACTAGGGTAAGGAACAAGATAAATTCTTTGAGCTATTCAAGTACAATATTAGTCATGCTCCAATACTTTCTCTTACTAATTTTGAGAATCCCTTTAAAGTAGAGACAGATGTCAATGATTATGTTATGGGTGTAGTGTTGCTACAAAGAGATAAGCCAGTCTGTTATCATTTTGATACCTTTACTTTAGAAGTCAGAGGATATTCAATATATGATAAGGAAATGTATGCACTAGTTAAGGCCATTAATAAATGGAAGCATTATTTGTTGGGTAAAGAAACTATTTTACAAACTGACCTTAAACCTCTCCAGTATTTGTAAGCATAGTCCTAATTGCAGTAGGTAAGGTACTATAAATGGATGGGGTCCCTCCATTAGTTCCATCTAGTGATCAAATACAAGAAGGGTAGTATAAACTTGGTGGTATACATGTTGTTTAGGCCACCCACATAGGAGAAAATATCATCCTTGGCCACTAGCTCTTAGATCAAGCCCTTCACAAAGGAAGCTTATGTGGATGCATATGCCCAAGATAGAGACTTTGGGGTGACCTTTCAGAAATTATAGTCCAATGAGGCTGAAAGGATGTGGATTAAATATTGTTATCTCAAGGATGTATTTCCTTATTGATGGGTGAAGCTTTGTATGCCAAAAGAAGAAAGGCTTATATTGATGAGGGAAGCACATACCTCAAAAGTAGTGGGACATTTTAGTGTTTGTAAGACCCTAGCCCACTTGCAAAGGTACGTGTATTGCCCCAATATGTAAGAAGAAGTATCAAAATTTATACGTGGATGTAAACTTTGTTGTACCAGCAAGCCTAAGACTAGGAAGGAAGGTTTGTATATGCCTTTGCCAGCACCTACTCATCCATGGGAGGACATTTCTATGGATTTTGTAGGAGGATTACCTCTGTCTAAACATGGCAATGACTATCTCTATGTTGTTGTTGATGGATTCAGTAAGATTTATATTCTTATGGAATGTAAAAAGATAGGAAAATCACATGAGGCAGGAGATAGTTTCTTTGCTAATGTAGGGGATGTTTTGGACTACTTTGTGGGACAAGATGGACACCAAGTTATATAGGAGCACAACCTTCCATCCATAAATAAATGGACAAATAGAGGTGGTGAACAGGACTTTGGTATAGTTTATCAGAAGGTATAATAGTAAATACCCAAGGACTTGTGATGAGTCCTTAGCCTACATTCAACATTCCTATAACCGGGAAGTACACACATCCACCATGAAGTCACCATTTGAAGCATGCTTGGGGTATCTACCTACCAATCCACTGGACATAGTAGTTGGACAGGAGGATGAGGAGGAGATATAAGACACCTAGGTGACTAGAGAAAACAAATTCATTGAGAGGATCTAGAAAATCCATATCAAGGTCAAAGAACAATTACAAAATCCCCAAGCCAAGTACAAGGTTATACACAATCAACATAGGAGAGAGCACAAGCTTCATGTTGGACATAGAGTTTTTCTTTACTTGAGGATGGAGAGACTACAATGTCAAGCATGGAAGCTCAATCCATTATGATATGCAACCTTTACCATATTGGAACAAGTTATAGAAAATGAATTTCAACTTGATTTTCCACCATTTATGAAGATGTACTCAGTAGTAAACTTTGAGAACTTGCACCTATATGATCCATCCATGCTAGATGAAGATGAAACATCGCAGTTGCTACTTTCCATTGAGGATTGAAAATTGGATTCACAAGGTGAATCAAAGGATGATGTAGTGCTGCATCAGAAGGTCAAAGAGATGAGAAGAGGTCTGCAGGAGTCTTGGTGGGTTTGAATAAAAGGAAATAAACCACAGTATGCCCAGTGGTACTCAAAGGAGCAAGTGAGGAAATTATTTCCTCATCTACTCCCCCACTAATATTTTTTGTGTCCAAAATCCTCATGAGTATGGGATATGTGACCCATAGCGATCCAAAATAACTTTTCTTCATCAGATCATCTAACACCAAAGAAAGTGAATTAAGAAAAGGAGGTTCTGTTTGAATTATAACATAACCATTGTTCTATATAGAGTAGCAGTTACAAAACCTCCTCCTAACTTGGGCGGAGATCCTATAACCACCACCCATCCATAATAGTGGTCTTGTGACTACCTAGTAGTGGTCCTATCACTTTGGGAAAAATAAATAAAAGGAAACGTGAATGCATGAAAATTTTGAGCATCCGACATTTTCCCTTCCCTACCATGACCTTTCCCATTCTCCAGTGCACGGGAGGACATGGTATAGGCTATAAATACTTGGGGGGAAAAAAGGAACGGATCATCAAAGACATGAGATTAAGTGAGCATGAATTATTAGTGTTCGAATTGATTTGTAGAAGAAATGAATTTGAAGGTAGAGTAAATAATTAATTGAGAGGAAGTGTGAGATGTTATCTACTTCTTGTTATCTCTCGAAGGTACACCCTGTAGAGAGATGGTTGTAGGTGTTCTGAGGTTGCAAAAATTGATCTCTCTCTCTTTCATATATACAATGGAGACACCTCAGGTCTGTGGGTATACCTATTGTTGACATGACTCTCTGGTATCAAGGCCGGTTCCTTCTCAATTTATTCCTAACTGATTTTGTGGATTTGAGGTTAAAAACATGACTGTAAATAAATTGAAAAAACTGGGGTGATACATAAAATTTGTTGAGGGCTTTGACTAAGTACATGCGCAAATATTTGAGAATGAATTCTAAATGCAGATACCAACATTTCTCAGCAGAAAATTAAGGCATACACTCAATGTATTGAGGGAAAATTCATAACAATACAGTTAAGATACAATTGCACACTAATATCATGCAGAAATTACTAAATTTTCAACAAGGTAGGATAATTAACTAGGGAATTTTAACATTCAAAAGGATTAATAAGACATACATAAGACTACAATTTATTTGAAAGGGAGAGTATAATTCTCATTCAAAGGGAAATAACTTGCAAAAATCTGCTTCATCACTCCTGTGTCGAAAAAGTCCTCCTTTGTGTTTTCCCAATGCACACAATATATAGAAAAATTATCCATCCCACCCTTCCTAAAAATAGACTAAAATTGTACTTGCTCATGCATCCTAGTTTTATCCCTTATCATGAATAAATAAAGGAACAAAAATAAGCATGCTAATACAATGAGGCATTAATAGCCTTGGTTACAAAAATAAAACTCAGTCAAACTGTCGTTGAATGTTCTATTTTTAATAAATTTGGGTGAATAATTATGCTAATAATAAAATTTTGTTAGTGAGAAAGTCTTCTCTAATGCATGCAATCTCTGTCTTCTTGTTCTTGATGTGACATCTGTAATTTTGATCCACTTACCCCTTTAGATGTACATGTAAAATAATTTGTCCCTGTGTGTGACCAAAAATAAATCTTGAATTAGCAATTCTTGGCAAAATATTCACCCATGTATCCATCTTGTTGGGACCACCTTTGTTTCTGATGTAGACATTTGTTTCATCTTCTTACGGTCACATGAAGAATGCTCCTTTGCACACCATGCCATTGTTTACCCTTTTAAAATATCCTGTTGTGGGGACCACCTGTGATGTGAACATTTTGTCTTCATTCTGGATTTGACCTCCTTTTGAATAATCATTGGATTATATAAAGTTTTTTTTCTTTCACTTGGTCAGCAAATATAGTTCTTTCATGGCATAGCTTGATTGCATTTTGAAGAAGAACCCATAGCAAGAAACATTAGGTTTACCTTTTGCTTGTTGGTACATATACTATGGTTTTGTAATACATAGACTATTGTTTTTCCATCTTATGTGGCCTTTTGATCATGGGTAATATAAGTTAAGGTTCACTTGTTTGCCAATTATTGTGGTCAAATTTTAATCATTATATTTGGGATTATAGTTTGGAACCCCTTTTTGCAAAATCAATGCGAATAATTTATACAAAAAATGGGCCAAAAACCTCGTTATGATGACTCGCCCTTCTGAGTTTTCCGGTGATAATGATGCTAACCTTGAGTTAGCTAGGGTTTGTTTTTTATCGACACGTGCTGATACTTTTCAACCCTGGTTTGGTTTGAAATAACTCAGGAGTGTGCGTGGAAGTTGATGATTCACTACTGACCACTGATCTTTTTCCTTGACGATCTCGCACTATTGATCCTCTCTACCCTTGGTTAGGATTTTCACACTTGCAATTAAAATGGTCGGTGACTATGGTTATGTTTTGCATTTTTTTTGAATTTGGTTAATAGTTTATAGCCATTGATCTCATGTACTTGTTGATCTCGCACCGTTGATACTTTAATCCCTGATTAGCATAGTGATTGGATTTGGGTAATGATTTGGTACCATTGGTTTTTGTATTGTTGTATCTCAATCATCAATTTTAACTGTGGTTGGCATAATGAATTAGGTTGTGCGGTTGTTGGGTGAGTAGAAAAAAACTTGATCTCTATCATTTTATCATTATTTTTCTCGCTCTAAGTGGCGAAGCCCTGACAAAATTTTAATAGACCACCATTGCTAATACTTTAAAGCTCTTGGTTGTTCTGCAAATCAATCTTCTGAGCTTGTTGTATCTGTATTTTCATTGTTTTTTGGTGAGATTTCTCCTTTTGCTCGAGCTCTATGGAAGATTATCACCCAAAAGTCATGGGTTTTAAGCAACGTCTTGATTTAAATGGTGGTCGTTGATCTTTTAATCTTCTGATCTTGAAACCCATCTCAGTTTGAATGGAATGAGCTCTATAAGACGTTCCCTAACTCGTTTTCCATAAATATTTCTTTGAGATCGGTCTATTTGCAAAAGAATAACTATGTGAGTTCTTTGTTTATAATATTTAACTTAATGACGAATTTGAATGATCTTTGGACTGTCAAGAAGGTGGTATTTACCTCAAACCTAGTCTTCGAACTTGGGAAATCATTATTTTCTGATGTTTTTCTTCAATAAGCACATAAACTAGACTATTTTCTTTCTGTATTGTATTCATACATTTTCTAACTTTATCAAGTTTGAGGGCTCGTTGGGAGTATTGTAATTGCCTGCATTCAATTATTTCGAGGGCCTGAATATTTTTTAGTGTAACTAGTAAGTTTATAAGACTTCATGGTCGATATATGAAGCTATGTGGGCTTGAATACTTGCATATGTTTCCCATTTCCGTTCTCTCTAAGTTCTGTACAATATTCTTTAGTGGTGGCCAATGTTACTGAGCATTTCTAAATCTTGTATTTTTAGCAAAAACATTGGTTAAGGGTTTTTTAAGGTGCGGATGTGTCATTTCATTTGACCAATAATTGTGAGAAATCTTTTCTTAGAAAGTATGTTCTGAGAGATGGTCTATTTGAACTTCAAAACCATTATTATTGTGTCATTTTGAGAATATATCTGTAATTTGTCGTAATTTCTTCATTTCTCCCTTCTAATTGATTATATTATAAAGAATGTTTTGAACCTCTATGATTGTTGATTGATTCTTGAGCCTGCAAACTTTCTGAGAGCATTTTCAGAATAAGTTCATTTATGGGTATCTGATATTTCCTTTCTCCTTCGTCAAATCTCCCAGGTTTTCGGTGTATTCGGATAAAACAAGTAAGTTTTACACTTTTCCTTGCTATAAAATATGATTTTCTTCAAATGTCCTTGTAAATTGAGCCATTTTCTTAATCTATACTTGCATTCTTGAGCTTTTTTCGTAATCTTAGATCTATTTTATATGGTTAATCTTGAAATCCCCTTGTATTTCTTTTGTTTCAATCCAAAAGTGGTCTTTTCTATTCTCCATTAGATTTTTGTTGGGTTGATTTTGTTCTTCCATAAGCTCAATTCGAGGGTTTGATACTTGTTCAAGCTTATATTTATGAAGTTATAGCTTGTCCAAGTACTTGTGTTTTGTATAGCTATATTAAAAAACTTTACTTATTATACCTTTCCATTTTTTATCTTATTTTGAGATTTACTATTGTGCATTGTTTTAATTTTCCCTCCAATCGGACCTAACACCATTACTCCTTCTGTGAGCTCTCTGTTTGATTAGAACCCATGCTGTTGGGTCTGATTTTATCTGGACAAGTATTAAATCTGGGATTCCACTAGTTACTAGTACAAGAATTTTCTGATTTTACTCTTACTCTGAACATCGTCATCATTTCTACTGTACCTCGTGCTAATTTGAATTTGTGGTTTCCATTTTACTAATTCATTATTGAGATTTGAAGTTGTCATTGTATTTATGAAATCTTGATATTTTAACTGAATATGGGCTTGTTCATTGCATATTCAAAGTAATTTATCTTTCTCTGTCGTACCTTCTGATCAGGTGCTTTTATTCTCTTCACATTTTTTTTTTTTGTATTTGTATGGTTCAAGCTCCATTATGAAAAATGCAATCATGCGTATTCCAAATTTTTCCTCCTATACGAGACTTTGTAAGGTTTATAACTTAGACAATATTGAAAACATTGCAAAACATGTTTACAATTTGTTATCTGCTTCTGCTACTTTGAATATTTCAGTCTTGTACTTTGATCCTTTCTTTGATGATATCTAAAGTTTTATTCAACTTTTCCTTTGTTGTTTAGGAGTGTGGTTTTTGAGCTGAGTTGTATCCGTATATTTGCATTTGTCTTCTTTCAATGGCCTGGGTATTTTATTGTAGGATCCTTGATTCGTTTCCATACTCCTCATACATCCTGTAACAGCTCCAAAATTTTGCTTTATGAACATGAACATGTTACCTGAATGATAGGTTCCTTAAATTTTGTAGTTTATTTCCTTTGTGCAAGATGTATCAAAAAAATTGTACTTCAAAAAATCTTGAAAAATGTAACTTTGAAAACTTTACTCTCCAAACTGGTTTAGTGCTATCATATTGAAATGAAGACTTTATTGTTGTTTTTGTTTGGAAACTGCAACATTAAAGTTTCTCATTAAGGTTTGATATTATTGCAATGTAATCTTCTTTTTCTTGTCCAAGTATTCCAATGTATAATTCAATCTGGTACTCTTGAAGCTCTAAAATTGGATAATTTTGTGCATGAATGTTCCATGAAGCTTTGCAAAGTTTTAACTTGTTTCTTTGATGATTCACTATTTTGAAATCTGTATTCAAACATTGTGTTTATGAAAGTAGCCTTGATGCATTAGATTTGTTTATTTCTTCTTGAATATGAATCAGGCATATGTCTTTAATTTGGCCTAAAATGGACATTAAGTTCCTGTAATGAAGAGTGAAACTTGAATATTCTGTAACTCTTATGTAGCATTACTTAATAATTTTTACAAATTGAAAGCAGTTGTAACTCTCCTTTCTACTCCTATAATATATGGACAAGCTACATTATTCTTTGTTCAATCTAAGTTGAATTTCTACAATACTTCTCCTTATTTAGATTACTATTTGATCAGTATAGTAGTTTATCTTTCGTCACAGCCTTCAAATATTTATTAGTTGTGAAATAACATAATGGAAAGATGTAAAATGTTCATTTTACATGATGAATCCCTGTTAAAACAATTTCAAATTCCTTTTTCAATTGTAACTTCTCTTATTCCAGTTGTTAGAAAATGCAGCACTAAAACAATTTTTCTAAATTATGGTTTGGTACAGGCACATATTTGTATATTCAGCCTTTAGTCTGAACTTAAATAAATTTGAATTGAAATGAATGGATTTTTTTTATTCAGGTTATAGAATGTATCAATTCTTTCTTCTTACTTATATCTATACATTTAGATAAACTAGTTTGAAAATATTAGGATTTTTGGCCTCTCTTTTATTCCATAGTTTTCTCTCTCCTAATTTCTACATGAATGAGTCGTGTATGTTACTACAAAATAGTGATTTTATCAGTTATGCCTTTTATCTTCATGTAACTTATACCTCCTAATGCTAGGAGATCCACTTTCACGAAATTGGATAGTATAGGAATATTTATGAACCCTGAGCTCCTGATTGACAATCTTTCTTTTCTTGTTCTCAGGCATAGTGCCATTTGCTAAGAAGTGAGGATGAAGATGGAGCAAAGGAAGAGCTAAAAATGCATCAACCAGAACAGAATAAACCCAAGGAAATGATGGTTCTTTCATACTCCTTTACTTCTTTTTTCTTGCATATGTACATTTTACTTTAGTAGTTGTAATTTACTTTTGAGTTACATCCCACGGCTTGTGTGGGAACATTTGAAATTCCTTATGAATAAAATATTGAATTATGAAACTGAGTTGTGTATTTATTTCTACATTTCAGCTTTGTACATGGATTATATAATGAATTAAACAACTCAATAACATAATTGAATGTATTTAATCATGAAGGAAAGAACTTTAAAATACCTGTAACTTTAGTAGTGAATTTTGACTGCTCCAATCTGCATCTAGAATTGTTGTTCCAAAACTTAACACTTCACCTATTTTGTATTTCCAGTCTTCACCAATATTTCACATCTGTCCTCTAGGGCTTTGTGTTCATTTGCTGAAGACAATAATGAAATTGCAAACTATGTGATCTGTTACGTTTTGTAACAACACACATAGCTGCAAATTACATGTATTCCTTAATTAATCTATTAGAAATAATATTGAACTGAAATAATCTCCCCTAGCTTAGGGTCACTATACCAATTCCATCTATCGTAACGAAGTTTTGAGTTTCCCATTTTGTAACAAGTGTAAAAATTGTCAACACTTTCCTTTCATACTCATTATAAATTTTGTATCTTCCTATTAGAAATGGCCAATAAAAGTGGGAAGAAAGAGCATTTTTCCCTTCCCGACTGGTTTTCCTCCTCTAGAGGTTTCAAGGATAATTTTTTTTGGTTTTCATAAGCTTAGAATTGTTTTATTCCTCAACACTAATTAGTTATAAAGCACAAGAAATTTATTCACTAGCTCTAAACTGTTATTTTCAAATTGAAAGTAACACAACATATACTTGTGATTCTGTAGATGGTTCCTAAGTAGAGAGTGTACAAATCAAGTATGACCTTTTTGATGAGATGGATCTAATTGTAGTGGAGGAGGAAGTGTGATGATGTTACTTTCGATAAGTTATAGACAAAAAATACGTGGAGGAACAATTAACTTTGTGTATGTTCACCGAGGTTGTTTTGATTGAAGCTCTTTGGTGGTTGATACAACGTTGACAATGAATTTTGCATTAGTTGGTTTGGTATCAGATGGTTTGAATGTTGGCTTCCTTTGAAAACGTGTAGAAGAGGACACTTTCTCTCGATATTTAAGTTTTCTTAGAGATAAAAGCTTAGATTCACGAATCTTAAAACTATGACATAGTTTATCAAAGGAAGGAGGTGTCTCAAAGAGAACACTCTCCTAGAGAGTTGGTAATAGACTTCAAAAGAATAAGTCTTGAAGCTTAGAGTATGTAAGCACATTTGACATATTAGCTAATTGTTTTTTGTATTGTAAAACGTAGTCTACTAAGTGTTCGCTAGATCATTTTTTAAGCTATACAAGATGAGTGTAGGATACCTTAAAGTTGATGTCGATAGAGAAGTGAGTCAGAAAAAGCATCGTCCACATGCGTGAAAGATGTTACCAAGTGGACGGGTAGGTCATAGAACCAATGCATTACATAATCATGGAGACTACAAGAGGATATGATCATCTGAAATTTGTAGACAAGCCACATGAAAGGATCGAAGATGCTCGTGTGGGTCACCATGCCCATTAAATATGGTAAGCTTAGGGGTGACAAAACTATGAGGAAACAAATAAGCGGAGATGATGGGTGCAAATGGATTACGTAATAATAAGGTTGAATCCAAAGATGGAGATGCACGAGAAGTATCTTGTTGTAACTGATGAATTTGTGCTGGTAGATATTTATAGACTGAGGCTAAACCTTGAGTGCCAGTGGAAGAAACTTGTTGTGTGTGAGAAACATGAGGTGGAGTGATTTGGTTTGTTGGGGTTGGAACAAAAATGAGGATGGTAGAAATGGTTGACAATGTAGAAGTAGGTGGTTGAGTAGAAATCAAGGTGGCGATGGCAGCAAAAGCAACAAGCTCTTCCAGATTGGTTGCTTCCCCACGAGCAACATGTAAGAGCAATTCTAGATCTTTAGGATGCTCAGCGATATGATCATTAAGGGCTTTAAGATGGTCATTAATAAATTGCACATAAGATTGAGCCATAGTGATAAGAGTATGATCTGGTAAATGAAAGGAGGATTCAAAGATGGGGTTCACAAATATGATTATCCTAAAAATTTTAATTATAGCTTAATGTAAATGTTATCGCAACAGTAAATAAATAAATTATAATGAAATGCAGAAATTAACACAAGAAACTAAGAAATAAAAGTGTGAAACCCTAAGTGCAAACATGGTTAGAAGAGCCTTAGTTGACTCACAGAGATTGTTGGACTGTGTCGTACTGGTGATCGGTTGAACAGAGATCGATGACCTTCACACAAAAGTCTAGAAAATTATTAATCTTGAGGATTTGATTGGACTGGGGTGCCAAAAGAGGGATGGGGGCACCCGCAGGTGCCCTAGTCTTGATTATGAGTGTGATGTTCTACGTAGTTACTAAGAAAAACCTCCTATGAGGTATCACAAGAGGTTCACACTTGTTCACCTTTGACCACCTGTATGTCACACTTGGATCACTGAGGTCACTGTAAAACCTGTTATAAAGGATGCACATGCAAAATCCTAAAATAGAAATCAAATCCTAAAAAATAAATACGTAAGATGAGGTTTCAGACTGTCGTTGGCTTCCATATTATTGACTTATTACTGAGAACCACACTACATTTCAAATTGAATGTAGTTCTGTGTGTGTGTGTGTGTGTGCAGAATTATGCCCTAGGTTGCTCTTGTGCAAGTCACACTTTGTGAGTAGTGGGAAAGTAGCTAGATGGAGAATGTAAATAATGTGTGCATGGAAAAAATAGACTCTAATCCTATCAAGTGTGATGCAGAAGAACCATTATTTGTCCCTTGTGATGGAGCTAGATGGATGCAAATGAAGCTCTAGATGCTTTAATGGATGCAACCTTAGGTGGTGATAGATAGTACTTAGTGATTTTTACTTTTCTATGATCACATCGATTTATATTTATATGATTCCTTCGATTGAATTTCTTACTTAACACCGAAAAGGCCAACTAACAAAAAGATAAGATACTCAAATGGCTAGAAAGGACCCAAAATGTTGGACCAAAATACAAAGAGGATAAGGGTGCCCAGAGGGGACAAGGGCCACTAGTGCTAGCATCCTAGGTGGGCACTGGTTTCCAGAATGAAAAATATCGAAAGGTGAAAAGATAGACTGAGAAAGTAAGAATGCAAGACTAAAAGCAGAAGAATAAAACAAAGAAAGGTGGCCAAAGTCATGGGTTAATAATTACTTTTCATACTTGGAAATCATGTGAATAACATGTGAATAGTAGTATGTAATCTGGACTAAATAATTACCCAAAGTTCTTGATTTTGTGTATACAAACTAAGCTCTAGAATAGGCTCTAGACTTGTCTCCGAACTGAACTATATAGCAAGCTCCGTACATAGCTCTCGACTGCTCATAAAACACTTGATCTAACTTTCTTTTTATACTTGGTTTAAATGTCAAAGGTAACATTCTATTATTTATTATTTACACTTTAATAATTAGATGAGGACTTGGAACTTTATCCATGACCATAGATTCGTTGTCTTCAATCTAACCTATATATCCCTTTTATACTAATTGACGAATGTTCATCAGATTATGTTTCAAACCTACAACATAGTAAACATCCTAAATAATCTTTTGCTCCCCCTTTTTTCATATAATGTTGACTGTTTCCTTTCTGTTACAATTACTTTACTATTATTTCCAAGAGTAACATCATCATTTACTAACTCATTCAAGCTGGAAAATAAATCAAAATTTCCTAATATATGATTTCTACAACTAGAATCGAAATACCAAATATCACACGGAATTTTTTGAGAAGGATTATTTTAAATAGGGAATTTCATTCATATTGCTTCAACAATTCTTCTGAATGCAATAAACACAAATATTGTTGTATAACTTCTAACCTAATTGTTATTGTGCTTATTCTTATCATATTTTTTTTCCTTCACTCATAAGCATAGTTCCCATATTTCTTGTCATAGTGATACTGCACATGACACTTATCTTGTCTCTGACTAGATGATTGATTAGGAATATAATCTTGACTTTTATCTCTTCCACTTTAATTTGTTGCACCACTTCTTCATGCACTAGATGAACATCTTCTTCTTCCTCTAGGGATTAATCTGCCTCTACCTCTGCGATGACTTACTGAAGTAAATGATGAAAAAGCTTGTTCTAAAGTTGTATACGATCTCTTAAACCTTTTTTCATGATTTATTAAAGATGCATGCAATTGATCAACTGACATCCAACTCAACTCCTTAGTTTCTTTTATTGTTACAACCGAAGGATCAAATTTTGATGGTAGACTCCTAAGCATCTTTACAAATATTCTTCTATCATCTAATGTTTCTCCTAGAAATTTAATCTAATTTACTATGCCACCTACATAACTAATGAATGGCTTTACAAAGCCTAATTCTTTAATATAAATATTTTTAAAATATCTTCTATGTAATTCAAGTTTGATCGTTTTAACTTTCTCGTTGCCTTTATAGGCTACCTGGAGAGTGTCCCTTGTTTCATTTTCTTGATTGGTTTTTGCCACTCCAGATAGAATACTTTTATGCATACCTTGATGTATGTAGAAGAGCACTTTTGAATTTTCCATCTTTCTTTCTCTGTTTCTTAAAGATATTATTCTCTACCTTAGAGGGTGCATTATATTTATCTAGCTCTGTTGGTTTTGTGTACTAGTTTTTAACAATTTTCCAAACACCTTGGGATCTAAACAACACCATCATTGTTAGAGACTAATTCTCATAATTTGCACCTATGAATTGAGGATTTTTCTTATGTGGTAGCCATTAAATTGTGGTCAACTAAAAACAATGCTATGATACCAATTTGTAGAAAATTGGCAGATATAAAGATATAGAACATAGAATAAAACTACAAATTTTATAAAAATCAACACTATTGTGCGTCTTCCTTAAAATCTTCATCCTTCTCCCTTCTTCGCTTTCCTTGATTGAAACGATTACATGTGCCTTTGTTTTATATAGAGGGTTTTTAACTAAAATTGAACACTTAATACAGAGCACGTTGCGCATACATAAAAACAAAGGTTTTTTATGTTATTTATTTCCATAAAAATATAAGAATAAAACTAAACTATTTATTTAAAACAAAAACAATGGATTGCATCAGGGAAAAGTTTAATGGCGAATTTTCGTAAACTCGCGAATGTTAGGAATTTTGGAAATTGGAAATGGTGAATTTTCAGTAGTGGGTTGTCTTTTTGTTCGCCAAAACTTTCGGCTGACAAGTCATTTGTATGAGTAAGTTCACGTACTATTTATATGTAAAAATTAACTTATGCATGTATTTGTCGTGGTATAATACATAACATGGGAGGTTGAAGGGGGGGGGTACTCGTTTAATAAAGACATCCAACAAAGTGTGACTGTCTGCCCAACTTAGGTTGGATGGACAACCATTGTCTTCCATCCAACCTAGGTTGGACGACAAATGATGGATGGCCGTCCAACCTGGGTTGGACGGTCATCCATTATCTGTTGTCCAACCTAGCCGTCCAACCATGGTTGGATGATAGATAGTGTACATCCATCCAACCATAGTTGGACGATAGATAGTGTACAGCCGTCCAACCCAAGTTGGACTGAATGGTTGGATGGTAAATAATGTATAGTCGTCCAACCCGGGTTGGATGGCTGGAATGGACAACAAATAATGTTCTGTCGTCCAACCCAAGTTGGACTACTGGGTTGGATGGCAAACAATGTACGGTCGTCCAACCCAAGTTGGACGGTTAGGTTGGACAGCAGACGATGGACAGTCGTCCAACCCCAATTGGACGGCTGGGTTGGATAACAAATAATGTATGGTTGTCCAACCCATGCTGGATGGCTGTGTTGGACGACAATTAATGTACGGTCATCTAACCCAGGTTGGACAGCTGAGTTGGACGACAGACAGTGGAGAGTTGTCTAACCCAAGTTGGACGACTGGGTTGGACGGCAAATAATGTACTCTCGCTCGACCTAGGTTGGACGGATGGGTTGGACGACAGATGATTGATAGTCTTCCAACCCAGGTTAGACAACTGGGTTGTACGGCAGATGATGGACGACCGTCCAACCCAGTCGGCTTTTCCACAAAACAATTTTTCAGAAATTTGCCATTGCTGTCAAAGTCAATTTTAGAGATTCGCCACCAAATCCAAACTAATTTTTCGGAGGGGGGTTCTTAAAATGAACCCTAGACATGCAAAAAGAAAACTGCTGTTTGCTAACAATAAACTATAATGGAGATATTATACAGTTTGCTAACAAAGATTTTCTATTTCCTTGTCAAGAGCTCTGTAATTTCTTGACGACCATAATTGTCAGTCTATAAGAGTTCCTTTGAATACCCAGTCGAATGAGCTGGGCGTAACTAGCACGCTCAAAGTGCTCGTTGACTGCCCGTGGTCGAAAATATATGCCTTTTCAACCCGCACCTCCCGATTTCGACCGCGGCATCCTAACCGGTCCCCTACGCACACTATTTCCATGTATGTTAACTCCAGTTTTATTTAAATTAAACAGTTTTGACTGCTGCCCCAAATATTTTATCGTCTCTGTCGGGGCAGCACGGGCAGCAGTTTATGCGTGCTGAAATAAGGATTTCCAGTCGAATGCTCCCCTCCCCTATTGATGGATGAATTTCTTGGTCGCTATTTTGAGCTCTTTATAAGTGAATGTCCGTAGCAAAGTTGCATGTCATCCTCTCTGTGTTTATTACACCATCTTTGATACGCGACCACAGCTAAAATAACACTTAAAGCAGCAGCGGCCACAGAAATCCAAATTGGACCGGCACTCATTCTACTATTTCAACTCAGATGCAGCCAACCGGATAAACAATGGAATCCCATCTGTCGAATGACTCATGTTTAACAGATCGCCAAACCAAAAAATTACAAATTGTGGGATTAGAATTGAGATAGCAATGGCTGTGAAAGAGGAATTGCCGAGGCGCGCAATATAACAGCTTTTTCAACCGGTAAGCACTCCAAGAGAATCACAATTGTGTAGTAACGTAACCATGGAAATAACCAATACAAAATATTCATAACAGTTTAATGCCTCACAGGTTTCTTTGCAGTTTCTTCCACCACTGTGGAGAAAACATCTAAATGAAGCATGTCTCCACCACCACCACATACAAAAGCACAGTTCTGCACCAAAACGGCCATAATATAACCAAAGTAAGCAATCTAGAAAAATGCGTTTGAATAGTTACTTGTCGATTAGCAGCCTCCATTATTGACCTGTGCATTACTTGTCTTCCTCACAAAGAAATCACACCATCGAATCTTTGATTATTACATTGCCATATTTATAACAGGGAATGATTTTTACATTGATTCATGCCTTATCTTAAAACCATTTAAATAATAAAACGTATCTTCTTAAAGTCTTCGTCGATTACTTCTATGTTAAATTGCATTGACCATTGATTAAGAATTGACAGTCAAAATATGTTGATCAAAGTCTTACACATTTTTTCTGCACAATACATAACAAAAGTCTAAACATATTAAAAATATGTTTGACACTTATGAAAATCATATTAAATATATGCTTGACTCTTATTGAAATCATCGGACATAACGGCTTATAAACTCATTCTAGACGTCGATGACAAAAGTCTTCAGTTGTAAAATAGAACGGTCGGACAACTTTGTTTTAGTAGTGCATACACTTCGAATAGCTCTCAAGTTTTAATTAGCACTTTTACATTATAAATAAAATTCTTTAGTGTTGGAGGTATAAATATATTTGTCGATCAATTATTTGGCCACATTGATACAAACTATCAATATTTTGTGTATTTTCAAATCAAAAGGCACCATGTATGTGGGTAGAATTCAAATTTAATTATCAAATTGGAAGGTAAAGTTTTCCTGTACTCCATGTGGCAATGGAAATAAAGTGGAAGGTAAAAAGACTTCCTATGCAAATTTATCTACTATTAATCTAATGCGGTCATATATTTTTTGAGAATTTGTTTATGAAACATTTTAATTATTGATACGGGTAGAGATTTTTGAGATGTGGCTTTGCAATGATAATATAGATTATTATAAAAAACTATTGCGGCTCTTAACTAGAGAGAAACTATGCATAACTTTGTAAAAATCTTACCATTATGTATCTACAACAGTTATTATGAAGAAAAATGTTGGGTAACTTAGTTGTACGGCTGAGTCTTACAACTCACCTTGATATTTTCTCAAATGATAGGATTTCTTACCAAAAATTACTTAAAATACATAAATTTCTTGATCAATTTTCAATGGGGTTGGTCATTGAGTTGCTGGTGGAAAACTATAATTTTTACATGATTTTTTTCTTAAATATTTTTCTTGACATAAACAACAATGATTACCTAATTTGATGGTGCAATATAATAGTTAGAAAGAGAAAAATAAAAATTAAATTAATAAAAAATCTTCCATCATGGAATTGCAATAAATGTATTGCATATCCATGAGTTTTATCTTCCTTGATGTGCATTTTTTAATCATAGAATGTCATGAAGGTAAAAAATTGTCAAGACCATAATAAAAAATATTTCATTAATGGGAGACAGACCTATTTGTATCCATGTCATAGAAGATGTTGGGTTTTGTTCATTAGATTAGAGATCGCTCTAAAACTTTTTCCATCTATGTGCACCTACTAAAAAGCATGGATAAAAAGGACGACATCTTTATTTCTCTATTTGGTCAAGAACATATATTTCGAATTGATCAAATGATTCTTTTCCAGCTGGGTCTGAATAAAATCATTAAAGAAATGATAAATCTTGGACAAACCATCAATGGGGATGGAAGGAAATGTTGAGATTGAATTTTTAGTAGTTTGTACATCTTTGTGCACAGATCGTGGGATAAATCAAGGCATCGTTGACACAATATTTGCATATATAATTAATGATTTGATATTTTTTATAGCCATTAAACTAATATGCCACAACAATTTCCATGAAATTTTGTTGATGTCCAGAAGGAAGATTATGGTATGGCCATTATATTTTTATTTACCACTTATACCATGGGTTACATGTAATACCATTTCCAGTCTTGTTATTACCAAATTTTTTCAACTTAAGTAAGAAGGGTAAAAAATTTTATTTATAATCCATGGTTCTTGTTATTTTGTAGGGATAAGAGATGGTTTCATTTTCCTATAATAAATCTAAAAAATACATGGTTCTCTTTTTCGTTAATGTATTTTCAATTCCTATGTATATTCCCATTCATAAAAATGTGTCCATGCATCAGATCTAGTAAACAAGTTCACAATAAAGTTGATATGTCTTTAATGTGTATGGTTTATAAATAATAGAGGAAATAGGAGAAGAATTATAAATAACATCATTATGAAAATAAGTATCCTTCTACAAACAAGGTAAAAATGAGAGGATTTATTTATAGTGAATGGAATAAGGAATCTTGAAAGTTTCACTAGATCAATGTCTGTGATAGGTTAAATGTGTACCAATTCACAATGTATTATAAAGGTGTCATTTTTTAGGTTATATTAGCCCTATTTTTCATACTAAATGGAACAAATCGCTTATTTGGAAATATTTTTCACGTAATTGAGACTAATTGAGCACTTATATATACAGTGCAATCTTAAACTAACTCCAAAAGGGATCATGTGGATTTATTGGCATTCCCAATTGAACTAATCAATCATATGGATCAAATTGAAACAAAATTCAGTCAACCTGAGCACCAATTCCTATCGAGTTATTGCACTTGATCAGATTGCTATAAATTTTCTATATTTCCACACTTGATCAAATGAGGAGATCATTTGGTTTAACTTTTGGCACAACTGGATTTATGTGATATTTGATCCACTTTATATTATTATGATTGATACATTAAGTGCCACTTTTCCATAATCACATGCTTAATGTTAATTATTGATCATCTCATTCAAACTAACAACTATTTTCATGAAAGCTAAGAACAAATTCATATTATAATGTCTCACATGATCTAGTAGCATTCAATTTTCATCAATTATGTACATGATTGAATGAACAGATCATTGGATTCAGCTAAACATACAATTTTGGAAAATTGAGCACTAATTTATATTACACCATAATAGAAAATATTATAGATATTTATTATCCCCAATCATGCACATGATTGAAAAATTCAAAAATCTATACATACATGACATTAAATTGGTTCTATTCAAATCTTTATTTGTATTGAATTTAAGCACATTCTCCAACAATTATTTATTGAACTTAGTTATCAGTTAATTTGTGTGATTGGACTACTTGATCAATTAATTTATGATGACATGTGATTAAGTCCAATAAAGCACCAATTTACATTGTATTATAGAATTTTATTTTATTAAGATCGATTAACCCTAATTGATATATGACTGAGTTGATCCATAACTATCTTAAACATTCCATGCGATTAGATCTAATTGATAAATGAATGATGTTCAATATCATTGAGAAGTAAAGCAAATTTAATAATAAAAAAGAATTGAATATTAATTTCATATCACACGATTGTGTTCTTCATGTGAGTGACACTAAATGTTCATGTATATACATAAAAATGTGTAGTCCTCTTTAGTGTTATAAATGACATTCATCACCTATTATAAAACTTACAAGAACCAAGTAGTTATAAATGAAATTATGTATTATGGGACTGGAACCTCTAATGTTGGGTTCAAAGGTGGGTTTATCCCTATTCGTGGCTACCATGCTTTTGTGGCAGGGTGTGTGAGGAAAATAACTTTTACTGTGGTTGATGCATCTAAGGGTGCCTTTCATGCCCTGTGTGGCCCAATTTCCATTGCCGCATTTTCATTTTCCATTGCTATTGTTGGAATAGGACTCACCCAAGGTGATGGCCTGACATTTTCCCCTAGTAGTGCCCTTGATGAGGTTTTGCATGCAATGGCTAAGGTTTCTCTAGAGGATTGATGAATTTTTGAGCAGTTGGGATCAAAATCCTTGGAACCAACAATGGGAGTCTGGGAGGTCAAATCTTTTTGCAAGTGGATAAGGACTCAGGTCATCCTTCTAAGCCTATTACCTATGTTGATATCTCTCTTTCATGAACCTTTGGAGCAGACATTCTCAAATCAGAAGCTTACTAAAATAACAATGGGCTCATTTTAAGATATAATAATTTATTCTTGGGTATTCCTTCTCTCTATGACTGGAAGTGATCTCATTGGAGGACTCTTATAGAAGGTAAACTAGATAGTTATCCCACATCTAGAGGTTTTTTCATTATTGTGTTTCATTAAACCTCTGATAAAGATTTGATTTTTGGAAAAAAAATTGGCCTTTCAGTCTCACTTTCTGGTCATGAAACTGTGGTTCCCTTGTTTAATCCTATGACATATAATTTTCGTGTCAAACCTATTTGGATTCGATTTCAATATTTACCTCTCCTATTTCGGAGCGAGGAATTATTATTCTTAATAGGAGATACCTTGGGTAAATGCTTTTCTATTGTTTCAAAGACATTTTAATGTGATTTTACCACATATGATTACATTCTGGTAGATATGAATACTTTTTTTGATTTTCGAGCCTCTATTGAACTCGTTGTGGAGGACTGAATATGGATTCAAAATCTAGATTTTTAAGATTTCCCTTTTAGATGCAAAACTTTTTTTTATCTTGGTCACTTAGCATTAGATTGTCAGATGGGGAAAAAACAAGTTAAAAGTAGAAAAAATTAGTGGTAGAATTCAAATCATTGTCACCTGGTTGGCGATAGTCAGCTGCTTGGTTTTTTAATGGAATATTTAAATATTGAGGTTGTTTTAGTTCCTAAGAATTAAGTGGTCATTCCTTTCCCCACTCCTGTAAAAAATGATTCCCTTCAATATTTTGATAATGAGGGCACTGTTGAAAATTTTCGCACTTGTGTAAGAATGGTCAACTCGAAACTTTGTTACAATGGATAACATTGGTGAAGTATACCTAAGATAGGGGAGTTTCTTTCAGAGAATATTGTTACTGTTGAATTAATTAATGATTACATGAAATCTGCAGCTATGTGTGCTATTGCAAAATAAAATAAATCACCTAGTCTACAATTTCATAACTATCTTTAGCAAAAGAACACAAAGCCTCGAAGGACATTTGTGTTGCCTTGATGAAGACATCCAATTGTAGAATAGATGAAATGCTAAGTTTTGGAACAACAAACATAATTGCATATTGCAGAAATCAGAGTTCATTACTGGGTGTTACAGATATTCTTTAATGTTCTTTCCTTCATGATTAAGATGTTCAACTATATTACTGTTTTTTTTAAGTTCATCATACAATCCATATCAGCAAGTAGAAATGCAGAAAGAAATACATAACTCAATTTCACAATTCAATGCTTTATTCATAAGGAATTTCAAATGATCCCATACAAGCCATGGGATGTAACTGGAATTTAAAGTATAGCTACTGGAATAAGAGGTACACATGCATGAAAAAGAAAATAAATGAGTATGAGTGAAACCATCATTTCCTTGATGTTTGTCCTTCGGTTGATGCATCCTTATCTTCAACTCCATTCCCTCTTCATCTTCATTGCTGAGATCACTAAACCTGAAAACAGAAAAGAGAAAACTATCAATTTATGAGCTCAGGGTACAATCCATATTCCTATACTATCTGAATTCGTGCACATGGATCTCTAATAACAGGAGATATAGATTACTTGAAGAACAAAACTGCATACATGATTTTCTCACTCAGAAAGAAGGAGAAAGAAGAAAAGAAAACCATGGACATAAGAGAGGCCAAAAAACCTAAATATTTTCTAACTGTTTTCTCAAGTGTGTAGATGCAGATTGCAGAGTCAAGAAGCAATAAAGAATTTTGAATACCCATGCCAAAGGAGTGATACCCAAATCTGGGTTATAATATTTCAAGCCACAATTTGAAAAATACATGTGTAGATACAAATTTTGGGAAAAATAATTCATTCAGGTAGGATAGTTAAAGGTTCATATACAGATTTGCTTTGATATAGCTCAAAGGAACGAATAAAGTTACAGATCTAAGGAAGAAAATACAAATCCTGGCTTTGTTTGAGAAAGATCCATTAATGGGTACTAAAATCAGAGTAAGGATCAAGAACTCACTGGTTAAAATTGAAGCAGAGCAAACCCTCATTGAATTCAAAGCCAAAAGAAAAACCTAAAACGAGTTTCAACTCAGAGATCAATGTTTTTCTAGAAATCACATTAAAAATGCAAAGGAAAAACAAATATCTGACATAAACATTGTTATGATCCTCATGTACGGATTTCACTAACGCCTCGACGTTTTTGTGTAATGGTTCATTCCATTTGGTATCAGAGTGACCACCCAGGTTCAATTCCTGACACGGGTAGCTACGCCGACATTGCAGTTTTTGCCTAGGGCTCGTATAGGACAGGGTGGGGTCCCGCTATACGGGCACAAATCTAGCCTAGGGTCTGGACTATAGAAGCGTGGTGGGATGTTATCATCCTCGTGTGTGGATTTCACTAACACCTCGAGGTTTTGGTGTAACGCTTCATTCCATTTGGTATCAGAGCGACCACCCAGGTTCAAGTCCTGACACAGGTAGCTACGCCGACATTGCAGTGTTCACCTGGGGCTCATATAGGGTAGGGCGGGGTCCCACTATACGGGCGTAAATCTTGCCCGGGGTCTGGACTATGGAAGCTTGGTGGAATGTTATGATCCTCATGTGTGGATTTCACTAACACCTCAAGGTTTTGGTGTAACGGTTTGTTCCAGTATCAATGTTTCAAAGATGAAATAGTATAGACAAAGTAAAAGGGCGAGCTCAATACTGATCGAAATGAGCAATATATAGTTAGGAGATTACAAAAAAAAACACAAATCTGCTACCATCTTGTTCAAATTAACGATGATATAAAAAGGACTAAGCTCGCAGACATCAATAATGGCGGCAATAGAATCTTTGTAGAGCTTCATAGGACATATATATTTTAAAGAAAATCCAAACGCAAAGCAACACAACTGGTCAAATTGACCAAATCTTACAGTATAAGCCAACCTAGAACTCAAAGTGATCAAAATGGTGGTCGTTAAATAACAGAGAGCTCTAAATTTGATCTCAACAGAACAATAGATGTAGATAAACCGAGCCCAAAATATCATCTCCAATGACTACTATCCAGGGAAACTTTTGTAGAGTTCCTTTTGGCTCGAATAGAGCTCGAGAATGAAAATATGAAAGACTTAGGGTTTCGAGTGTTTTATTCATCAGATCAATAAGCACGAATCAAAATTATAGAGATCAATGCTCATAATTGATCACCAAAATTGATGCAAACCCTAGCTTGACACATTAAAATGGCGGGTCATTTTGGCAAACTTAGCATCTTTTCATTATTTTGTAAAAGTGTCAAATTAAATCGTAGGCCCAACTAAATCTAATTAAATGCGGCACGACGGGGCCATTTTGTAAAACTTTCCACTTTTTACTTTTTTAGAAAATATTCAAAATTGGTTCAGAGGCCTGATGCGGACTGGCAGGCCCTTTTTGCGTTTCGAGACATTTTGGCAAAGGGCGTAAAGTCGTAACATGACCCGCAGCCCCACTCATGTCAAAGGAAAAATTCAAATGTTAAGCCCACATCAAAAGAGTCAAAGGTATATCATCGAAGCTTTTTGAGATTTTGAGCTTTATTTCCAAAGGCTGTAAAGTCATAAAATGACCCGCAGCCCTGCTCATGTCAAAGGAAAAATTCAAATGTTGAGCTAGCATCAAAAGAGACAAAGCAGAAAAGTTGATCATCGGATATTTTTGAGAATTTGAGCCTTTTTGTAAAGGAGCAAAGTTTAAAAGTGCCCCACGAACCAGTTGAAGACTAAACAAGGCTACGTATTCAATAAGTCAAAAGTAGAGTGTCGGGTCAATTTAAGATTTTGAGCCTGTTGGTGCTTGTCTTGATCTCACACCATTTTTCCCTAATTTTTCTCTGATCTGCATTTTTTGAAATGTTTTGTCTCTCAATGTGGAAGTTGAAGCTTTTACCTCCATTTGAATGCCTCAAATTGTTTACAGAATCCATTGTCATGCCCCTTTCTGAAGAAGTCTCCAATTTTGCCTTGTTTTTGCCTTAATTTCTTCAAAATCCATAGGCTTTGCCTTTTTTCCTATTTTTCCCCGACCATGGAAGCTCAAGAATGATCAATTTATTATTGTATGCCTTTGAAAACCCAAATTCATGGTCAAAAGATGCTTGGAATCATGTTTCACTTGGTTTTGTTTCAAAAAAATTTATCCTTAGTGAAAAATCAGTTTCTGGGCATGAATGGTGAATTTTTGTGTTTTTGATGGTCTGGTGGGCGTATTTTTCCTATCAAAATTATTTCTCAGCATTCAATGGTCACGTGGCTTATTTTGGTTGGACAGGGGATGGCAGGAAAATGTTTTAACTTGTCACTTTTTACTTTTTTGGAAAAAAGGAAAATTTGGTTCCATAGCTCCGCTCAATTTTGATTGGATCTTTTGGTACTTATGTGGCTTCTTCTAATTGGATTGGGCGCAATGGGTTTGTTTTTATAACTTTTTCTTTTTGGGTACTTTGGGAAAAAAAATTAACCTACCCCGTAGCCCTGCTAGGCTTTGATTAAAGAAAAAATTAAGCGGCAGGGAAAAAGTCTTACTTTGACCCTACAGAAGGACACGTGGAAAAGTTAAAAGCGGAGATACGAGCCTTTGGTAGTAGGTTGGAATATTTTTCCCTTTTGGAAAAATGAAGTAAAGATTCTAAAATGGAAGCACACCCCCACCAAATCATTTTGAAGCCTTATAATGTTCTTGATGTTCTGCCATAACAACACATGGAGGTCTCCACCGGGCCTTCTTTCCTTAGACTTTTCAGCAACTTCCTAAAGGGCCCGAGACATGTGGTGAGCCCGGGCTCATTTACGGTCTCTACTTTTTGGGACCATCTCAAGATGTGCCATTGAGACGCGTGGCATTTTGAAAAGCCAAGAGGCGGGGAGGCGGGCCAATGCGGGGAACTTGGATTTTCACCCCTTGTTATTCAAAAGACTGAAATCATCAAAATGACCTATGGGCCATATAGAGAATAGTCAAAAATTTTCTCCAGTCAATGGCAGAGGTGCAAACTCTCGGTGGAAATTTGGAAAAATTTCCTTTTGGGAGAAAGGAGTCAAAAGTGTAAAAGGAAGCGTGGTTTCATTGGGACCCACATCAGAAACTCGAAGCGGAAGGGTGGAGCTGTGGGGAAAACATGGAAATTTTCCCTTTTCCAAAAAAGAGGTGAAATAGAAAAATTTAGCCATGGTTCATTTTTGACCCACATTGGGACACATGTCAGTCCCATTTTTCGAAGGCTGAGGGGCAGAGAAAATTAAGAAAAATTTCATTTCTTCCAAAAGGTGTAAAAGGTAAAATGGAACCCCCAAGCCTATCTTGACTTGGATCTCCCACGTGGAAGGTCCAGATTCAAAAGAGAGATCAATGAAAACTATCCATATGTATCTGATTTTTCACCATTTCTTCTCCAAAGCTCCCGGGGATGGGAATTTTTATGGATTTTTATCATTTCTTTGAGTCTCTTACACGTAAAATGAAGGGTAACATTAATTTGGTATTCTGGTTTGGTGGGAAAAATTTGACGACTTCTTTTTCCATCAAGACATGATCTGACCATTGGCTTTGATCTAATTTTCAATTTTTATTTCCTTAGCACACAAAGAACCAGATTTGACAGATTGGAGAAGGAAGTAATTGGCGCACGAGATGAAGAATGGATTACCAGGTGAAGAATTGAATGCTAGAAATAGTTGGAAAGATTTTCCCTCTGCACACCTGAATTTTTTTTCGCAAATACGATTCTAGAGTCTCAACGCGCAATGGTGCTTTAAATGTCTCTGGTTTTGTGGGAAAACTCTGTTGTAAATGAATTATTATAAATTGCACGAATTTTTTGTGCAAATGGTTGGAGTGTTAGAGGTCGGGACTGATTTTTCTAAGAGAAAAACTTGATAGAACCCGTCCTTTTGAGAAATCATCTGAAGAAACCTATTTATCTCCTTTGTGTTAAATTTGATCATGTGAAGGTGGTTGCAAGTGTACAACCATTGATAGGCTCTGAGTTTGTTCTTGAAACTTTCCCCTACTGATAAATTTAATCAAACTTGAGTTAATCTACATTATTTTTTGGTAAAATTTGTGTTTGCTTCATTCCTGAATGTCTGCAAGTAGTTTTCTTGTTCCTGTTGCAATCTTACATTGAAATCTTTGTGAATCACACAAGATCTTATCCTTGTGATAGTTTGGTGGCATTTGCAATTTCATTTATCATAAGAGCTTTCATTTTAGAGTGAAATAAACAAATTTAAAATCCCTGTGACTCCTAGCATGACTATAAGATTGTTTGTTCACATTTGAGGGTATCTTACGCGTGATGAAAAAAAGGTTGATAATGTTTAGTTCAGTTTTCCAATTTGAGCCTTCGTTTTGGATCCTTGAAGTTTGTGTGAAAAGTGCTGATATAGGCCTCCATTGAAGCACATTTAATGGTTAAAGGAACATCCTAGCTATCCCAAAGCATTCTGTTGTTCAAGCTCTCCATTTTTATAAAATTTCTCAAGAATCTAGTGAATCAAGTTTATTTCTGCCTCACCTCCCACCAAAAATTCATTTAAAAACAACCAATCGTATCCATACTACCCCTATTTGTCATGTGTGTATACAAATGCATAGTTTTTACTACCAAAACATGCAGAAAAGATCAGGTTTTCATTGTCTTTAGTTGCCTGAACCCTTCTTAGAAAATATCTCCGTTATCTAGAGTGACAACTCGTGAGAGTTAGGTTTTGTTGCATTGATCATTTCTTCTTCAAGGTCTTCTTAATAATTTCACAAGGAAGGATATCTCCATCTCCTCCACAAACAGTAGGCTACAAAAAGGTTCTTCCCACCTTGGTTTAAAGGCACAACCATAAAGTAGTCAGGATAGGTCAATTCCTCTTGAGGGTGCAACCCATTTCTCCACATCTCAGTGACAAAGAGCAAGCTGCATTTCATCCTTGGCTACAAAATGACACACTACATGCTCTGCTTTTCTCTAAGCTTCCTTCCAATCCTATGATGTTGCTCAGCTTCTGAGGGAGAATCAATTTGGGTACCAACACCTGATTGGCACCGTTTCCAGGGACATAGTTGTTACAGTTCATATTTATACCATGGTAAACACTTCTTATATGCTCTAAGTGATAATACATTTTTTCAAACATCGTCTTGTGTTCGGGCCTATAAGAAGTATTCAAAGTTGCAAGTTTTGTGTGCAATGCTTTTAGTTTCCACACCTAGTGCACTAGCTTTCATTGATAAATTTGGGTAAATAAAAGTCAGGTCATCCCATTTCCAATTTCTAGTATTGACAAACATTTGAAAGATCATATTTTAGTGCATTTTCACAACTAAGGAGGTAATCCTTAGTGGCGAATCCCTGTTGATATGATTCTTAATGAGTACCAGTGTTTTAACCTCTTTCAAGTGAGAGGTGTTACTAATCCTTGCAAATCTGGAAGGAAGAAGATCTTTCTTTGCTAGGGATCCTGTTAGGAAATTATTTCCAGAGCTAGGAAAAACAAAGTCAGAAGGAAGAAAATCTTGGAGAGTTGTTGGAGAATCAGCAGACAAGGGATCTTCATTGATGAAAGTGATCGGCTTATCATTGAAGACTACCATTCAAGTTCTTCTGAATTAGGTAGCCTCTTTGTGGAATTGAATTCTCCAACTGGAGAGGGGCATTCATTTGATTTTAAAAGTTTCCTTCTCATTTTGCCTTGTCTTTTCAAAATTTAATAGGGTTTTCCAAGAAACAAGGCCTTTAGGGGATATCCATTTTGAAATTTGTACTCTTGTGTTTCAAAGACCCTCTGCCCCTTATCAATTTGTCTCCCCTCCGAGGGACACCTCCTAAAAACAACATGGCCCAACACCCACCTAGACCTCCTTTTATTATAAACACCTTTGGTCCTATAAATTTTATAGGGATGGTTGGTTATCCAAATGCAGTTCCCTAGAATGTAAGAAATAGATTACCAAAGTTCCAAGGAAATAATGCTATAACTGGTGATCAAGATTTAAATCTTTTTATCAATATGATGGAAGACTTTGAGATTGAACATGAAGATGTATATATCAAATTGTTTATCCATACTTTGGAAGAGGATGCAAGGGACTGGTATAAAGCTTTGTCAGATAATTCCATTGATTCTTGGATAGAGATGAACAATGCATTTAGATTGCAGTATGGTGATAGAACTGACCCTAGGTTTCTTCTATCAGAATTTGAAAACATCAAGAAGAATCCTAATGATTCAGTACATGATTTCAACACAAGGTTTAACAAGACCTTGAGGAGATTTCCTGTTAGCTTAAGGCCATGTGATGAATCATGTTTGATCAAATATTCAGATGCATTTGATAAAAAGGTTGCTTACTACTTGAGGGAAAAAAACCCTACTAATTTGAGGCAGGCCTTCACCATGGCTCTACAAATTGAGAATAACATCAAGGCAATTGAAAAGCCTCCAAAAAGGGAGGGTGTAAAACTAATTAACCCAGAAAAGCCTCAAACAAGTAAGGATTCTGATTTGGAGGAAGTTGTGAAAACTTTGGCAGGGGCTGTCAAAGAAATATCATACAAATTAGCCCAGGTAGAAAAAGGGATTGGGTAGAGTTCACAAGGTCAGCACAAGCAACAAGGCCAAGACAGGTTTACAAATCATCATAGAAATGATCAGAGATTTGATGACAGAGGCAAGGGACCTGTTGGATTTGGAAATAAATAGTCCTAGGCCAGGGAAAATAGAATGGTACCTGATCCTTTGGCTGCAAGAGTTGTTTTTGTGGAGGAGATAGATGTCATTGATTGGTGTGACAAATGTTTCATGCTCCATGCTCCATGTGAGGAAGATCAGAAGGAAGAAGAAGAAGTTTATGATGATAATGATGATTTTTTTTGCATGATGGGTTGCTCCATGAGCTCACAACAAGGGGCAACTTCAAATGAGGTAATAAGTGCTGGAACTGCTGCTGATTTTTGGGATTGCATCCATTGGGTACCCATTTTTCCTCCATCTCATGTTTTAGAAGTAGATGTTGTACAATTTTTTGAATTTCCCAATAATGACTTCACATATTTAAGATCTTTAATGATAAAGAAGTATGATGGAGGAATCCCATATGAGGAGGACAGCAAGTTATTGATGAATGTTGTTGTGGCTCAAGAAAAGGAATACAACACAAGAAGTAGGGTTGTCAAAGGTACAGGGCCTCAGGCCAAGCCAAAAACTCTAGTAATTTCAAATATTCCTAAAGAGGCTCCTAAGAAAGATGCATCTTCCAAGTTCCTTGATGTCCTAAACAAAAATCATACCCCTCCTCATGCCCAAGCTGTCAAAAATCTTGTGCCATCTAATGAGTGTGTCAACCTTCCTTCCAATGTTGCCTTGCCAAAGTCTGTCCCTTATGATATTTCCCAAGTCTTGAGTCAGATCAAGATCTCAGTTCCAATTGTTGAGTTGCTTAGGATTCCTGAGCACAAGAAAAAGGGCTTTTAATTATTTGGGCCTGAAAGAGGAGTAGACTACCCTAGGTAGAAATATAAACATTGTGAAGACTCCACCAGTCATTGAAGAGTTAGAGACACCAATAGTGTTGGAGGAACTAGGTGAACCACTTGAGGTTTATTTAGGGACATCCTTGGTGGAGTATCAGTTAAATGTGGATCCATTCTTCACCACTCTGATCATTAAAGATAGATTGTTACACAACCGTATGTTTGACTCAGGGGCATCATGTAATGTTATGCCTCTAGAAGTCATGAATGAGCTAGATATCAAAGTAACAGCAGCATATGGGAAGTGTACTGCTATGGACTCCAGAGAAGTGTGAGTGGTGGGATGTGTGAAAGGTCTGGTGGTGCAACTTGCAGCTTACCCAAGTAAAAACCTGACGCTTGATGTTTTTATTGTTTATTGCCCAGCCAAGGTGGGGAATGTTGTTATCTAGAAAATGGGCTACAAGTGTTGGTGGGAGTGTTCAAATGGACATGTCCTATGCTACCATCCCAATTGAAGGAAACCTTGTCAGGTTGTATGGAGAAAAGAAGATGTTGCACCTTATTGAGGATCCCAACAATGCATCTTATGAAGTATTGTACACAAGTGTTGATGCTGATAACTTTGTAGGATTTGCTGGTGGAAAAGAGCATAGGATTGAAGAATGCAAGTTTCTTGAATAGGTAGGCTCTTTGTGGACTTTATTGTTTGATGGAGCTTGCTCCAAGTTCAGAAATGGTGTTGGTGTTGTTCTGGTCTCTCCATGCCAGGAAGAGTTTGTCTTTTCCTTCAAACTCAACTTTGAGTGCACTAATAACATTATGAGTATGAGGCACTATTGTTAGGTCTAAGGATTTCTTGGAAATATGGTGTTAAAGACATCATTTTTAAAGGAGATTCAGAATTAATTGTAAAGCAAGTCAAAAAACTTTATGCCACAAAAAATCAGCAAATGAAACAATACAAGCATGCAGTTTGGGATCTCACTGAGATGTTTGATTGATTTAATATTGTGCATTATGATAGGAAGTTCAATAATTTGGCAAACAAACTTGCAGTATTGGGATCTTAGTTTGATAATTGTACAATATACCCATATTGTGAATATGATGTTGAGGTGTTAACTAGGCCATCTACACCTGACAACATTAAACATTGGAATTTTTTTGATGATGATGCTTAGGTCAGAAGATTTTTGTAGAACAAAGGGGAGTTTTCTTATCAAAATATTGATTGGGAGCCAATGGTGTGCATAGCAGAGGGTAAAGAAACCTTGTTTGGAAAAGGCATCATCCAACTAAAGACTAATACCATTCCTAGAGGGTTGGTTTCTCTTGAATCCAACTTTGATAATGTTGATCGCATTATTAACAGATGCATAGCAACCTCAAGGGATATTGAGGAGCATGACCTTGGCACAAAGGAGAAACCAAGGAAGATCTAGTTGGGAAGCAATCTCAGCAAGGAGGAAAAATAGTCTTATGTCCAATTGCTGAAAAAATATCAAGATTGCATGGCTTGGACTTATTCTGAATTAAAGGCATACAGAGAGGATCTGTTTCAACATGAGATTCCCTTAGAATCTAATGCAAAACCATTCAGGTAGAAACAGAGGCCAATCAATCTACTCCTATCTCTTAAAATGCAAGAGGAACTGAAGAAACTGAGGGATGGAGGGATTATTCAGCCTACAAGGTATTCTTCTTGGGTTACAAACCTAGTACCAGTCAGAAAGAAGAATGGTGACATCAGGCTATGTGTGGACTTCATAAATCTGAACAGAGCATCAATGAAGGATAATTATCCTTTACCAAACATGGAAAACATGTTGTAGTTAGTGACCGGTTCTGAGCTGTTATCTACCCTAGATGGTTTCTCTGGTTATAACCAAGTTGTTGTAAAGGAATAAAAAAGAATTAAGACAACCTTTACCACCCCTTGGGGAACATATGTATATGTCAGGATTCCCTTTGGACTGATGAATGCTAGAGCAACCTTTCAAAGAGCAATGGATGTTGCTTTTGCTAGTTACATCAATGATTTTATTGTTGTCTACCAAGATGATGTAGCTATGTTCTCCAGAAAGAGAGGTGATCATTTGTAGCACTTGGAGAAAATGTTGATAAGATGTAGAGAATATGGCATTTCACTCAATCCAAAGAAGTGCCATTTCGGAGTACAGAAGGAAAAATTTCTTGGTCACATTGTGTCACAAGAAGGGGTAATGATTGATCCAGAAAGGGTAGAGGCCATCAGCAAGGTCCCAATTCCAAGAACCAAGAAGGGGATTCAGTCCTTCTTTGGGCAGATAAACTTTATCAGGAGATTCATATCAAACTTTTCTGAGTTGACCATTCCAATCACTGGCATGCTGAAGAAGGACTAGGCCATCAAATGGGAGGAGGATGCCATTCAAGATTTCAATGGGATCAAGGAGGCATTAAAGCATGCCCCTATTTTAGCAGCTCCAGATTATAAGAAGCCTTTCTAATTGTTTTCTTTTGCTTCAGAGAACACTATTGCATCTGTCTTGTTGCAGAAAGATGATGAAGGGGCTGAGAGGCCAATTGCCTTTTTTAGTAAGGCATTGCAGGGGGTGAGCTGAAATACACTATTATGGAGAAACAAGCATTTTCCTTGGTAAAAGAAACAAAGGTTTTCAGGCCTTACATTTTGAGCTCTAAAATTGTTGCTTATGTTCCCCACACTATGGTGAAAGACATCTTATCAAAGATGGAAGTCTCAAGAAAAAGATGCAGATGGGTGAACAAGTTGCAAGAATATGACATGGATATCCAAACCATGAAGTTGGTGAGAGGTTTGGGCTTGGCTAAGCTTATGGCTGAGAGCAACTTGCAAACTATTGAGGTAAATGAGGTAGAAGAAGGAAGGGTAGATGTTTTTGAAAAATTGATGAGTTCTGAGTGGTACAAAGATGTAATTTTTTTATCTTAGACATCTATACTGCCCTGAGAATTTGAGTAAGAACTAGAAAAGAGCCCTTAAGTTGGCTTCCCAGAAATATGTCATTACTGATTATGGGTTAGCTTGGAAGAACCCTGAGGGAGTTCTCTTAAGGTGCATTACTGAAGATGAAGCCCCCAAGATAATTGTTGATCTTCATGGAGGATTTTTTGGGGGGAATTTTCTTGGAAGAGTCACAGCACACAAGATCTTGAGGGCTGGTTATTGGTGGCAAAATATCTTCAAGGATACAACTCTTTTGGTTAGAAGATGTGAGAGTTGTCAGCGCTTCTCTAGAAGACTAAAAGCTTCAGGCTCCCTGCCTTTGCAACCTGTATCAATTGAAGCCCCATTCAAGCAATGGGGAATGGATTTCATTGGTGAGATTTCAGACCCTTCAAGTGCTGGCCATAAGTGGATTCTTGTAGCCACTGATTACTTCACCAAGTGGGTGGAGGAAATCCCCACCAAAAGATCAACACACCAAATTGTCATGGATTTTATGTTGAACCATATCATCTGCAGGTTTGGGGTGCCAGTTAAAATTGTTGGTGACAATACCATGAGCTTCAGAGCTAAACCTTTAGTGGCAATGTGAAAAGAATACGGGATTAATTTGACATATGCCTCTAATTACAATTCCTAAGGAAATGGACAAGCTGAGTCGAGTAATAAAAATTTGCTGAAGATTATCAGAAGAACCTTGGAGTTGAACAAAAGAAAATGGGGTGAACAACTGAAGTTCGTTGTTTGGGCTGACAGAATTATTGTTAAAAGAGCCACTGGAAAAATTCCATTTGAATTGGTGTATGGCACTCAAGCTGAGGATCGTTGCCCCTGCATATGCAACTATCCTCATATCAGTTCATTCAACAACTGGAAGATCAAGAAGTTAGTCCATATGAGGCTCGCATTAACCAGATTGTTGAACTTGATGAAGAAAGGAGGGCATCTCACCAAAGGCATGTGAAGTTCAGAGAAAAATTGAAGAAGTTATTTGACAAGAAGGTCACTCCCAGAGCTTTCAACATTGGAGATCTTGTGCTGTTGTGGGATAGCAAACATGAAGACAAGGGAAAGCATGGTAAATTTGATGCATTGTGGATGGGCCCTTACTCCATTGACATTCGGATTGGTGAGCATACCTTCTTCTTGAAGGATTTGGATGGTGAATTGCTCGAATTTCCTATTAATGGTAGGCACTTGAAGCATTTCCTGGATTGATTCCCTAGAATCAAGGTGAGCATCACTTGTACAGTGTATAGCTCTTTGGTTTGTGTTCTGTTTTTGTGTTTTTGCTCATTCTGGTCCTCAGTGGCTTGGTTTTGTAAGCTGGTTTCTCGGTTCATTTTTTGGAGGATGGTTGTGGTTTGTTCTGAACATTACTTATATGCTAGCTTTCTCTTTGACTCTGTTTCCCAATGGTTTGTTCTTGGCACTTGGTCTGCTAGTTGTTCTTATGGCACTTGCAGGGAGTGCCCATCCCTGAGTCGGAGCCGATGTTGGTGCTCATTTTGATCTCGCACCATTTTCCCTGATTTTCCTCTTATCTATGTGTTATGAAATGTTTTATCTCTCGATGTGGATGTTCTGAAGCTTTTACCTCCATTTGAATGCCTTGAATTGTTTACAGAATCCATTGTCATGCCCTTTTTTGAAGAAGTCTCTAAGTTTGCCCTATTTTTTCCCTAATTTCTTCAAAATCCATGGGCTTTGCCATTTTTCCTATTTTTCCTGACCATGGAAGCTCGAGAATGATCAATTTATATTTTTATGCCTTTGAAATTCCAAATCCATGGTTGAAAGATGCTTGGAACCATGTTTCACTTGGTTTTGTTTCAAAAAATTTGATCCTTAGTGAAAAATCAGATTATGGGCATGAATGGTGAATTTTTGTGTTTTTGATGGTCTGGCGGGAGTCTTTTTCCTGTCAAAATTATTCCTCAGCATTCGGTAGTCACGTGGCTTCTTTTGGTTGGTCAGGGGATGGCGGAAAAATGTTTTAACTTGTCACTTTTTGCTTTTTTGGCAAAAAGGAAAATTTGGTCCCGTAGCTCCACTCAATTCTGATTGGTTCTTTTGGTACTTACATGGCTTCTTCTAATTGGATGGGGTGCAGTGGTTTTTTTTTTTTGAACTTATTATTTTTGGCTACTTTGGCAAAAAGTTTGAACCCACCCTGTGGCCCCACCATGCTTTGATTAAAGAAAAATTTAAGTGGTAGGGAAAAAGTCTTACTTTGACCCCGCAGAAGGACACGTGGCAAAGTTAAAAGTGGAGATGCAAGCCTCTAGAAGCAGGTTGGAATATTTTTCCCTTTTGGAAAAATGGAGTAAAATTATAAAATGGAAGCGCACCCCCACCAAATCATTTTGAATCCTTATAAGGTTCTTGAAGTTGCGCCATAACGACACGTGGAGGTCTTAGTTGGGTCTTCTTTCCTTAGACTTTTCAGCAACTTCCTAAAGGGCTCGAGACACATGGCAAGCCCATGCTCATTTAGCATCTCTAATTTTTGGGACCACCTCAAGATGTGCCATTGAGACGTGTGGCAGTTTGAAAATGTCAAGAGACGGGGAGGCGGTCCATCAGGGGAAACCTGGATTTTTTGCCCCTTGTTATTTAAAAGACTAAAATCATCAAAATGACCCGTGGGCCCTAAAGAGAAAAGTCAAAACTTCCTCTAGTCAATGGCGGAGGTGTGGAACTTTCGAGGGAAAATTTGGAAAATTTTCCTTTTGTGGAGAAAGGAGTTAAAAGTGAAAAAGGAGGCATGGTTCCACTAGGACCCACATCAGAAAATAGAAGTGGAAGGGCAGAGCTGTGGGAAAAACTTGGAAAAATTTTCCCTTTTCCAAAAAAGAGGTGAAATAGTATAATTTAGCCATGGTTCCTTTGGGACCCACATTAGGACACGTGTCAGGCCCATTTTTTAAAGGTGGAGGGGTGGAGCAAATTGAGAAATTTTGATTTTTTTCCAAAAAGTGTAAAACGTAAAAAGGAACCCATTGGCCCATCTTGACTTGGATCTCCCACGTGGATGGTCCAAATTCAAAAGAGAGATCAATGAAAAGTTGTGCATCTGTATCTTCTTTTCTACCATTTTTGCTCCAAAGCTCCTGGGGATGTGAATTTTTACGGTTTTTTTATCATTTTTTGGAGTCTCTTGCACATAAAATGAAGAGGAACATTAATTTGGTATCCTAGTTGGGTGGGGAAAATCTGAAGATGTATTTTGCAATCAAGATGTGATTTGACCATTGGCTTCAATCTGATTTTTAGTTTTTCTTTCCTTGGCACGAAAAGAAATAGATTTGAAAAATTAGAGGAGGAATTAGTTGGCATTTGCAAGATGAAGAACGACCTACCAGATGAAGAATTGAATGCTAGGAAATATTTAGAGAGATTTTCCTTCTGCACACCTTACAACTTTTTCACAAATCTGATTTTGGGAGTCTCAACATGCGATGGTGCTTTGATTGTCTCTAGTTTTAGGGGGAAAACTCTATTGTAAATGAAGTATTATAAATTGCATGAGTTTGTCATGTAAATGGTTGGAGTGTTAGAGGTTGGGACTAATTTTTCTAAGAGAAAAGCTTGATAGAACCCGTCCTTCTGAGAAATCATCTAAAGAAACTTGTTTATCTCCTTTGTGTTAAATTTGATCATGTCAAGGTGGTTGCGAGTGTACAACCATTGACAAGCTCTGAGATTGTTCTAGAAACTTTCCCCTGCTGATAAATTTAATCAAACTTGAGTTAATATGCATTATTTTTTAGCAAAATTTATGTTTTCTTCATTCTTGAATGTATGCAAGTATTTTTCTTGTTCCCATTGCAATCTTACATTGAAATCTTTTTGAATCACACAAGATCTTATCCTTGTGATAGTTTGGTGGCATTTGCAATTTCATTTATCAGAAGAGAGCTTTCATTTGATAGTGAAATAAACAAATTTAAAATCACCATGTGACTCCTAACATGGCTATAAGATTGTTTGTTAGCCTTTGAGGGTATCTTAGGCATGATGAAACAGAGGTTGATAATGTTTAGTTAAGTTTTCCAATTTGAGCCTTCATTTTGGATCCTTGAAGTTTGTGTGAAAAGTGTTGATCTGGGCCTCCATTGAAGCACATATTCTAGTTAAAGGAACATCCTAGCTATCCCAAAGCATTATGTTGTTCAAGCTCTCCATTTTTGTAAAATTTCTCAAGGATCTGGTGAATCAAGTTCATTTTTACCTCATCTCCCCACAAAAAAAATCATTTAAAAACAACCAATCATACCCATACTACCCCTTTTTGTCATGTGTGTATACAAATGCATAATTTTTACTACCAAAACATGTAGAAACAATCATGTTTTCATTGTCTTTAGTGGCCTGAACCTTGCTTAGAAAATATATCCATTATCTAGAGTGACAACTTGTTAGAGTTAGGTTTTTTTGCATTGATCATATTTTCTTCAAGGTCTTCTTAATAATTTCACAAGGAAGGATATATCCATCTCCTCCACAAACAACAGGCTACAAAAAGGATCCTATCACCCTGGTTGAAAGGCAAAACCATAAAGTAGTGAGGATTGGTCAAATCCTCTTGAGGGTGCTACCCATTTCTCCACATCTGAGTGACAAAGAGCAAGTTACATTTCATCCTCGGCTACAAAATGACACACTACATGCTCTACTTGTCTCTAAGCTTCTTTCCAAACTTGTGATGTTGCTCAGCTTCTGAGGGAGAATCAATTTGTATGACTCTCGCAAGGCAAGATGACTCACCAGGTGATGTGGATGATGACTAGACATGTCACACACACCAACACCCCCCCTTTATCAAAGTCAAGGAAGAGGTCATGGTAAGCTAGAATAGAAAAGAAGACTCCCCTAAACAACTAAGAAAGATGTGTCAATGGGGCCCGACAACTAAAGGCCTGATAAGGTGCCCATGTCAAACAACATCTTTCTGGAAAGAAGAAGAGGAGAAGAAGGAGGACTATATAGCCGGAAGAAGATGAGCAGCTATAGTAGACCTCACCCCAAGAAGAGATTGCAAATGAAGAAACTTCACCTAGTGAAGGGCTTGGTGAATATGTCTACAACCTGATCAACTGTCTTAACATATTATATGTCGATGATGTTTTCATGTATCAGCTCCCATATGAAGTGCATGTGAATCTCAATGTGCTTTGTCCACTGATGCTGAACTAGATTTTTACAAATTGAGATGGTTCTCATGTTGTCACAGTAGATAATGGTAGGCCGCCGAAAGTGGATGCCAAACTCTGTCAAGATACTCTAAAACCAAACAACTTATGTGGCAGTGTTAACTGCTCCTCTGTATTCTACTTTTGTCGATGATATGGCAATGACATTCTACTTCTTGCTAAACCAACTGACAGGACCTGAACCAAGAGTGAAACTGTAGCCTGAGGTAGACTTTCGATGATCTTATCACCGGCCCAATCCGAGTCTTTAAATCCAACCAAGTGAATCTCAGTCCCTCCTAAGTAATGAATCCCATCGATGTGAGTGCCACAAACATAGTGAAGGATCCACTTTGCTAGTTTTAAATTCAGTTCATGAGGCTCCTGCATAAATCTGGACATGATCCCAACAACATATGAATATTTGTCCAAGTGTGAGTAAGGTAGATCAAGCTCCCCACCAACTTCTGATAAAGGGTACCGTCAACCAAGGGGGAAGAGAAATCAGAAACCAACTTGGCCCTGAAAGAAAAGGATTAGGAGAGGAATTGCAATCAGACATGTGAAACTGAGCAAAAGCAGAAGCCATTATAGGTGAACAAAATCTATCTCATGATGACAGTTTGAAGTAAGCTACAGAAGACACAATGTGCATGAAAGATCATCATATAGTAGCTATACAAGCAAATACCAGATTAAGTTATAGGTCTTCATGAGATCAACTTCTCATAATAGAGGGGATACTTGTAAGCAAGGAACATGTCTAATTTGAAAATATTTTGAAAGAGAGAAGATTCTGGAAAAAAATTTGCAAGGCTTCGCCCTATAAAATCAAAATTTACAACTTTTCCAGCATCTATATCAAACTAAAATCAAATAAATGCAATGAAAGTAATAGGATAAAGTATCTTAATCAAGGCTTGCACCAAATAGTGATATCAAAACAGATCAAGAATTGCTTAAAATTACTGTAGATATCAAAGAGTACAAGTGTAGTTATAGTTACAAAATATATTCACCAGGAACGTGAACAAATGTTTGCAACTCACAAAGAAAAATCTACAGGAGTGTCAGAAGTTTCATTCTCACACAGGTCTATATCTATCCAGGAGAGAAGTTTTTCAGAAATAGTGAAATAGAGGATGATTCAGATTTCTTGAAGAATACAACTCAGCTCAAAGGATCAGTTATAATAATCACATCAACTACTTGTTCAAGCATGATACACTAATTGCAAAGCAGAGTTCCTATAGAGTTCACAGTTTAATGATAGATTTCAAAAGTGCTAGTGATAGAGTTTAAAGGAAGAAGAAGCTAATCATATAAAGTACAATTATATAGTAAGGCTCAAAGAAACATTCATGGCAGCCTAGTTTTGCAGTCAAAACCCCATGATATCTTCATAGAAAAGAAAACAAATGCAACAGAGTGAATAAATGTACAGATTATCCTGTGATATTAAAATATGGAAACCCTTCTCAGGAACGTGCTAACAAAATAATGCAGAACCCAGATTTGGGGAGGAACAAAAGTTACAAATCCACATTTAAGAGACAACATGCAAGGGAGAATTCCATAATGACTATGTTTTGAACTCACAAATTAAGACCACATTTGCAGTTAAACATCTAATAAAAACACAGATCTACGAGTACCCACATTATAAAATCTACACAACTGAATAAATGATGATGAATATACGGAGTAAATCCATCGAACAGGGAAGAAATTAAAGGCATACCCCTCAAATGACAAGATAATAGTGGTTCAAGAGCTAAAATGACCATGTTCAAGGTTTCGTAAATCTATTTGCAGAAGGAATCGAGCTTCTAGATCGGTCATCAATGGCAACTCTCTTTTCTTTGAAGATAGAGCAAAAGGGTTTACCTCAAATATAGTGGCCAGTGAAACTCAGACTCATCCACAAGTTTATGATTAAAGACTTCTTCAATGGTGACACACCGTGGCCAGAACCAAGTCCTCCAGAGCTGTGTGAAGGTTTTAGAAGAACAAATAATACACAAGATCAAACTTTGAATCAGAGACATACACATGCCCAGATCAAATGGCACCATAGTGTGTGGAAAATCAAAATACCCATTAAAGATAAATATGGTTCAAACTAGGATTCAGAAGCCACTTGCCCTGTTATAATGGCTACAATGATTTCAGGCTCAAAAAATCACGACCATGGCCGAACCGTTAAAAAATGTTCTAGTACGAATAAAAACAAGCCACCTTCAAGCCAAGCAGTTTCGAACTGGAAATGGCATGAAAATGACCTCCCAAAACGTAAGATACCCAACGTAATAAATGGTTGAATTTATACATAGTCCCTTCATCATTTCTATGGTGAGCTCGAATAGAAACAGAGAATTCAAAATCTCACTGTACAGACCATTCAAAGAAACTGCATCGAACTCTAGGCAAGAAAATATGGCAGCCATGACTGTACGGAGCAAACAAATACACCTGAGCCCATAAAGCTAAATGACCATGGCAGCTAATAAAAATACAGAGACCTCCTTTACACAAAAATTCAAGCTTCAAAGCCTCATCAATGGTGGAAGTACAAACAACAGAGAATAAAACACAAAATGCAGAGGTAAGAAATATTCATAATACCAGTCTGAGAGTAAAATAGAGCTTGAAGTGATCAAACAATGGCGGTCTACAAAAAAATTTCCAGGGCTTCACCCTCAAAACTAGATGTGAAATGACCAAATGAGGGACTTTGAGTTGTTTTAACTCACCCACTTGAGCTCAACCTAACCTAACCCTAACCGAGGGTCAAGAATCGACAGCTCAAAATATCAAGTACACAAATCAAAGGTCGGAGATCAAGCTCCGCATGTAAAGAAAACCACTTGGGTAATACACCACTGACCACAATTAATGCTAGTTCTAAAAACGCTAACCGTGAGTTCGGGATCAACGGCATCGAACACAAAGGTATAGAGATCAAGGGCTCGAGATGATTTTCCAAAATCAAAGCTAACTCAACACATGTCAGATTACCACCGACCGAGTTCACTAAGGGGTGATTCATCGTGGGAAGGGGCCAACTCGTGTGTCCACAAACAATATCATTGCATTTGACTTTCAAAAGTCCAAAACCATAGTCATTTTCAAATAATACAAAGCCGAATATACATGCCACAATGATCACCGAAAAGGTGATTCATTTTCAAACTCTATCATGTAACGATAATCAAGCTGACCAACTATGCAAAAACTGACACAGATGTGTGTGTGTGTGTGTGTGTGTGTGTGTGTGTGTGTGTGTGTGTGTGTGTGTGTGTGTGTGTGTGTGTGTGTGTGTGTGTGTGTGTGTGTGTGTGTGTGTGTGTGTGTGTGCGATTATCAAAAGGTGGTGAATATAGTGGCATGTGCCATATCAAATGGTCGACCCCTTGAGTACTATGCTATTCCACATAGTGGCCAAACCATGATGGAGTGCAAAAGTGGTCCCCACTTCAAGGACGTTGGATTGAATTTCAAATTTTACCCATGTGATCACTAGCAAATAGAATAAGTGTCAGCGTCAGAGACAAAGGTGGTCCCAATCAATTTATTTTTTAGATAAATTATTTTACAAAGTTTTGTAAATTAATGTATTATTTTTTCCACATACAGGGAGTTGTATTTTTGCATGCCTTCACAAGAAGATAGAACAGAGAAGATGATGAATTTTGCATGCTTAAAGGAGGAAGACTTGCCTAGCAAGAAAATTGTATTATTAGCAAACTATTCACCCATTCTTTCCTTAAAATAGAACAATCAACTTTAGTTTCACTGAGATGTATATCTAATGGCAATTAATGCCTATTTTTAAACTGCATGCTACTAGTTTGTATTATTTTATCCCTTTATTTATTGTTAAATAAAGGATCAAATTAGGATGCTATGGGGAGAGTACAGCCTTAGGATATTTTTTAGGAAGGGGGGAGAGAATTTATTTTTTTGCTATATATTGTGTGCCCTTGGCAAGGCACAAAAGAGGAAACTTACTGAGGACTTTTGGATATATGAGTATTGAAGAAAATTTCTGCTAGTTCTTCCCTCTCAGTGTGAAGTATTTTATGCCTTTCCAAGTTATTTTTTAGTCTTTTGTATGTTTATATTAATCTTGTGAATGAAAATTTCCTAATCAGCCACCTTACCTTGTTGCAAGTTTCAATCCTTTCTATGCTTAATTTTAATGTGCACGTTAACTTACTAGTACTATTATGAATCTCCATCAGTATAATCAAGTGTTTTGCCCTTAGATATTCTATGCAAAAAAGAAAACATTAATTGGTTCGTGCATCAAGAATCCTTCTCAAATCAGTTGTGCATTTACTTAGTCAAAGTTCTCATACAATTTTTGGTGTATCACCTTAGTTTTAATTATTTTACAATCATCTTTTACCCTAAAACTCCCAAAAAGTAGTTTAGTATACACCAACAAGGAACCGGCCTTTTAATCCCAGAGATTCACCTCACAATAGGTATACCCACAAACCTAAGGTGTCTCCATTGTATCTACAAAAGAGAGAGATCAATTTGTGCAGGCTTAGAAAATCTACAGCCATCTCTCTATAAGGTGCACTTTTGAGAGATAACAGTTATGTCTGGCTTTTATGCTCAGAATGTTTTCAAATGGATCAGATCCGCATACAAGTTACAATCTTGTGTTAAGATCCCTCCAAATCACACAGCAATCTCATCCCTATAGCATAGTTTAGTGGAAAGTTCACTTTCATTATGAGTAGAGCCTGCATCCTGTAATGAGATAAACAATTCTAAAATCACTTTATTGATCATTTTTTTGACTCCATAACAGCTTGTTTCATAATAGCCTATTGCAACATGTTCCATGCCTAAAGTGATTACGAGATCATCGGTCTTAAGAGGAATTCCTCCTGAGTCTTATTTCTCAAGCCTTCATGTCAAATTCTGCTAGAGATTGTGAGAAGAGCCATGTAGATACATTGGGGCTCCTATTGATGCATACCTGGTTGGTTGATAGGACCCTCCTCCTGGCTATTCCTAAACCATTATATCAATTTTACAATCAATATCCCAATTTTTGTAAATGGTTTTTCAACCACCCAGAAATTTCATGACTTCATCTTACTTAATCCCCAGCCTATTAGTAATTCTCAGTTTACCATGATATTCCCAAAGCTGCAATGACCCTTGTTTGCCATCATTGTACTGTCCAGAAATGATCAAGTTCTACCTGTTGAACATATTACACAGATGTTGCAGTCCAGGTATGTGTAATTGTATAATAGTCACTCACGAAGACGTAGCTTTAGAGAATGTTGGCTACATATCTTTAGAAGTGACAGGCCTCGAAAGGCATGACCTAAAGTAATTGTGGAGTATAGATAAAATCCTTTCTATATGGTGTTATCCATTTCTCTAGTTCCCGAGTGACAAAGAGCCAATTGAATCCCTTCCCCATGTCCTAAAAACCGACTTATGATTTGTTTGTCAAAATGAGGTTCTTGTTAAATTTGATTGAATGCTGCATCGGCTTCCAAGCGAGAATCAATTGAGGATATACCAACACCATTTTGGCTATCTATTTCTCCAGTGCCCGAGTGATTTGAACACTGAGCCAGACTTATCTCCTCCTGTGGTAACAACACCATTTTTGTGTCATTTCTAGGAGTATTTAAACACCGAGACTTATTTTTGAATGTCTAACTAACATTCTATGATTTTGGCATCAGATTTCTAGGGAGTATTTGAACATTGTTACTTATTTGTATGGAAACAACACCATTTTGATGTCATTGTTCGGGGACTATTTGAATAAAGGTGTACGGATACTAACCTTGCTAATGTTTCTTACATTATCTAAGTGCAAATATGTTGTTTAAACATCATCCTTTGTTGAGATATGTAATATTTGTGCAAGTTACGAGTTCTATGTGCAATATTTTTAGTTTCTAGTGGTTATTACACTAAATTTTTATCATCAGTGATAAATACTAGTAGAGGAAGGTGAGATCTACTAATATTTGCAGGATTTAAGTGTTTGATATATATTTGACAAGCCATTTATAGTGAATTTTCATAACTAAGGTGAAAATCCTTAGGGGCGACTCCGTGTTGATTTAAATTTTGATAAATACTAGTGCCTTAACATGTATTAAGTGAAATCTGTCACTAATCTTTGCAAAGCTGGAAGGAAGAAGATCTTTCTTCACTAAAGACCCTACCAGAAAGTTGTTTGCAAAACTGGGAAAGAGAAATTCAGAAGGAAAAAGAGTCTAGAAAGTAGTCAAAGATTAGGAATCAAGAAAAGATTTATCCATTGTGAAAAGTGATCAACCTTTGGTTGAGGATTATCATTCTTCTTCAAGTGATTCTGAATCACGTGATCTTTATATAGAATTGAATTATCCAACTAGAGATGGGGCTTCATTGGTGTCCGATAAGTGTGATTCTCAGTATGTCCCTATATTTTTGAAAGTTGATAAGGTTTTCCATGAAATAGAGTCTTTAGAGGAAATTCATTTTGAAAATTATACTCTTGTGTTCCAAAGACCCCTTGTCCCTCATCATTTTGTTTCTCCTGTAATATCACCCCCTCAAGGTAATATGGCCTAGCCCCCACCTAGACCTCCTTTTGTTGTGAATAATTTTGGTTCTATAGATTTTAGAGGTATGGCTGGATATCCAAATATAGTGTCATAGGATGTTAGAAATAGACTGCCTAAATTTCAAGGGAATAATGCTATCACTAGTGATCAACATTTAAAAAAAATTGTCAATATGATGGAAGACTTTGAGATTGAATTTGAGGTTGTGTATATAAAAAAATTTATTCATACTCTTGGGGAGGATCCATGTGACTGGTATAAGTCTTTACCAGACAACTCAATAGATTCATGGACAAAAATGAAAAATTATTTTAGATTGCAATATGGGGATAAGACAAATCCCATTTTCTTTTGTCATAATTTGAGAATATTAAGAAGAATCCTAATGAATTTATTCATGACTTCAATACTTAGTTCAATAAGACCTTGAATAGGATACCTATAATCCTGAGGCCAAGCGATGTTTCCTGTCTGATAAAATATTATGATGCTTTTGACAAAAAGGTTGCCTATTATCTAAGGTACAAAAACCTAGGAACTTTGAGGCAGGCCTTCACCATGGCTTTGCAGATTGAAAATAACATCAAGGTAGTTGGTAAGACTTTTAAGAGGGAATGTATCAAGATGATCAATCCAGAGAAGCCTCAGTCAAGTAAAGTTGTGGATCTGGAGGAGGTTGTAAAAACTTTGGCCAGAGTTGTTAAGGAAATATCCTATAAACTGGCCAGAGCAGAGAAGGGGATTAGACAAGGTTCCTAAGGTCAGCACAAGCCACAAGGTCAATAAAGATTTGTAAATCATCCCATAGGTGATCATATATCAAATGAAAAGGGAAAAGGGCCTGTGGGATTAGGAAATAAACAACCCTAACCCCAGGGAAAATAGATTGGTTCGTAATCCTTTAGTTGCCAGAGTTTTTGTTGTTGAAGAAGCTCATGAAATTGAGTGGTGTGATAGTTTTTTCTTGCCACATTATCCATGTGTTGTTGAAAAGAGAGTTGAGGAAGAAGTTGATGATGATGAGATAGATGATGATGCATGCACGATGGATTGCTCTACAATTTCATAGTAGGGAGAAACCTCAACTGAGCTGATGAGTGCCAGAACTGTTGAAAAAGTATGGGATTGTATTCATCGGGTATTGCCTCTTCCTCCCATTAATGATTTGTAGATTGATATGGTATAAGATTTTGAGTTTCCTAAAAATGATTTTGATTACTTAAGGGCATTAATGATTAAGAAGTATGATGGAGGAATCCCTTCGGAAGAGGATAGACAATTGTTAATGAATGCAGTAGTTGGCCACGAAAAGGAATATAATATAATAAGCAAAGTTGTCAAAGGGGTAAGGCCTCAGGCCAAACCAAAAATTCCAGTGCTTACTAGTATCACTAAGGAAACCCCTAAGAAGGATGCATCTAGAAAAGGTTGTTTCACCCCAAAGAAACCTTGTGTTCCTCCTCATGCTCAGATTGTGAAAAATCACATGCCATCAAATGAATTTGTAAACCTTCCTCCTAACATTGCCTTACCCAAATATGTTCCTTGTGACATAGCCCAAATCTTGAGTCAGATCAAGATTATTGTTCCTATTGTTGAATTGCTTATAATCCCTGAGAATAAGAAGAGGGCATTTGAGTATTTGGGGCTTAAGGAAGAAAAGGTCACCCAGGGTAAAAAGGTAAACAATGTAGAGGTTCCTCCTACCATTGCAGAATTAGAAAAACCACAAGCAGAAGAGGAATTGGGTGAACCACTTGAGGTTTATTTGGGAACCTCTCTAGTTGAGTCTCAGCTAAATGTGGATCCATTTTTTACTACTTTGATTATTAAGGATAGGCCGTTACATAACTGCATGTTTGATTCAGGAGCCTCATGTAATCTTATGCCTCTTGAGTCGTGATTGAGTTAAATCTCAAAGTAACTGGAGCTTATGGAAAGTGTAATGCAATGGATTCAAGAGGGGTGCTAGTAGTTGGATGTGTCAAGGATTTAGTAGTGCATTTGACAGCTTATCCAAGCAAGTGCTTAACTTTGAATGTAGTAGTTATGGATTGTCCTACTAAGTGGGGAATGTTATTATCCAGAAAGTGGGCAGCTAGTGTGGGTGGAAGTGTGAAAATGGACATGTCTTATTCCACCATATCAATTAAGGGAAGCCTTGTGAAGTTACCTGGTGAAAAGAAAATGTTATATCTCATTGAGGACCCCAACAATGCTTCTTATGAAGTATTGCATGCAAACATTGATGTTGATAACTCTGTGAGCTATGTTGTTTTCAAGGAGTATGAAATTGATCAATGTAAATATCCTGAGCAGGTTGATTTTCCTGGGACTTTGATGTTTGATACAGCCTCGAGATATGTTGAAAAACTTGATTTAGGCACAAAGGATAAGCCTGAAAAAATGTGGTCGGATAGCAACTTGGATGGAAAAGAGAAACAATCATATGACCAGTTGTTAAAGACGTATCAGAACTGCTTAGCATGGTCATATCAAGAATCAAAGGCACTTGAAATTTTGTCTTAATTATTTTCTTTGAATCAGGGTGCACACCATTGTACAGTGTATAGTATTTTGGCTTCGTTCTACTTTCATGTTTTTCTGTTTTAGTTCGTCCTAGTCCCTAGTGACCAATATTTGTTAGTTTCTCAGTTCGTCTTGGGGGATTTGGTCTTTCTGCTCTACAAGCTTGTTCTTTAACTCCGTTGCCCAATGGATTTTTGGCACATGGTGTGTTGATCTTGTGGCACTCGTAGGGAGTGCCCGTCCTAGATTCGGAGTCGATGTTGGTGCTCAATTTAATCTCTCCCTGTTCATTCAAAAACATCTCAGTCCACATGGTTTGAAGTTTTTTCTGTCTCCCCATATGGATGCGTGAAAGATGTTTCCTTCATTTGGTTACCATGATCAGTATTTTCCTTTGGTCAAGGATCACATTAAGTCCATATATTATTTTTTCTTTCTCTATCCATGAGAAAGAATTTGTAATTAGGACGTGAATTCAGTTTTTCCCCTTCCTTTTGTTTTTCAACATTCATGTTTCCTTATCAGTTTTTGTCCCAACATCCATGGAAACGTGATCCTTTGTGATTGGATGTAGCCCGACGGGTCTTTTTGGTGAAATTTTCCACTTTTGTCACATTTGTAAAAAATACCAAATTGGCCCCACAACCCCGATAGTCTCTGATTGGATATTCAACAAATATGAAATAGCAGGGAAAAAGTCTTACTTTGACCCTGAAGAAGGACACGTGGCATTTTTTCATGTTACAGGTGGGAAGGTGGGTCGGTGGAACATTTTGAATTTTTTTGCCTCTTTGTATGAGGGAGAAAAGTTATAAATTGATCTGCAACCACGCACGGGACAGAGTGATGTCACATGTTTGAGTCATCATTTAAAAATTCAAATCAAGAGGGTGGAGTGCCGAGAGAAATTTGGAACTTTTTCCTTTATTATGAAAAAGGGATAAAGTATAAAGCTGAAGCGCGACCCCATCAGGAAATAAATGAAGTTTGCATTAAAAAGAAAAAGGCGGGGAAGCGGGTCGTCGGAGGAAAATTGGAAAAAATTTCTTTTTGTTAAAAAGGGTAAAATTGCATAAATGAGCCATGACTGCATCAAAAACTCATATTAAGCCACGCGTCGAGCCCATATTTTAAAGGAGGGGCGAGGTAAAAGGTGAAAATTACACATTTTCTCCAAAAGTCATAAAATGCAAAAGGCACCCCCAGGCCTGTTTCGGCTCTAATATTCCACGTGGATGACTCTAATTTAAAGTTATGAAACGGTAGAATCAACAGTTATGGCATGATGCATCTATGTTTACTACCATTAACATTGCACGACTTCAGGGGATGTAAATATGCATCATTTTTCATGGTGAATCTGAATTATTTCTTGTCATTTCTATCAACAAAGTGCAATTGAAGTGTTGTGGAGCTCAAATTTTTGAATCTGAGGAAGTACAAGAGTTGATATTTTGAAACAAAGTTAGTCGAGCACCTGCAGAAAATGAATTGCCAGATCCAGCAGAGCAAATTGTAGAGAAAAGAATGAGGAGACGGAAGCTATAGGCGTAAAGGATGAAAAATGTGTTGCTAGAGGAGATTACTGGATGCCCCATTTAAAACAATGATGTAAATATCTGAAATGATTCCCCTTTTGAACACCTGGTAAATTTTTGTTGTAAATCTATTAAACATCACTTTCTGGAAATCATGATCAAATATGTAACAAACAAAGGTCCCTCAAATATTCTTTTTTTGGGGGGAAATTTAATGTAAATGAGTGTTATAAAGGGCATGAGTGAGTCATGCAAATGGTCAGGGGTTTAATTCCTACGAGAAAATTTTAGAAAGCCTATTTCCTGAGAGACCATCTGAGAAACCTATTAATCTCTTGTGTTTTAGATTTGATCATGTCAAGGTGGTTGTGAGTGTACAACCATTGACAAGCTCTGAGACTATTCAAGAAACTTTTCCTTGCTGATAAATCTAATAGATCTCGAATTAATCTGTGTTGATCTTGGGAAAAATTGTGTCTACTTTTATTTCAGAATGTTTTCAAATGGTTTTGATGTTTCTATTGCAATCTTGTGTTAAAATCCTTCCGAATCACATAGGATCTCGTCCATCTAATAGTTTAGTGGCATTTGAAATTTCATTATGAGAAGAGCCTTCATCGTGTAATGAGATAAAGAATTTAAAATCAATTTACTGTCATTTTGTTGATAAAGATTGTTTGTAAGCCTTCGAGTATATCTTACACATGAGGAACCAAGGGTCTTTAATTTTTAATTGATTCTTTAGCTCAAGCCTTCGTTTCAAATTCTCAAAGATTGTGTGAAACTGTGCAGATCTAGGGCTCCATTTGATGCACACCTTGTAGTTAAAGGAATATTGTGGCTATTCTGAAGCATTTTGTTTGTTAGTCTTCCAATTGTTGTAAAGGTTCTCAAAGATCTGGTGAAATCAACTTCATCTTGCTTAATCCCCACCAATATTTTTCAAATAACCATGAATCCTACCTAAAATACCCCTGTTTGTGTTGTGTGTCCACAAATGAATAAATTCTACTTAAAAAATACACAGAAGTGAGCAGGTTTTAAGTGTCTTTAGTAACCCAAACCTTGCTCAGAAAATATCCCCATTCTTTAGAAGTGACAACTCATGAGAGTTAAATTGTGGCATATTGATCATATTTTCTCAAGGTTCCCCTACAAATTGTGCAAAGAAGGATATCTTCATGTCCTTCACTGACAGAGGTTACAAAATGGGTCCTCTCACCCTGATCGAAAGGCATGATCCAAAGTAGTCAGGATAGATCAAATCCTTTTATATGGTGTTATCCATTTCTCCAGCGCCTGAGTGACAAAGAGCCAGATGAATCTCCTCCCCAGCTATAAAATGACTCAATTTGGATACCAACACATCCTCCCCTTCCAAGGGAGAATCTGTGATGTTGCTCAGCTTCCAAGGGAGAATCAATTTGGATACCAACACATCCAATGGCCTAGATTAGGTTCATCCAATGGCCCAAGTTGTCTCCTACAATTGTTAGGTGGGGGTTGGTGAGATGATCATTTGATCACATGGGTCTTGTTTTTAATGGGACAACTTATGTGGTTTGAAAATTAATTAAAATTTGGTATTTCTTTTTTATTATTTCCCTTTGAAACTTAAAAATTAATTAGGCCTTGACCTAGGGGAAATTAATTAAACCCTCTTCCTTAATAGTTTAGACCCCTTTTTATATTGGAAAATTAAATTAATACCCTTGTGTAAATGAAAAGGTTATTTCAGACGTGGACTTTAATTTTAATTATTGCATGACTTTAGAAACCACTGTATTAAATTAATTTAGGATTATTGAAGGAAATATTTTAAAACCTAACCATAGAACAAATCAATTATTTTATTTAATATTATTATTTAAGTAATTTTGTGACGACCATTATAAACCAAATTTTAATCTTTTTGTCGCATTTGTTTCCTTTAACAAAAAAAATTATTCCATAATTTTTCTAGTATAACCTTTGTTTGGTTTTTGATTTCGTGTCCAAATTTTTGTGGGTGTTACAACCTATTACCTGTAATATGCCACAATTTGATTTGATTTGTATTTATTTGAATGATTCCCCAAATATATGCTCTCTTACAAATAGCAATACTGATGGTTTTATCCAACTGGGTGACAAGTATTTGCCACATGAAAAAACTGTTATATAAATCCAACAACAAACACTATAAGGATGCAAAATTTTGTGCCTCAACAATTGCTTCCGGACATCCTTTTCTTTTATTGATTCTAATCCTTCATTTTTTAGTTTGTGGTTTGGAGATCTGTTGAACATGCTTGCTTCATCACATGGGTGGCCATTTTTCATCTGAGTGGCTGCTACGGATTTGATAATCTCTTCATACAAATGAAGAGGAAAGAGTATAGTCCACACACTTTCAATTTTGCTTGTTTCGGTTGCTGTCGTTTTGGATTTTTAGCTTTGTTGTTTGCGTATATGAAATTGCGTAATAAACATAGAGAGGAGGAGGATGACATGTCAAGTTTTCTCCAAACATTTACTTAAAGAGAGCTCAAAATTGCGACCAAATATTTCAGTGATAAGTTGGGGAGTGGATCATTTGGATTTGTATTCAAAGGAATTCTTGCAGACCGAAGAACGCTTGTCACCGATAAGAAATTGGGAAGCTCTGTACAAGGAGAGAAGGAACTTTGTATTGAAATAAGTTTCATATAAAATATACATTATGTGAATTTGATCAGGTTATGGGGATTGTAACGCCCAAAATTTGGCACTAGAAAACCAATTCTAATTGCCCAAAAATTTCATGTATTTTTTTATTTTTTTACATATTAAATCATTTCTATTTAATTTCACCTAACGTTATCAGCTAAGAGTTACCATTTGGTCCATAATAATTTTATTTAATTATTATATATACAGGAGAAATTATCTTAATGTTAAAATGGTTACGTTTTCACTTATTAACATTAATTTACTTAATGAGTCTAAAACAAAATTATTTATACCACTTTTTTTATTTAAATAAAACCTTAACTTTATGGCACCATAAGAGTATTATACCCCTCCCTTTACTTGTTCTTGTTTATACAAAGTTTTATCATAAGAAGGTAGGAACTTTATGCAAGAACATTCCATCATTGAAGAGGATACACAACACTAATACAACCCTTGCATGTTTAAACTATAATCCATATCCCAATATAGGAGGCTTACAAAGGAGTAAATCAACATGAAAATGATGTATAACTCTCCCAAAATTGGAAAAAATAAAATTCCAAGTATCCAAGAATGCTCCATCCACCTTCAAGCTAAGGACCTTCATGCTATGTACTTCACAAGATATTCAAACATGAGGAGAAAGACCTGATTTACCACCCAACCTATAGGCATCATTACATGAATTTCCAAATATTTGAAGGCATTCAAGCCTCCCCCAATCCCATGGAAGAGAGAGCAAGCATTCCTCAAATGTGCACAAGTAAAGGGAGGAGTATAAAAAAAACACATCACAATCAAGACAAAACTCGTGCCCCCAAAATTCACAAGATGAAAACCAAACAAGAAGAGGATAACACAAAATTTATCCTCAAAGAGGGCAAGAGTGGATGAGAAATCCAATAGAACCAAAAGGGTGTGATCCAACCATAGGATGCACACATGCATATGATCTCCAAAATCATCCTTATCCCTCGATACAAAAAATCCTACTTATTTATCCTCCCATTCACCTAAATTTTTCCTTGGTAGGATTTTCAAACCCAATGGGTTTCCTCTCAAAGAATGGGAAGGGGGTTCAAACCAGATGAGCCACTTTCCCCACCTTAAATCATATCAGGGGATAAAAATAGAAACCAACATCAATTTCCCATCAAGCCATGAGGTCTAAGATGGAATTTCCCTCCCTCTTCCCCCACACAAAACTCTAAAATTCATGAATCCATATGATGGATTGAGAAAAACAATAAGGAAAAATAAAGCAAGCAATACCATGCATAACATACCAACATACCTACATACATCAACAAGATGCAAGTAAAATCTATATATAAAAAAACAATGAAGGATCAAGGATCATACCTCAAAAATATTTCCAATATCTAAGCTTCCCCAATCCTCTTCTCAAGACATAGCTCCAAGTCCTAACTCTAAAATTACTCTCAAGCACAAAAATGAGAAGAAAAATTCCTCTTCCTCCTACATGAGAAAATATTTGAAGAAAAACAAGATAATCCTTCTCACAAGTGAGGGGATGACATGTGTCACCCCTCTCTTCCCTCCAAACCAAGATTCCAAAATCAAAAGGAAGAAAAGATAAAACTTGATTTTAGAATTACTCCCCCAAATTACCCAGAAAGAAAGTAAAACAAACCCATGCAACTTTTAACAATACACACCACCCAACCATTCTTACATGAATGGTGATAAGAGAAGAGGTCAAATGGGAGGGAAACTCCCATTTGAAAATGAAATTAAGCCCCCCTACCTAGAGGTAGGGTCCAAATGGATCATTATAATGATAAGAGAACCCCCAAAGCCAAAAGGGGTCTCTAAAAATGTCAAAAATAACCCAGTTTTTGGGCTTAGAATTTTGGGCACATTTTTTTAGGTTATGGGGCCCACTCAAGGGTGATCATGTGACCCCAAACCTCATTAATCACACAAACACTAATAAAATACATTTTTAATACAAGTGGGTACCATTAGGTCCCCCAACCTAACTCCTATAACATTAAACAACTTAGACACAACTAAAATTACAAAATACAACATCACATTTTAAGGGTCACTCATGGTGCCCAATATGACATGCAAACAATTAAGGATTTACACAATTAACATGGTTAAGACTTAGCCCCCATGGGCCGCTTATGCACACGTGAGTAGCCACCCTAAAACACACATTCTCCTGTGATCTGTAATCTACACACTCATTGCAAACATTAAATGCATATGTCTAATAAAATTATAAATTAACTACTCAGTAAATAAATCAACATACGATCATGCTAACTATGTTAACACATCATCAGTAAGGAATTGTAAATGATAACCATAAAAATTTTCATATAAATTCATCATGGGTTATCCAACGCAGTAACATACAACAACATCCATCCATGTTATAGTATGATAACATCATAACATCATATAACCAATCATCCATGATATCAAAATGTGTGACACAACCATATGTCCATCATTTATCAAATAAGATCAACAACATTGTAACATGTTAGTGTTGACATTTTTTGTACTTGTGTAAAAATGGGCAACTCAAAACTTTGTTATGATGGATAGAATAGGTGAAGTATACCTCAGCTAGAGGAGATCACATCAGATTATGTCATTGTTGCTAATTTATTTAAATGATTACATGAAACTTGCAGCTATGTGTGCTTTTAAAAAATGTAACAGATCACATAATCTGAAATTTCATGACTATCCTCAGCAAAAGAACACAAGTCCTGAAGGACAGTTGTGTTGTCTTGATGAGGACATCCAATTGTAGAAAAGGTGAAGTGTAAAGTTTTGGGACAGCAAACATAAGTGCAGATCACAAGAACTCAGAGTTCATTACTGAATGTTACAAGTTCTATTTAATGTTCTTTCCTTTATGATCAATAAATTCAATTATGTTACTAAGTTGTTTAGTCTATTATACAATCCATACAGAAAGTAGAAATGTAGAAAGAGATATACAACTCATTTACAAAATATAATGTTTTATTCACAAGGAGAGTCAAATGATTCCCACACAAGTCATGAGATGTAACTAAAAAGTAAAGTACAACTACTTAAAAGAAAAGATACACATACATGAAGGAGAAAGCAAAGGAGTATGAGGGTGAATCCATCATTGCCTTGTGTATTCTTCCTTATGCAGAACATCTCCTAGCCAGCGCCTTTATCCTCAAGTCATGGTACCTGAAAAGCAAAAACGAGTCAACCATCAATTACGAGCTCAGGGATCAAACCATATTCCTACACTATCCTACTTCATGCATATGAATCTTATCCTAAATAGGAGATGTATTCTACTTGAAGGGAAAACTGCATGCATGCTTTAATCACTCAGAAAGAAGAAGGTGAAAAGAGAATAAGAAACATGGACACAAGAGAGGCCAAAAAGCCTAATTATTTTCTAACTATTTTCCTAAGTGTGCAAGTACAGGTTGCAACCAAAAAAAAAAGACAAGTCATAAGTACATACAAGAAAAGGAAGAATGTAATTCAAAGTTCCAATAACTGTTCTAAAATGGTAGAGGTTTCAGTGCAAAAGAGAGAGTGGAAGATATAAACTCTTATTTTAGTTGTAGCAGAAGATGAAGAATTAGTTTCCAAGAAGCAGAAGCTGGATAGCAAAAGGGAAAACAACTAAAGGAAGATGAAAGAGAGAAGATTCTAGGAAAAATTTGACAGGGCTTCGCCATAAAAAATGAACATTTATAAATTTTCTTCATGATGTTTGCAATTACTACGTTCTTTAAGATAAATATGCAAATCAAATAAGTGATGCATGAAGCTGAAAAGCATTACATGATCAAGATAAATAGCTAACATATTTTCGGTCTTCAATTGCTATATCATTTCAGCAAGAAAAGTGTTACTTTCTATTTTTTTGGATTAGAAAATATAACCACTATTTCTGAAAATGCATTAAAGAAACGATTCTGAAAATTTTTTGCCAGGGCTTCACCTTATAAAATCAACATTTCAATTTTTTTCAGCATACATATCAAAGTTGTAATGAAGCTCAAATACAATATTGAAACAGAAAAGAAATGCAGCATTCAAATTTTCACTGTAAAGTAAGTAACATGTTGCAGTAAAGTAAAGAGTCATAACAGCCATACAATCAAAGGTCAGGAAGAGTTACAGTAGGTTCTGAAAGAACATATAATGAGGGATGTATGTTTGGAAATGGATCAAAAGTACACCAGTGGCAACAATAGAACCTCATTTTTGTGACACTATATTGCGAAAATCAAGACTAGAAATGCAAATCAATGGATACCCTTCTGTAAGAAGAGCTACAGATTTAGATGAATGCAAGTTACAAGTTACTTCATGACAAAGAATATTTTCAGTTATAGTACAACTAAGGATGCAAGGAAAGAATATTTTTAGTTATAGTAAAACTAAGGATACAAGGTATGATTCATGATGAAGAGTTACAACTCCCAATGCAATCAGCTCGATACTTGGACAAGTGTAGAAATTTCAATGACTTACACAGCTATAAAAATTTACATTCAAAGTGTAAAAATATAGCAAAGTTCAAGTTGCAATGAATCAATAAATTAATCAGGTCTAGCTTATGGTTGAATCTAAGGTCATAGAGGATAGTAGTTTGCAAGAGGTCATAGAGGATAGTAGTTTGTAGAACAAAGGTCATTGAGGATAGTAGTTTGCAAGAGATCAGTTTAGATTCTTACTATTTTAAGTTATCCAGGCTTTTTGAATTCAAATTTTACAATGAAGTATTAGAAAAGATCAAACATACATTAATTATTATTCAGAATACCATCAAATGCCAACATGACAATTTAAGAACATAAAGCCTCTCAAGCTATCAGAATATTGCAATAAGCCATTGCACATTTTATATTTGGAAAAGGACTCAAGAATGGAAACTACATAACCAAAATGGCTCATGAAAATGGTTTTTAAATCCAATTTCAGCAAAGTGAGGGGTTTTTAGAACCCTTGAAATAACAAAAAGTATCAAATTACGTAGCTTAAGATCATGAGAACAAAGAAATATCAACTCATTTGCTCAGGAAATTACGAATACCCATGACATTAAAAGTTTCAGATGTAGAAGTGTTGAATAATCAAACCCCAATGGGCTAATCTAGAGAGGATAGCAGTTATACTGAATGAAGCGCCAAAACAGAGTTATTTACAACAAATAAAGTCCAGATTTGGGAAAAATAGTGAGACACTTAACAAAAGTCACCGAGGTTTTAGCGAGCAAAGACAAATCAATCACAAGTAAAGTACATATATTTCTTTTACAAACCCATTAAGAGTTTTCTGAATCAAAAGGAGAAGTAAATACTCAGTGGTAAAATTGAAGCTGACAAGACACTTGAGATCTCATCAAGTTAAGAGCTAAGACGAAAAAACCCAAAAGAGTTTCAACTCGGAATGACCAAGTCTGAGCCATGAAAATACATGAAATACAAAGAAAGAACCGACAAACCTCAAAAAACCTCAAAAATACTAAGCTCGAATAGACTAATGGTGGCCATTTTTGAAAAATCTCACAGAGTTCTAAGAGTACAGAAAGGCCGAGCTCCAAAACATCGACACCGGCCAACAACTCATAGGCACCTTAAAAACTGAAAGAAACCAAGCTTCTGAATGACCATGGAGTTGTGCAAAGACTATAAGCCAAATAGAGCCGAGCCCAAAAATTTCATCAATGGCATCCAAGAAAAATTTTCCAGGGCTTCGCCCTCAAAACCAGATGCGAAATGACCAAATGAGGGACTTCGAGTTGTTTTAACTCACCCACTTGAGCTCAGCTTAACCTAACTCACCTGGAGTTAGCGATCAACAATAAAAAAATATCAAGTACACAGATCAATGGTCTAGAAATGAGCTCATAGATCAAATAATAACCATGGCTAGCCTCCCACCGACCACATTAATTACCAATTTTAAAACCCTAACCATAGGTTATAGATCAACGGTCACCATGGAAAAGGTATAGAGATCGATGACCATTCATTAAAGGAAGTTCGAATGCAAACATTAGGAGTTGAAGAACTGTAACCGTGGTTAGATCAGTATTAAACAGAGCCACCAACAATATTTCCCAAGGGTTGAGTCACCATGGGGAAGGGGCCAGCCACATCATCAATTAAAAATAGAATCATTGCAATTCAAATGTCAAAAGATCAACTATAGTCTGAGTGTCCAATGTGACAAAATCTGACCAAATCATTATATAATGATCAAATAAAAGGTATTTCCAACCTTTTACCTTCAAAATAATGCCAAGGCCGACAACTATGGGGTGACAAGTATATACCATAGCATGTGTTACCAAGGTGGCTGAGTAAATCATGGTGGCCCTTTTTACCAAGTGACCCCCATGCACATTTAGACATAATAATATGCTAAGCCCACCAAGGTGGCCAAACCAAGTGAATCAAAGGTGGTCCCTATATGATGGAAAAGTGACATGTGAGCATGGGAATCTACAAGTACCTCTTCCTCATACCCGACCTCCCGAGGTCGTGCCGAGACAGCTGGTGAATGTTGAATATGAATGGATACAAACAAGCTAATCAGGTAATCTTATATCCTCAAGATGCAATAATGGAATTGGTGTAATGGATCATTCAGATATAATAGTTATTCCAAGGTACAATCAATATTGAGATCCTATTTCTTGGTTGTTGGATACGTGGGAAGTGACCTGTGGGAGCTTCATATATATCTCCTAACAAGGTCATGAAAATGGTGGTAGGAGGCTTAGTGGATTTGTAGTGAACTATGGGTGGTTTTCTGGTCTATCCCAAAAAATATTAGATTGATTGGCTTCTATATTTTATATAGATAACTGTGTGATGATATCTGGTGGGAGTGGTGAGGATCCAAATACTAGCGTTCGTAAACCAGTGTCAATGCTTAACTGATTTATAGGCCCGTTGGGTTGTGAGACTTGGGGATCACAACCGTGAGTTTGTGGTTGTTGTGGACCTGTTATGGTCATGTGAAGAATCAATCCCTTCTTCTGACTATCCAATAATTATATGCCTTTTCAGCCTCTATGTTTAGAACTAGAAGTTTTATAATTGTCTCAGAATACCTTACACGTGTTCTGGCAACTTGAATGTGTAAGCGAGTATCTATGTCAATGAGAAGATCTCCTACGTCAGGTTGTGGAACTAAAGGATCACAACCAAATTCTTGTTCTCTTTTGAATCATTATATGGTCATTCGGGTATTTTGTCAAGGCAATCTATAGTTAGGATGGTTTGATAGAAATGTGTATGCCTTGTTGTCTTCAATATTTAACCCCCTCAGTTGTTCACTAATTACTTGTAGGTTTGTCGTTGCTCAAAAGACCTGTATCCTAAGGTCTTGATCTATATAAGCTAATGTTGTGGGTATATTTGGTTGAGGCACTATTGGTTTAAATATATATTCTCTAGGCTCTCTAGGTCCTATGATTTTCATACAAAATGATTCAACTTTTAAAAATAATAAACTGATTACGAAAAATGTATTTACATTATGCAAGCATTCTTCTATTTTTTGTATTTTTGATGATGTATTTCAATGAATTTAAAGAGCAACTACTCTAATATATTTAGAAAATGGAAAAATAATCTAGTAACAAAATTAAAACAAAAAAGTAGCCTGGTGTGGCTATTTACCTATGCAATTGTGATTCTATCCTAAATGCATAAGAAAATATTTACTTTAAATTTGAAAGACTCTCAATCCTACCTCAGAAGTGAGGAATGAATCATAGTTTCTCAGAAACTATAAATCCCCACAGCTTCCCTGGAAATATCGAGAGAAAGATTTTGATTGAAATAAAATAATTCACTACTCCATTTGATATGTTGTAGCTAGAACTTTGATAGGTTAAACCTGACATTTACAGAACAATGGTAAATCTACTTGTGCGTGATTTCATCCCCTCAGTGTGATCTCCTCATTCCTTCATGTTCTCGTGAATCCAGAAAAGCATGTATATGATAGTATCAACAGAAGATGGTATTCAAAAAATGGAAGCTTTGGATATAGACCGAATACAATGCGAGTAGGAGAGGGATAGCACAAGTGAACAAATCCTCACTATGTAATTCCTAGCGGCATTTATTGTGGGAATACAACGCAAATGTATCGAGATTTTTAGAATCTATCCTTGTGACAAAACAAAACCTGCAACTTTAACGGATTCTAATCTAGAAATGAAACTATTCTATTCTAAGTTGACTTGCATGGCACAACAATGAAGCAAGACTGAAACAAGAAGATCGAATGACCTCTAAAAGACCAACAATGGAGGAAAAACATGAACTTGATAGAATTCTAAGCAAGAAATTCAAAGACTGAATAAGAGAATTGAGAAGGTGAGGGGCCATTTGTTTGAAAACTAGCTAGCTATTTATAGAAAATGCATTTACCAGAGGGTAACTCCCAATTAAACTCTTGTACTATAAAAAAAGGGAAAACACTATTACCAGGGAACCAAAAACATTAATGCAAGCCAAAGTGGTTGAAGAAAGTGGGTGAAATTGAAGATTTACATTTGACACGATCATTGGAAGAATCTTGAAAATTCATACAGGACTGCCACCCTGTGCAAGGCGGTGGTTATAGAACCACCGCCATATCCTAGGTGGCGGTCACAGGACTGCCGCCCAGGTAGGGTGGTGGTTCCGTTACTGAAGACCAAAATGCAAGGAAAAAAGGGGGGCAGAGGGAAAAATAAAGCACGCAGAGGCTGAGTAGGGCATATGGGATATAAACGTACACCTAGAAAGCTTTTCTGGATTCCGAACACCTTGAAAGGAGACCTGTATCATCATTGGGGTATGTGTAACATCATTCTAGCGGTGTAGTACCCTAAAATTTTGGGTACATACATATTGCTCCCCTCGAAGAAGCATCTTAGCTATGAAGAGGCATAAAATAGTGGATCCAAGTATGGCGGTCCCAAAATGGGGAGTTAGGAGCTATACCTGACACGCTCGTGTGTTGGAAAGTCACCATCCAAGATCCTGTCATCTGCAAAGTATATATAAAAAAAGACTCAACTGCAGCTAGATAAAATACTTTGAGAAATAAGGCTAAATTGATATGAAAGGAGGACTTACCATCTACACAGGGTTTAGAACTTACCTCTGTCGATGCTCCAACCCTATGAAAGACATTGAAAATCAATTTAAAAGGCTATATATATAAAATGATCTCATTTCACTATTCATTTGTGTGGATTGATTTGATATTTTTTGAGCTCTGGGACCCACGGTTACTAAATTTGATGAGAGTATAGTTAAAACATTCATGGTGAGATAGCAATCATGCCACCGAGAGCAGAACATCGACCCACGAAGTCTCAAGTTAGTTCTTCTCAATTTATTATTTTTAAACCTAAAATGTAGAAATGATAAAATCTTTGTCTTGGGGGGGGGTATTTTTGAAAATACTAGTTTTAAATGAGCCTCTAGGGGGGCGCCCATAGGGTAGGTCTCTTTTTTAGTTAAAATGGTGAATTTTACCTATTTTTAGGCATTTTTAATGTATTTGAGCCATTTACATTTTCGAAATAGGACTGCCACCTGTGCAGGGCGATGGTTACGGAACCACCGCTCTGCATAGGGTGGAGGTTCATGACAGAAAGCCAAAATAATGCTTTACTTAACTTATTTTTGCATTTTTAGCATTTTCACATGTTATTGATAGTTTTTCCAATTGGATTTTGGTACTAACTTAATCCTTTTTTGTGTTTTTGGGTGTATGCAGAAGAAGGAGGAATACATTAGATGGAGTTGAGAGAGGGAGTGTGATTGGCTCCCGGTAGTGTTAGAGGCACTCACTCAGGTAGAGCGAGATACACTTCATAGGGCTAGCATTTGGAGGATTGCGCATGTCCCTCATGTTGCACCTATCAGTCACATACTATGTGACTTATTTTCATACTAGGATGTGGATCAGAACACCTTCCAACTACTAGGAGTTAGGGGTGAGTGGACCATCACCCTGGAGGATGTTTACCAGATACTAGGGGTTCCGATCCTTGGGTGGTGGTTGTCTCTTAAGATAATCAGTATCGAGATCTCAAGTGGTTCAGTGGGCCACCTATATGGGGGATGCAGTTGTTTCGATGGGGTCGAAGAAGGGAGTGAGGATCCACTCCATTATTGAGTTAGACATTCCTGTGCTCCACAAGGCCATCATGGGCATCCTTGCTTCGAGACTGATTGGGGACAAGGGAGGGGACACCCTCTTATATTGTTAGGCCCCCATTATTACACAGATTGAGGGCCATGGATGTGTCTATGCTTGGGGAGCAGACATCCTTGGGACCACCTACCATGATTTGTATAGGGTGGTTTGATTACAGGGACAATCACTAAGCCACCTGACTCTTGTCATGAGTTGGGTATATGAGCATATCACTCCATATCAGAGAGGTGTAGAGGTAGAGGATTTGGGGGCCGTCAGGGAAGCGAGTTGGATAGGGATGGATGTTCTTAGAGTACCCCACTAGCTAGTGGCCTCTTTGACCACTGTAGATATGGAGACCACCCCTTATCAGGCCATGGTAGGGTTATGGGGAGAGGATGCCATTACATTAATTGCTTATTAGACTACCAGTTAGCTGGTAGATAGAGCGGGGAAGCTGGAGATCCACCCCTTGATAGAGTACCATAGCAGTTCGGCCTCCCTTATATTGACATGTTTCCTCTAGTGGGGCCAATGTATAGATCTATCTGTGAGGCTCAGGGAGGTCCTAAAGGCCAAGGTTGGACCATTGTTACCCCTGGTGTTCCTAGCGCGGCCAGGAGGGTGGTACATGCTTGAGGGAGAGCCAGTGCTCCTCAAGCACCTTTACTTTTGATTGCCACTGGTCCCGCCCATAGCAGGGATGAACCCATTGATTTGGACTCTGAGTCTGAGGAGTTCACTAGGGAGAGACAGAGGAGGAGATAGAGGAGATGGAGATTGGTGGACAGGTGGGGAGGATGATAGTGATCCCAAGTGGCATGATACTTAGGAGATCCTACAGGATGAGAGGGTGGAGCGGAGTGCAGAGAGGGTGAATCTGGTCTCAGAGGAGTTTCTCTCTCATGACTGAGGGGGAGATGGAAAGTCCATTGTGGGCTGTCAAATTTCCCCAGACATGGGAGAGGGACATCAGTCAACAGTGACATCAGTGGCAAGTGTGGATCCTAGAGATCCTTCCTAGAGGCCTGGTGATCCGAATGAGTTTCCACTCTTCTCTTGAAATTTTTTTTAGTTATAATTATCTTAGTTGTTATTTCTTTTCATTTTGTTTATTCTTGATTTTATTTTTGATCATTTTCTAACTTGTTTTCTCCTTTACTTGCAGTGACTACTAATGAGTGGTGAGACTTGATTCACCGAGTATGCACTGATACCTTGTTGCTCACTTTGGAGAAGAGTCGTGCTGAGCTATCTATAGATGTGGGGGAGCCTTTAGTAGCTAGTAGGTATACCAATGTTTCTACCTCTATTTGGTATGTGGTGAAGATCATGACTTCTCTCTGCACTGAGGTAGATAGATATAGGACGGTCGAGTGCTTGATGAGGAGGATTCATTCTCATAGCAAGATGGTAGCTACTTGGTCGTGACCATGAGCCCTCATGTGCATTTCAAAGCATCCGGCATAGCCAGGGGTCCTAGACGTGATCATGCACCCTCTAAGGGATCCCATAGGGATTGAGAGGCCATTCTTGTAGTACTTTGTTGGACATCTATATGAGTGTTTCTATACTCTTCGGGTTCATTGAGCATTTTGACCATGCCTAATGCATGATGGCATTGTATATGAAACCTGATTGATATATATATATATATATATATTTTGGATCTAGAATCTTGGTACCTAGAATTTTGTGACTTGTTTCCATATGTATACTAGATGTTTTTAGAGTATTTGTTTTTAGGCTTTTCAGAATGTATGCAAATGGATAAAAAATGATAACAAATGTTAAACAGAATGTTTCTAGTTTGTATGCTTTTGTAATGCTAGATATGTGATGATACAACACATATGGTAGCTATTGAAATTTTGACCTCTTTGGGAAATGTCTATGATTTCTTCTTATGTTGGCAAAACGTGATGAATGTATAGTGATAAAGAGATGAACATGCCCCATTTCTAGCTCCATGTAATCAGTAAGATGCGAGGGCTCTACACCAAGAGTTACGAAGGGCATAAATTGTATGAGCTTGACTGAGTGGAATGATGAGAGATAGAAAAACTAGTGACACAGAAACCAAACATTATACCTACACACTTACCCTACTCAAAAATACCACTAAGATTAGAAGGCCATTTACTTTCTAGTTTATCTAGACTTAGATCTATAAATGGCAACTTGGTGGACAAAATATAGTTTTGAGGATTTGATCTCTTTTGGAATTTGGACATTTGTTTTGTACTTAATATAATTTGATTTTTACTTCTAGCATACCAAGATTTGTTAATTTGTGTGAAAGGACCCCCCCACACCCTGCCTCATGCCACTAGTAAGAAGCATGGGTTTGTCACCAAAGGTGAGATATAGGCGAGTAAGGGCACTTCTTTCCTTTCCCAACCTCGCACCACTATTAAGAGATGTGGGCTTATTAGCAAAGGTTGGTGGGGCAAAGGAGTTTGTAAACTAAAAATATTTTGTTTGCTTGGTACATTTTTGATTCTATTTGATTTTGACACTTTCTGATCTGTGACTTTGGGATATCCTTTCTTTCAAAGAGATTTTAAGAGGGATATATGTGACACCAAGAAGCTTCTAGAATAGACCGTAGGTAAGGACAACTTCACCTAGTAGAAAGAAAGAGCAAAACCAAGTATGCAGGCCTTGGTATGGTTTTCGTCAATACTTGTCTGTCAAACTTGATGAGAAGATTTGAAAATAGTTGATGATGTTTGAAGAGATGTGTTTTGAATGCTTTTGCCAATATTTTTAGAAATTTGTAATAAATTACTTAAGAGTAAGTTCCTGGACTACCATTTTTATGAAATGAGTGGACAGAATGAAACAGCTAAATGACTAATACAATGTAGGTAGCTATAATGTACAAGTGGTGATTCTAATTTCTTATGCGTAAAAATGTTTAAGATGTAGGAATTGTTAGTTTGACTAAATTCCTCACCTTGTAGTGTGCACAAAAGATATGCACCATTTCCGTAGTCCTTCATGACTCAGTATGTGCCTAACCACTTGGGCCAGAACTTTCTTCCTTTTTTCGATTTTCTTATCGATCCGGATGTCTAGCCTTAGAACCAGATCCCCCTCATATATTTCTCACTGATAAGAATTTTTTGTTATACTGCTGACACATCCGGTTAGCATAGGCTTTGTATCATTGTTTAGCATTTAGTCCAGCTTCGTCAAGGCTTTCTAGTTGAGAGAGGTATGCCTCCCTATAAGCTTCTTCATCAAGAATATCTTGTAATGAGATGCAGAGACTGGGTATTTTAACCTCAAGTGGGAGAACTACTTCTACCCTGAATACCAGAGAGAAAGGGGTTGCTCCTGTTGGTGTTCTCATTGAGGTTTGATGTGCCCACAAGGCTGGATATAGTTTTTAATTCCAATCTCGCTTGTTCTCCATGACCATTTTGAGGATAATAGCTTTTAATGTTTTGTTTATCACTTCGGTCTGCCCATTGGCTTGAGGGTAGTAAAGAGAGGACATGTGATGATTTATCTTGAATTTGCTACATAAATCACTGACTTCATCATTTTTAAAGGATGTGCCATTATCTAAGATAATGAATTTTGGGAAACCATACCTGCAGATAATTTGGTTCAGAATGAATTTGGAAATTACCAAACCTGGTACTGTAGTGAGAGGCACGGCCTCCACCCATTTGGTAAAATATTCCATGGCTGTAATTATAAAATTATGGCCATTAGTTGATGAGGGAGAGAACTTCCCTATCAAGTCCAGACCCCGCGTGGAGAAGAGCCACGGGGTCACTATTGGCTGCAGGGATTGTGCTGGCATGTGAATCTCATGAGAGAATTCTTGGCATTTGTGGCACTTACGTACAAATTCCATTGCGTCATGCTCGAGAGTGGGCCGAAAATAGCCCATCTGATGTATTTTATGAGTAGTGGCATGACCACCGAAGTGGCCTCCACATATCCCACTGTGGGACTCATGAAGAATCTTTTTGGATTCTTTTGTGTCGATGCATCTTAGAAGCATGTCATCGAAGGCTTTATGATATAGTACTTGTTCTAAAACAACATATTTAGTGGTGATAATGCGTAACTGCCTTCTTTGTTGTGATGTGGCACCTTCCAGGTATGTATGGTCCATGATAAAATTGATGATATCAGTGTACTAGGGACATGTATAGATGGGGGGCCTGGTTTTGACAAAGTATACACACTCATCAGGAAAGTCCAGATTTACCATATCACCTCCATCTAGTGGATTGTCAGCCAACTAGTCTATAATGATTTCTCCCTTAACGGATTTTTGGTTTATGAATTTCAACTCGAATTCACCCATTAAGGTTATGAAACATCCAGCCTTTTTAGACAAAGACCCTTGCATGAGAAATGTTCGTAAATGATTTGTCTTTAGAATGACCCTCGTTTCTTGGTTTAACATGTAATGTCTTAAACTTTTTGTTTCAAAGACTATGGCAAGGAATTCTCTCTCTGCCTGTGTGTAATGTGTTTCATAATCAAGCATCATTCAGCTAATGAAATATACCGCACGTTCCCATTTATCATTGTCTTCTTGAGCTAGCATGCAGGCTAGCGAGACATGAGTGGCTCGTGAGTATAGGATCAAAGGGCGATCTGGTCTGGGAAGCATTAGCGTGGGTGGAGACAACAAGAAGTGTTTAACTACTTCAAAGGCCTCGTTGCATTCTTCAGTCCAATTAATGCTATAATCTTTCTTTAATAGATCATTGATTGGATGAATGGAAAAACTTAAATCTGGGATGAACCTTCGGATTTCACCGAGCTTCCCAAGAAATGACCTGATTCCAGACTTGTCTGATGGTGGGATCATTTCGAGAACAACCCATATTTTGGTTGAATCAACATCAATCCCTCATGAAGATATAATGTAGCCCATAAGTTTTCCTCATGTCACACCAAACATGCACTTCTCTGGGTTTAATGTGACACCATATTCAATTAATCATGAGAGGATGATATGGAGCACTTCTGGATGATCACAACGTTTCTTGGCCTTGGCCAACAAGTCATCCACATAGGATTCCACAATTTTATGGATAAGATCGTGGAATATATAAGTCATTGCCCGCTAGTATGTAGCTTCGGTGTTCTTAAGACCAAATGGCATGATAGTGTAGTAATATGTTCCCCAGTGAGTTATGAATGTAGTTTTGGCTTGATCCTATTCAGATATTTTAATCTGATTATACCCTAAGAACCCATCCATGAGGGACAACAATTTAAATCCAGCTATTGCATCAACGATAACGTCAATGGATGGTAATGGGAATTCATCCTTGGGACAAGCTTTGTTAATATCCTGAAAATCTATGCAAATGTGTATCTTCCCATTCTTTTTTAGAACAAGGACGATATTAGATACCCATTGTGAATAGTCAATGAGCTTGATGAATCCCACTTGGAGAAGTTTTATTACTTCCTCTTTTACCACGAGAGCAACTTTAGGCTTCATTGGTCTTGACTTCTGTTTAATTAGTTTTACATCTGGTTTAGTGACAAGATTATGTACCGTGACATGTGGCGCAGTGCCCATCATTTCTTTATAGTTAAATAAGAAAACCTTTTGATTTTATTTGAGGATTTGGGTGTGTATTTCTATCTCCTCCGGAGTTAACGAGGATCCTAACTTCAAAATTTTTGGTTCTTCCTTCGTTCCAATGTTTATGTAAATGGTTTCTTTTATTAAAGAAGCATTACCTTCTTCAAATTCAGGTGGTGTTGGAGGTAGTTCCAAGCTTTCTCCATTTTCTATCTCGTAGATATCAAGATCCTTCTGTGGAGGAGACTCTACCATGGGATTTCCAAAATAGGAAGAGGAATGTGGTATTAGGGAAAGATCAACTATACAGTGAGCAAGGTGTAGCTCCGCATAGGCGTTTAGATATTCGAGAGTGACTCTATCATCATCAAAGTGATCCATGATAGAAAAATCATCCTCAGCTTCTCCATGAGTCAATAGTGTGTTTGTTGATATTTTATGCACTAATAGTTCGGTACGAAGTGATACTATGAAATTTGTATCTTCCAACTCGCTGTTTGGAGTGAAACGGGAAGCTGAGGTTGTTATCGAGTCTGTGAGAAGGTTCTGCTCTCATGGGATTGCTTCAATTGATATGAATTTAAATCCCTTGATTAGATCTAACACTGTTGTTTTGTATAGTTGTAAATGTTCAACCCTAGTTTCATATACCTCAGAGACTTGGTTTGTAACTAGTTGCAAGTCTCCTAGCACTCTAATGTCATTGACACCCATTCTTTTATTTAGGATGAGGCCAAGGAGGAGAGCTTCGTACTCAGCCCTGTTGTTTGTACATTCAGATTTTAATTTAAAGGTGAAAGGTAGGATCTTTCCCTCGGGTGAAGTAAAGATTACTCCTGCCCCATCTCCAAAGTGACATCTAGCTCCGTCGAAGTGGAGCATTCAATACTTGCTTGGAAAAATGGATGTTGGGATATCTGTCATATCTATTTCCTTTGCTTCGGTTACTTCTACCATAAAAATTTTGTCTGATGGAAGAGAATCGATTCCCATGGTGTGTCCCATACCCATAGAATTAAATGGTAGGATAATAGGTAAGTCCTTCTCTAGCAACTTGACAATTTTTGTGGTAGTCCCTAGTGACACTGTTTTTATAACATTGGTCTCATTTTTTAGTGCTGGAATGTCCTCGGCTGGATTTGTAATTTATAATTCTATGGTGGGTATCAACTCTTCTTTTGGTTTCGAATTAATTGGTTTGATGAGTTGATTTGTTGGGACAGCAATTGTGTGATTTTCTCATAATACCTTACAGGTGTTCTAGCAACTTGAATTCTTAAGCTGGTATCTATATCTATGAGGGTATCTCCAGCGTCTGGCTGTGGAACTAAAGGATCGCACCCAAATATTTGTTCTCTTTCAAAACCTTCTACAGTCATGCGGATGTTTTCTAGGATAACCTATAGTTTGGCTGATTTGACCAAAATGTGTGTGCTTGGTCGTCTTCGATGTTTAACCCTCTCAACTGTGACCTAATCTGTTGGAAGTCTGTTGTTGTTTGGAAGACTTGTATCCTAAGGTTTTGGTCAATGTCAGTTATTGCCACTATGATATTGGGCTGGGGCACAATTGGTTCGAAAATGTATTCCCTGGGCTCCCTAGGTCCCGTAATTGTCATGCAAAAGCAGTAATGAAACAAACTATAATAAAGTCAAATCTAAGTACACTCCTAGCATATATAATTTTTTTTTTGTATTTTCTGGCAATTTATAAGAAAGCAGCTATTTAAAATATTTAGAATTGACAACTAAACTAATAACGTAAAACAAACAAAATAGCCGAGTGTAGCTATTTGTCTGTGCAATTTTGTATATCTATTCTAAACAACGAAATAACTAATCTATTCTATTGCAAGATTCTCGATCCTACCTCAGAAGTGAGGAATGAATCATAGTTTCTCAGAAACTATCAATCCCCACAACCTCCCTGGCAATATCAAGAATGGAAATAACTGAAATAAAGCGATTAACTACTTTATTTGATAAGTTCTAACTAAAACTTTGAAAGATGGAACCTGGATTTCGCAGAACAGTGGCGAATCCGACAGTGTGTATGTTCTTGTCCCCTCAGTATGATCTCTTTGTTCTTTGTGCTCACGTGAATCCAGAAAAGCGTGGAATGCTTGCATCAACAGGAATAGATATTTGGATCAATGGACAGCCTTCAGAATGCAGACAGAATAGAATGCGGATAGGAGAGGGATAGCGCAAAGAGTACAGAGCTTGGCCTATGCAATTCCTAGCAGGGTCTACTGCGAATCATGCAACAAAAGCGTCTAGAACCTGAAACTAGTCTGTATGAAGAGCAAAACCTGCAACTTTAATGGCTGCCTAAACTATTCTACTCCAAAAACAATGATACTATTTGCACAAGTTGGATATGTGGCTTACCAACAGCTGAGTAAAGCAACCAAGCATGTAAAGGATTTAAACTATCAAACTTAAGCAAACTAGAAGACTGAGCTACTGAAAATGGTGAGTTTGAGTTTGAAACAAGAATGAGGGGCCCAAATAAAGTTTGCACTTGCACACAAGTTGGATATGTGGCTTACCAGCTGCAACACAATACTAACCAAAGCACTCAATAAGAAAACTAAGAATTCTAAGCAAAGAAAACTAAATCTGCTGTAACAAGAAATTCAAAAGCAAACTTTGGAGCAAAACTCAGAGGCCAAAGTAATGTTTGCACTTGCACAATTTGGATATGTGGCTTACCAGCTGCAACACAAAACTAACCAAAGCACTCAATAAACTATGCTACCAATCCTAAGCAAACTAAAAAGACCACAGCACTGAAAAATAAGAAAGTTGGAATGAAAAATGGTGGTCCTTTGCCCTTCCCCAGAAATAACGTGGCCCAAATACTGCACCTCAGTCTGAAAGAACGCACACTTCTCCAAGTTCCCGTAAAGGCGCTGCTCGCGAAGACACTGAAGAACCTGGCAAAGGTGCTCCTCGTGCTCCTCACGTGTGTGTGAGTAAATCAGAATGTCATCAAGAAAAATGAGCACGAAGTGATCAAGGAAGGTCCTGAATACCCCATTCATCAAACTCATGAACACTGCGGGGGCATTCGTCAGACCGAAAGGTACCACTGTGAACTCGTAGTGGCCATATCTCGTGTGGAAAGCTGCCTTGTGAATATCTGTCTCCGCAATCCTGAGCTGATGGTATCCTGACTTAAGGTCTATCTTGGAGAAAACGGTAGCCCCCTTCATCTGATCAAACAAATCGTCAATGCGTGGAAGGGGGTAACGATTCTTAATCGTTACTTTATTCAGCTGACGGTAGTCAATGCACAACCGAAGAGATCCATCCTCTTCTTTACGAAGATAACTGGTGCACCCCAAGGGGATACACTAGGACGAATTAGGCCTTTCTCCAGAAGGCCCTCCAGCTGCAACTTGAGCTCACATAACCAGGGGTAGTCATCCGATAGGGTGCTCGTGAGATAGGCTTTGCACCTGGAACTAGATCTATATGGATGTCAATCTCACGTGGGGGAGGTAATCCCGGTAGCTCCCCTGGAAACACATCGGCGAACTATGATAAGATGGGATGATCATCGAGGGAAGGTCCCCCTGACTCATCCTCTGATCTGTCACTAACTGTAACAGCATACAACTGGCAACCCCGTCGCGTACACCGCTTAAGCTGCATAGCGGAGATGGTACGAATAGAAACGGGTCTCCTAACTCCTGATATCACTGACTCTACCCCAAGATCATCTATGCAAGCAATAGTCTTGTGGTAACAATCCACTCTAGCTCTGTGAACGGACAACCATCCATGCCTAAAATGATGCATAAGATCCTAATGGAAGGATCCTAAGATCTGAAGTAGTGGTGAAGGGTCCCAAATCCACTACACACTCCTTGACTAAGGAGTCCACAGAAATCTTGGCTCCAGAAGCCATCTCTACGTCCCAACTACGGCCCTGCCTAACTACCACCAGCCTACAACGCTCTACCAAAGATGGTGCAATGAATGAATCAGAGGAACCAGAATCAAATAATATAGAGGTGGAAATACCACCAATAATACCTGTCGTCTCAATCACAGTACTCTGATGCTCAGCCTGGCGGTTCTCGACCGCTGCGTAGATCCGATGACTCCGTGCCATATCTCCAACAGTAGGCTCTGAGCTCTATGCCTTACCCTTGGTAGGGTTAAGTGGGCAATCTCTCCAAATATGCCCAACAACTCCGCAACCATAATAGCCGCCTGAGCCTCTCCAGTGGGAAGCGGCTCCAGCTGGTACTCTAGATGACTGAGATGCCGATCCTGACGATCCGGCTATGGACTGCTGAGGTCTCTGCTGATGAGCTCCGACTGACTGAGCTCTCGGTGCACCCTGTGTCCTGATGGGTCCCCTAGGAGGAGGACCCATACTACGTCCTCCTGGCCCATCAAATATCTGAGGAGGTCGGAAGGTGGGCGGGTCGGCTTGCGCTGCTGCTGCGGGTGGTGCCTAAATGAGCCTGCCCGAACTCTGTTCACCAGTGGAGGAGGAAATGGACCCCCTTCGACCTACTATCCTGCATCTGCTGGATACGGCTCGAACTCTATCTCTGGGGGGCCTTGCTGTGTTTCCCTCGTGTCTCCTCTGCAATATATGCCTTCTCCACGGCCTCTGCTCACGTCTGTGGGCAGTGAATGCGTACTGCGCCAGCTAAATCAGTCTCCCAGGCCCCGGATGACCACCTATGAATCCGTACCTGCTATCCTGCATATCGTCACGACGTACTTGAAGTCGGTCCAGAAAATCGACTCCCTCATACTCAGCTACTGTATCGCTCCCTGACGGAGGTCATGAAACTCCTCTATACGTTGCTGAATAACCCTCCTAGGTAAATACTGCTCCTGAACCGCTCCTCAAAAACTCCTAGGTCCTGTCTCTCTCCGTCCCCCTGGCGCTTCTGCTCCTCGGTCCTCCACCCGAAACACTCCACCTTCGCTCCCCATCCTTCGCAGCCAGCGATCCCCCCCCGAGCTTCGTGTTGCTCCTCCCAGGACGCCGCTGCCGCTGACCGCTCCCGCTCACCCCCCCCCGCTCTGCCTTGCCCCAAACCCCCCCCACTCCCCCTCCAATTCCCCCCCCCGACCTCTGAGGATGGTCGCCCCCACACCCAGACACTTCCAACAAAGGCAAACTACCCACAACACCCATGATATGGTCTGCAGCTGACCCCCCTCAGCGGAAAACAGTACGAATCCAGGTCTCCCCCTCAAGAGACCCACTACTCAACAACAAACGCCCTATCTAGAGGAACAACCCAAAACGGACAACACAACACCCGCCCCCACCGACGCCCTGTCCCTAAGGTCTGAAATCCTGTCCCCTATCCCCTCTGTGGCGGGACTCTGCCATAGCCGACTCTGCAAGGAAATTCTCTGCTCTGGGCTACTCGATGTGTCGAGGGGTGCCGCGGATCTACTGATGGCCCCAGCGACGTTAGCAAGTCGCCCTCCCAAGGGTCTCCGCGTTTTATAGCAGGGCTTGACATCCTCCCATGAACGCACTGTCTGACAAAAAAAAACACAAATGAGAGGACAGACAGCGGCTTCCAACCACCAAACTGACTAAGGACTTGCTCTGGCCGGTGGATTATGTCATAGGTCTATGTAAGAGGACCCCTCGCCCAAACCCGAAAACACAGCACCAATCAGCACAGCGACCTCAAAAAAAGCGCGCCACAGCCAGTTGTTCACTGTACTAGGTTCTTGCCTGCTAGTTTTCACAAAATTGCTGTTTACCTATAACTTAATCAAACACACTATGGTGTCATATTTAAAAGAAACAGTACATGTTCTGTACCGAACGCAATCCGAACAAACAAAACGCCAATACCCACAAAACCAAGAAACTGACACCTCTACGTGTTCAGCGTGCGCCAGGGTCACCAGCTGTCGACCCTAGCTTGCTACAAAAATGTACCACAACTGGAAAAATAGCCGACGCCAACTCCGACACATTGACAAAGACGACGCCCGCAACGACAAGCGACCCGAAAATGTGACAAATTTTTTTTTGATGATGGTGTGCTCGCATACAGGCTCAAACTAAGTAGTCCCGGTTAAATGGCTTCGGGAAACGATGGATAAGAAGAAGTTTAGTTAGTCTATCGACGTTTCGCCCAAGAATGAAGGAGGGTCGCTTTTGACTTAGTTGTCTGATGTCCTGGTGGCTGTCGTGATAGCAATGAAACGGAAGGTAATTCGAGAGCAAGGCAAATTTACTTTGCGTCGAATTCAAAACGCCCTTCGATTTCTTATTCTTACTTTTGTATTCGGTCAAGCACATTGTGTCAAATTTAATAATTTTCCATGTACATATGTTAATACATTTTAACATACATATTGTGTATATATATTATATCTACATATATATATACTTCCTTATCATTTGTATAGTACGACATTCACAATTAATAAATTACAGTATTGTAATTGAGATTTTATATAATATATATATATATTATATCAACCCCCTAATCACTACAACAACTCCATATATACTATACCCACTACCCACACTCCCATCCACAAATTATATTTGTATAGGATCAATCAGTACCGCAGTCCACCTCCCCATAAGAAACATCTTTTTTTTGCTTTTGCATGTAATTGTTTTTAAAATACTTAAAATCAAAATACTACAATACTATCTACAAGCGTATGGATGGTTTACTAGTTATTGAATTATAAATGGCGCTAACCCAAAATTGGAATTCCTTTGATCATAGACACAAGGGACGTTTGGGAAGACTTTCATTTTAGTTATAAATGAATAAGGTGGGCAGTGGGTGGCACATGTAAAATTTTTTGCGGGCCATGAAGGGTCTTTCTACACGGTGCATCCAAATTCAAACAATTAGGTATTGACAAAAATTTGCCTCCCACAGTCTACCGGCCGTCTACAACATTGGCACGCGTCCAATATAACACATGAAACACTGTATCGCTCCTGGCCGCTGGAAAGAAGTTCGGGTTTTCTGTTTTTAAGCCATGTGCGCCACCCCGTGGAAAGTCAACCGTACGAAAACGCGTAATGGTGAGGGAGCTGTGATCGGACGGTCTGTTTTCTTAGTTTCTTTTGTGGCCTGGTGCTTCTCCCCCGAAGGGAACTGGAAAGAGGAGAGCCCCCCAGAACGTCCTTAGGGTGCGTGGGAGGCGAGAAGTGAGAAGTTTGGGCACCCCGCGGATCCTCTGGGCACCCCCGCCAGCCCCCCCACACCCCCCCCCCGTGGACAGTGATCATGAGGGAGGCGCAACACACACCAAGACAGGTCGCAAAAACTATGTTGTTGTCTGTTACGTAATGACAGCATCCTCGATTAAAACGCGATTCTCTTCAAGATTATTTTTATCAAAAGATCTGGGACAGAGGAGGCGCGCCAAAACCCCGAGAATCACATCGATTAGGGCAGTCAGAATGGTTGAATGAAACAGCGGCTGACACTTTATGGATGATATCTGATCAGATGGATCTCTGTATACCAGCCAATTATTGATTATCTACCGCAACATTCTAAAATAGGGCAACCCAGAACTCATTGTCTTTTTGCACGCATTACAACAATTTAAGTATTTTCGGGACAGTCAGTGCTTGATCCTTATTGAATCCCTACCAGACTTAATTGAGTACAGGCCGACGGGAGGAGCACGAGGAGGGGTCCACGAAGGTGGCTTTGGCGGTCTGTTTCCTACAGAATGTTCATGGAAAGCAATGATTTGTTTTTACGTTCCAATCAAGCACTCTGCCACAGGCGTTCCAGACATACCAAGATGGATCATTGTCGGGAACGATATGCAAGATGTTTCAATCAACATAGCAATGGATATATTGTCAATTTCTACAAGCAGGCTTCCCTTGTTCCAACTAGGTTGGATCTATTCCAGCACTAAAGTATCCCTCAAATAAGCCGCCAGTCCTCCTTAATGCTGTCTTTTCACTTAATTCAAACACACTTGATAACGAGGCAGAGAAAGGCGTTGTGTTGGTACGGTTAATACTTACGACTATACATTAAACTATTCCTATAATACTTTTTGTGTTGTGGCTTTGATGGAAAGGGAATGTTTTTATCATAATTCTTGATTTCCTCTTATGCCAAACCCCCAATATGTCCTCCTGGCCAGATATTATTAGTGACTGACTCTCCTGTGCAAACTTCGTTCATCTTGACTTTTAGATTGTGAACTTGTTATAACGATCCTTCTTGTTTTTAAGCTTAACAGGTTTGTACTGAATAATTAACCAGGAACAAAAACTGAAAGGTAAGGGAATATTTAAAACATAATGAGATCTAAATACATCCAAATAGGAGACGAGAAAAGGAAACTAATGTTACAACTTCTCTTCTTTTCTTTTTATTATTCAATCCTTTACCGGAGTAGTGAAGGGCACACTATTAAATACATACTACAATTTGAAAAATTTTCCCAAAAAATTTTTCCCACAAAAGGAGGTCTCAACACTGCTTGTCCATTTGACCCGTCTTAAAGCAAAGTCTACTAAAATGTAAAACAAAGATCTATAATATTTCAAAAGATCAATACATGTTAGAGGTACAAGACAAGTTTAAAAGAGAAATGAATGATTATCTTTCTAGCAACTTTTAATCCATCCCTATTACAAGCTGCAAATGAAGTCCCCCCCCCACAAAAAACAAACTTTCCCTCACTTCTTACATCAATCCTACTTCATGTGAAATAAATTTAAACAAATAAGAAGCGAAAGAAAGCAAACAATCTTACATTTTTCCTCCACTCAAGTGGGAAATTAAATTGATGTTTCACATTGTCAACAACACGGGTTCATGTGCTCCAAAGAGTTCTCTTCCATGATCAAGTTCCATGAAGTCAATCACAACCAAGATAGGGGAGAGGCAACACTCTCCTCCCAACCAAATATCAATGGAGAAGGAGAAGCAATCTCCTTTCACGGCATGAACCCCGAGCCCCACACCAACACATGAAGGGGTGGAGTCTCCAAACGCAAGGCAAAATACATGCTTTCCACAATACAAGGACTTAACAACATTTAAGCTCAAATAGAACAAAACAAGGAGACACACAATAAACATTTAACATTAACAGCAACAAGGCTTGCCATCTAGCCAACAAGAGAAGGAACTATGGGAATGTTTCCCCCCCCCTTTTGCCTCCAAAATGAGATAAGATGCCCATCCAAAAACCCTCCACAAAATAAACAGCCCCCTATAATTTATGCCTCCCTCAAGGACCTACCTTTTTCTCTATACTCTTATGCCTCCTCCTCTTATGGCTCCCTCAAAAGACAAGGTAGAAATGTAAAAACATCCTACCCAAGATGGGCATCCCTCTCAAACTCCTCACATATCCTAATCTACTCTTTTGCCTCCCTCATGGTGTATTCCCATAGACCTATCCTATAATACACCAAAAGCATTAATCATCTTTCACAATAAACAAAGTAGACATGCATTTCTCCAAATTTTAGCATAGAAGCAACAATAATATGAAAAAGCAAAACAAGGAAAGGGTTCCCTACCTCTCCATTGTGAGAGGTCTAAACCAAGAATATTGTCCAAGTCCTTCCCAAATCAATCCAAGAGACACGTCCAAAAACTCTCTTTTCCATCTTTCTCAATATTTTTCTCTCAAAAACACCAGAGACTCTTCAACAACACAAAAACAAGCTCTAACCCCCTCCACAAGAGAGGAAGTTTCAATAATAGATCAAAAGGTAAGGGGGAGGGTGATGTTGCTCAAGGTAGGATGCCACTCACACATCCTCACACCCATCTCCCAGGTCAAAACTCAAATCCCCAAACCACCTAAATGGGTGGTTTGGGTTGAATGACAACCCTTTCTTCCACATTACCCCTTTCCAATGTGCTTAGGAAATTAAATGCCAAAATAAGAAAATGCACTCCAAAGTCATATTTCCCTTCCCAAAACAATCAAATAGCCCCTTTGGATCCCAACCCATAGATTGGTTGGTAAGGGGTTTTGGGAAGTGTGGGACAAAGTTTAACTGTCCCAAAAGTCCCTAAAAATGCATTCAATCTCAAATTCGAGATCTAAGAGCCATGGAGTGGTAACACAACTCAAAACCAAGCATTCAATACAAGAGGACACACAAGGTCAAGGACAGCCAACAATCAAACTTATTACACCCACTTGACGTCCCCAAAGCTTACAAACTAAACAAGGTATAACATTAATATAAACACACTTACCAAAAATAATTAACAAAAGGAACTTCACCAAAAGAAAAACACCTACTAAACAAGTAAAACAAAGTAATAAAAATCCTTACCCTTGGTCACAAGGAAATTTCCCCCTCATGGAAATTTTCTCAACACATACAAAAACAAGTTTAAACAATTACAATTACAAAGTTGCCTTGACGACCCAATGTTGTAACCACCGACATTCTATGTGTTTGTTCCCCAATTCACCCTCATGGTTGTGATCATGTGTGTTTCCTGCAAAAATGTAAAATACCCTCTTCGGCCTTGCGGCCATGCAAAATATCCAAAATAATCATAGCATGAATTCATTAACATCTATACGTTATTCAATTATCCATTATCTAGGGTCTAAATCACAATTTTAATTATGCATTGCATCTTATCCAAACTCACAGTAATGTAAATTCGACAAACTACATTCTCTCCATATGGCGAAGAAATCCTAGTTAGAACATATGCAATATTATCATGATAAAAATAATATCAGTATCCATAGTTTGTCCATGGGGTCAGTGTAGATCATGCTGAAAACAAATCAAACCGTTAATCCAAAATGCATCTCGTCACAAAAACATCATGCTAATCAAACATAAGTATAGCCATGTCCATATCTAAAGTCGCATTAAATCAAAATGATAATCAACTAAGTGTCGTAGGGAAGTGGGCATTACACATCTCTAACCCTAATCGTTTCCATGGCGGTGGCTCTGCTCTTAGATGGGAAGGCAATGCAGCTGCGGGTATGGGTTTCACGGGTTGCACCAGGGCCAGGGTGGACAGTGGATCTCCTTCCTCCCCTGGCGAGGGTTAGGCTCATAATTCATCTCCTGCACGTAAGGCTGCAACACGACACTTCCAACCGCAGTTGGCGGCGGCCAGACTTTGGAGGATGGCTAATCACTCAGACTCG